>CM072522.1:27077762-27520262 GCA_036898135.1 Oncomelania hupensis
CGCCCGCTCGCATGCTTACAAAATAAACAATGTTGTAGGTAATGATCTTGGAGGGACCTATAGACCTGAGAGACCAAATACCTGGTGGAACATAGGCCTGAAAAGCCTTGACGGAGGGAACATATAGACCTGAGGAACAGATCTGGAGGAACAAAGATCTAGATTTGGGAAAATTTGACCTGGGGGAACATAATTTGAGGGGACATAGAACTGATGGAGTTCCAGACCTTTGAGAACAGCGAGTTGACCCTATCATTTTTCCATGTTTTTGTCATCAATTTTATTCATCAGGTTAACTTAAATTATATCATGTTGTCCAGTCCGAAACAATAGCGCTACAGACCTACAGCTGACGGAGATGCAGGTTCGCCTATCCTACTGGCCACGCTCTAAGAGTTCCCAGGAAGAGGCTTATATGATCATGGCGGACTCGTCACTGGCGGCTGGAAACAATATGGATATCTACTGGACAAACCGAAAGTAAGTTATTTTGACATTGATTAACGTGATATTTAGTTGCCATAAAGATGATGAAGTAGTGCATGATAATGATTACGACGGCTATCCATAACAACAATAGGAATAATAATGACCACAACAATGATGATGATGATGATGATGATGATGATGATGATGATGATGATGATGATGATGATGATGATGATGATGATGATGATGATGACGACGACGATGATGATGATGATGAGGAGGAGGAGGAAGAGGAGGAGGAGGAAGAGGAGGTGGAAAAATAATAAAGAGACGATGACAACCACACGATTTTTCGCAGTTAGTTATTCATTGCCTACAGGGTCCAGAGGACGATTGTTCGCAGGTCATGTAAGGTTCTAAATGGATTTCAAATAGTAGGCAGATATTTTTTTTAAACTAAAAAAAAATGCGTTTCTTTGCACAGGAATTTCAACAGGATACAAACGACGTGCAGCAGCCAATACATATTACCCGCTCTCTCAGATCCACCAGAGTATGTCACCAACTACACGTTTGGCATTGTAGCTGGCACCATTGACGTTTATCTAAGCAAGCTGGGACCAAATGGTACACCTTATAATACACGCATATTGCAACAGATTATAAATACATATGTCCTTTAGTTAGATAGTTAGTTAGTTAGTTAGTCATTGATTACAGGGCCCAGCGGACTGCAAAGAGCTGAATCAGGACCACAACTTGGTTGGAAGAGGACTCACCCATGATCCGTATTTAAAAGATCTGCTGAAGCAACCCTAATGTTAACCCTGAAGGCACTCCACCAGCCGGTCACTTTACAATAAAGGCACCCCACGCAGGGGACGCTGAGGTTTTATTCTAATTTATCAAACACCCGTTTACAAAAAAAAGGAATATAAACATCATTATAAAATATCAACAAAACGCATACAGATAAAATGCCTACATTGCTAAATAATAATATTATAGAAAGCCCTAGTGACCATTTGGAAGAAAACTTCCAATTGCCCCAAGCTCACCCAACAGACCGGATACCCAATTGAGGAGTTTTGGGAGAGTTTTCAACAAAAAAGGTAGGTGACTGGTCTAGCGAAGAAGATATTAGATTGATAGAACAGATTAGGAACGAGAAAGAACAAATGAGAACGACAGAAACAGTGGGTATTTAAAGCACTACATTTCCACAAAGTGGGGATACGATTTATACAGAAAACCCCGGCCTCCCAACGGAGGTAATACATATGTCATAAACTATATCAGAAAAAACTGATTGCTAGACATTCTTTTGTAATAGCAATGGATGGGTACTTCATATACGCTTCCTGTTTACTTAAAAGGGTTTGTGTTTCGTCTGATCTTACACATCGAATGCCTCTCGAAAAGCGGATAAAACGTAAATATTAATAAACTCATTGAACAGCAGTAAAGTGTTAATAAGCAAATACAAAATAGAAGCGAAATTACTGCAGTTAACCTATGGGGATTGTCGCGAGAGGCTAGTTCTAACCCAGCACTAAGGCTTCAAACCTCCAACGTTTAGTCTGCTTTGACCTATGTAAGTTAAGTCGCTGACTAGCAGACGACCGAAGTAGGTGGTTCTACACTTGTGTAAGCTACAGTTTCACTAAGATAAGCCGTGACCTCATCCAGCTGACCAATCACCCGCAATCCCCCCTACGTGGCATCACTATTCTCGTAGTCTCGCACGATAGCCGACCCCAGCGGGAGGAGAGTTAGTCTTTGTCCAAACATCATCGTAGCAAGACGCACTCGATAGATCTTTCTAGAGGAAGACTCGGCAGGTGACGGATGAAAAGCATTCATTGACAGTATAGCCAGAGCCTGACATTGTCAAGAAGATAAATGATAAATCTTTTGTTTCATCGCGATTCATTGATATGATTATTGGATTATGTTTGTGAAGTTTTGCCATGTTTTAGAATTGTGATTGTTAGTAAAATTTTGCTGACCACGTGGCGGACACGCGACCGGTTTCAGCACCACGAGGTAGCCTCCACTGTCCAACTGTTGTTTCTCCTATGTGTATTTTTGCAGACCAGTGGCTGTACCGGATAATGTGTATATTATTAATTACTTCTCCCTGTGTTTATTCTAGCCATAATATAATATTATGTATATATGTATAGGAATTATGTTGGAGATTCCAATGGACAACGGACTTAGAAAATTGTTCGTCTCTTAACTTTATAAGTGGAGATGATCTTACTGAGGACTATTTCTGCCAACGTGAAACGTTCTGCACAACCTTTGTAAACAAGGAGTTGCAGAAAATCGTCTCATATTTTTGCATACGAGCCTTGGTCCACGGCTGGGAACAAACTCCACAGAGAGGCAACCCTGACACGTGGCTGGCAACCTTGAGCAGCGAGAGCATTGGGCTCCACTAGCTCCGTAGTCAACTACCAGGAAGAAGAGACAACAACACCGCACATCGACTAGAAAGTTAAGTCCTCCAAAACCATGCCCAAACACTGATCTACGATCTACTCGTCCAGAAAACCGAATAATAGGACAAAGAACTCATAGCCCAATGATGAGACAGTAACAAATATCGAGAACAGTAGCTGCATAGACCCATCAAGGAGCGAACTACTCGAAATGAAATTTTGACATTTGAGTTAGTGTAGAGATTAGAAGATTGTGTATAGAGTAGAGGAAATAAATGTGTGATATTTACTGTTAACAAGTGGTTGGACTACCTATGTTTCATAGCCGTGTGAGAGCTAGTGTGTCAGTGAATCTTTACACTTTTCTCCCTTATCTCTGTAACACCATCCTAACACAGACCGAGCTAAACTTATAAATATATTAAGATTAGTCATAGGGTGATTACACTAGCCGATCCCCGCAGACGATAGACGAGTGGGTAAAAGCATTCCATTGTGCAGAGCCCAGCAACAATAGACCCACAGTCACAGGGATATGGGTCCAATAAATATAGATGGGTGGGATAAACGATGAGGAGGAAGAAGGGGAGCAAGACAGTGTTGAAAAAAAATCTGTCTGCACGATTGCTGATGACTTTTTCATGGTAACAGAAAACCTCTTTGATCTCCTTTCATCAAAAGATGCATCAAAAATGTATGTTACAAAGTGATGAATTATAAATTATTATTCTTCCTTCTTTTTTTCTTCTTTTTGATGGTGACCAATTTCTTGAAATATAGGTAAATGTGTATACACTATTGGACTTGAAATATAGGTAAATGTGTATACACTATTGGACTTGAAATATAGGTAAATGTGTATACACAATTGGACTTGAAATATAGGTAAATGTGTATACACTATTGGACTTGTTCTTTGTGTTTCCCTGCAGACTGAAGATAATTTTTAAAAATCTATTGGCATCATCATCATCATTATCATCATTATCATCATCATCGTCGTCGTCATCATCATCATCATCGTCGTCATCATCATCATCATCATCATCATCATCATCATCATCATCATCATCATCGTTATCATCATCATCTTCTTCTTCTTCTTCTTCTTCTTCTTTCTTCTTCTTCTTCTTTCTTCTTCTTCTTCTTCTTCTTCTTCTTCTCCTTATTATTATTATTATTATTATTATTATTATTATTATTATTATTATTATTATTATTATTATTATTATTATTATTATGTTTCAATCCTTTAAAAAAATTCAGTTTTCATTTTCAGGCCAGCCAGGACGAGTGGAGTCACTTAACGCAACGTTCCCGTGCAACCAAGCATTGTCATCAACCAATCCAGCAAGAGGCCTTTTCAACTGCAGTATTGACTATACAAACTTTGACCGATTTCTCGAGCACAAGGATGCGTAAGTAGTAGTAGTAGTAGTAATAGTTGTAGTAGTAGCAGTAGTAGTAGTAGTAGTAGTAGTAGTAACAGTGGTAGTAGTAGTAGCAATAGTAGTAGTAGTAGTAGTAGTAGAAGTAGTAGTAGTAGGAGGAGTAGTAGCAACAAAGCAGTGTTCCTAATGTAAATGATCCATATTTTGAAAGTGTAATATGAAGATATATCAAATGTGATATGATAATAGTTTTACACGTTGTTTATTTTTATCAATAGTTGATTCAGCCCCGATGCTTGAATCTTGATAAGTGTAGCTCAGATTCGTTTATCCATGCAACCTGTTCACTCAGCAACAAAGCAGAAGTCGTCGTATGAAGTTTTCCAGCTTTATTCAGCATACATCAACAACTGCATACAAGATCGCTTTCCGAAAATCACTTAAAAGATCATCATCAAAAATATATATAAATCAATCACTCTTGAAGCAGACACAGTGCACCACTTATATAGTCTCTCTATAATCCAGAGAAAGTTCGAACATTCCAGCATGACGCAACAACACCCGATCAAAATAAAACTCGTCACCGGAACTATGCACTGCCTTACGTCATATAACCTTATTTAGGTTAGAAGATTCTCTTAGCTATTACTAGATTTATCTACATGCTTCGATCGATATTAAACAAGTAATTCAAGAAAATTCTCCAATAATATCGACCAACGAAAATTATCAACATTATACAAAGCTCTTCTAACAGCAACGCAAAATCAAATCAAAGGTAAATACACTCTGTTATTGCATGCATTGCAAAACAAAACGATCGGATCTATCGTGCGCGTCTCAAACGTAACAAATAGCATCGAAGACCGAATATATAACATACAAGCAGTGAAGCTGTTGTACTATTCCCCCTCGTCTTGGGTAGGGCTGGACGATTTTACCGGTACCTAACTGTATTCAGGTTCGGAAACGCGACGGTACGGTATACCGGTGCGGATGTCCAAGGTCCAGTTTACTGGGAAATCTCGACAACATTTAACGCGACAATGGGCGACATCTTGTCCGCCCAGAGAGCGAATCTAAATCCCGAACACGTGCATAGGCAGCTGTTCTTGAAGAACTTATAAGAATAGAACCTTATCCACGTGTTTGAGCATGGTACCAGTCGCCAATCCTTCTGAACTCTTAAAGTTCTTAAAGACCTTTCCGGTTGAATGTTTTTGTTTTATTTTGATTTTGTGGTTTAAAGTTTGTTGATGTTCTAAACAGTGATTTATCACAATTTGTTTTGAAGGCGTTCAAGCAATAATAAAGCTTCAGTTTCTATGGAAATGTGGTTCTTTGACACTGTTTTGAAGTGTATGACAATCTTTCTTTTGCGTCGGTCACTACTGTCAGTGCCATTTCCCATTTGATTGTAACACTTAAAATCGCGGTATACCGGTACAAAATACCGATACGACCTAAAACTACCGTGGTAATACCGGTACGACTTTGGCCCACGGTACCCAGCTCTAGTCTTGGGTTGCGTTGCCTGCTGCTGTCGCGCATTCTTTCACCTTTGTCTGCAGGGAATACAAATATTGTCCATACTCCAAATTTCAATTTTTTTTATCGGCTACCGATGCCGAAAGCAGAAAACATTCCGAATATGACCGTACCTCTGAAACTCTGATAATTACATTGATTCTGACCGCTGTGCTTTGCCCGATCATTGCTATGTAAATCGGCCTTATGAATTTCCTTCTCGTGTTCTGCGTATGCTGAACAGGTTGAAGTTCACCTTCAGGACGACTGGAGGGGGGTTCCGGACGCTGCTCAACATGGACACCCATAGCACATACATGACGCAGAATTACACTGGAGTCGAAAAAAAGAAGTCTGTACAGTTTCAGTTTGACTTCCAGGACCCGAAACACTGTGGAGAAAACGCTTCATGCCCGTCTAGACGTACCATGCTGACCGTCCCTGATAAAACTACGGTAAACGTTTATGTATTTATTTTTTTTTCTCATTTATTTTGTGTTTGCTTTTTTGTTTGTTGTTTGTTCGTTTTTTTGTTGTAGGGGAGGAGTGGATTTTTATATTTATTTTAGGTTATATTCGTCACTAATGCGGGCGAAATTCTGGTTGCCTTCTCAGCGAAAGCACGGAAACCGCAGAACAGAGCCATCAAAGACGACAGGGAGTGTGGGATAGGAGTTGGTGCTTGCTGGCTGTGTTGATGTCTCTAGCATTCACCCGTCAGTAGCAACTGATTTTGTTTACATAATCTTTGTGGAAAACCTTGCAAATGGACACCCCCTTGTGTGAGATGTGATTATTGCAAAATAAACTATCGCCAGTCTTGCATGGCAATGCCCGATGCTATTTTTAACACCATACCCAATGTCTCTTGGGAATGCACACATTGTAGCCTCCCAAATGTTTCTTCATCGCTGTTCAATTCTGCTTTAGAGAAAAGCTCAAATAATCAATTTGACGTACTTTCGGCCGAGATAACGGTTTAACGTTTAGTTTAACAAACCCGCCTGCCATTTCATCTCCCACTTGTTCAGCAAGTATCCGGTCACCATCTCACTCTCCCCATAAAAAAGTGACATACCTTGAAAGTCCTTGTCATCAACTGCCAGTCAGCAGTGGGAAAAAAAGCCGCAGCTGGAGACACTATTTGATACAGCCCAACCTCACATCGTGATAGGAGTAGAATCCTGGCTTAGTCCAGACATAAAGTCAACTGAAGTGTTCCCTACGGGATACTCAGTTTATCGGAGAGACAGAAACAGAGGTGGTGGTGAAAGTTTTCATCCTGGTAAATTCAAAATTCATTAGCGAGGAACCAGAGACACTGAGATCCACCTCAACATTTGAGCAGCTCTAGGTCCGGATCAACATACAGGGGTCAAAGAGTTTTTACGTTGGATTATTCTACCGACCTCCAGATAGGAGTGACCCAGACTACTTTGATGCGCTGGAAGAAACCTTAGCCAAGATCCCACTTGATGCGTACATTTGGCTTGGTGGTGACTTCAATTTAAGAGACATTGACTGGACGTCGGAGTCAACCAAACCCTATGCTCTAGATTTATCATGCTGTAAAAAGCTTTCAACACTCAGCAAACACTTTTTTATCGAACGAGCTGTTCCTGTCAATTTCCCTACCAGAGTCACTGTTGACACAGAAAACACACTTTACTTATTTTTAACCAACAATAGTACTTTGGTCAACAGACTGGAACCACCGGGGATTTCTAACTATGACATTGTCTGTATCAAATCCAATCTGCGACCGCAGCAAGTTAAGACCCGCCCACGCGAGATCTCCCTACACCATAAGACGAACTTTGAAGCCTTTAAGCAAGATCTGCATACCTCAGACCTGGTCCAAGAACATGGAGGGGCCGACATCCTGTCAGCGAGCAAGCTGTGGGAAGCTCTGAATAGCATAATTCTTTCTCTGGTGGAGAAACACATTCCCACAAAAACAGTCTCTGGGAATAGAGTCCATAAGCCACTGACAAACCAGAAAGTCAATTCTATCATCAGGAAAGTGAAGAGTTTGTATAAAAAAAATCAAGAAGTGCATCCGTCTCTGCGGCGGAAGTCACCGCAGATACAAGAGGATGAAGACAGAAGCTCAACGACTACAGAGACAAGAGTATTGGAACTATGTCAACTCCATTATCGACCCAAGAGAGGAAGCGACAAGGTACCCACAGGCCGCCAGCACCAATGTGATCCTATATCAAGTCCCTCGGAAAGGATAGCACTAGGGTGGACCGTTAAAAGAAGAAGGACGTCTGTTCATCGACTCACAAGACAAAGCAAACATCCATAATCGTCAGTATCAGTCAGTTTTCACCAGAGAGAATAGACCACCATTCCTGTACCCGAAGGCAAGCCTTATCCCTCTATGCGTGAAATAATAATAATTTATTTTATAAAGCGCAATTCCAAACTAAAAAGTCTGCTCAAAGCGCTCACACGCATACTCTCACACAAGCTCTCGCACAATAAGAGACTGTACAACACACTAAAACATGGTGTATATAAAATAAAATAAATTAAAAAAAAAAACACAAAAAAAACCACATACATCTAACACCACATGCCTACAAACAAACACACACAGAATCATTATAAGCAGCCAAAAACAATAAGAAAATTCGTAAATATACGCATGTCCAATAAAATTAAACAAAAGTTGTTTTTTTTTTAATTTAAAAAAAAACAACAAATCCAAGTAAGTACGAAAGGTGTAAACAAACTGCTCACGAACATCAGCCCGAGCAAGGCAGAAGGCCCACACAGTCTTGAAGGAGTGCGCAGACGAACTAACACCCATCCTGACCCTATTTTTTAATAAGATATTATTAGAAGGCATGATCCCAGAAGACTGGAAGCAGGCCAACATCACTGAAGTCTTAAAGAAAGGTGACCGCAGCATTGCTGTCAACTACCGTCCAGTATCCCTCACAAATGTATGCTGCAAGTTACGAGAACATGTCATCGTGAGCAGCGTGATGAAATACCTTGAGGACCATTCAAGTTTGACAGACTGCCTGCATGGTTTTGGGGCCCGGCAAAGCTGTGAGACCCAATTCCTAACATTGGTACACGGACTGGCCCAGGCACTTGACCGAGGAAAGCAGATCGACCCTGGCCGTACTGGACTTCTCCAAGCTTTGACCGAGTCCCCCACCAGCGACTTCTCCGTAAGCTCAATCATTACGGGATCAAGGGACAGACCCTAACCTGGATTCACGACTTCCTGACTAGCAGTAGGCAACAGGTGGTGGATGGTGACAGGTCTGAAGCTGGCCCAGTTATATCCGGAGTCCCTCAAGGCACCATGTTGGGCCCTTTGCTCTTTCTGCTTTTCATAAACGACCTCCCAGAAAACCTTCACTGCAAGACTAGGCTTTTCGCAGATGACTGTATTGTATACAATGAGATTAGAGGCCATATTGATTGTAACATCCTTCAAGAAGATCTGAACCATTTAGGAATGGGATTTTATCCCGAAAAGTGCAACATCATCATTGTCACCAGGTCAAGACCACCTAAGACCCACAAATGCAAACTCAAAGGCCACGTGTTAGAACTGACGTCTGCATCCAAGTATCTGGGAATCAACATCCCCTCAGGTCTGAATTGGAAACATCATATAGATGCAACAACAAAGAAGGCTAGTAGCATGCTTGGCTTCTTGCATAGAAATGTAAGAACCCGCAGCAAAGTGACAAAAGCAAACGCCTACAACACCTCAGTGTGCCCCCACTTCCAATATTGTTGCTCATAATGGAGCCCACACAAAAAAGACCAGATTGCTAAGTTTGAGATGGTGAAAAGACGGGCAGCAAGATACACCACTAGCCGCTACCATAGCACCAGTATCGTTACTTCCATGCTTCAAGAACTGGGATGGAAGTCCCTGGAATCCAGACGCCAGAACTGCAGAAGATCCAATGTCCATGATGTACATGATAGTCAACCACCTGGTGGACATCCCAGCCATGTCCTAACTCACCCCCGTGTCCTTTAGAACCAGATCCAACCATAGCCTTAAATTTCGTCAGTTCTCAACTAAACCTAACGACTTCATCAATTCCTCCCTTCCCCCCCCTTCCTCCCTCCGAACAATTCCAGGGTGGAATTCTTTGCCAGCTTCAGCTGCTGAGTGAGATCGCCCCTAGCTTGGTATCTTTCAAGAAGGAGCTAAAGGCTCGCTCATTTTGAGCTTACAATCCCCCACTCCCTTTCTCCTCTAAATAAGTAACGTTGATGAAGGCTGTAGCTGTAGTGGTTGGGCTTTGTCCCCAAGGGTCGCTACGGTAACCAGATTGGTTCAGCTGGAGGCATGAACATGATAAAGGCCTTTTGTTTCTTTTTCTTTGTTGGATCTTCATTTTTCTTTTGTTCAGTTTGCCTGCGAGCGACGCTGTATTAATATCTATATACGATAGCACAGTGCAAGAAATCAGAGTCAGATTCAGATTTGTCATGGATTTCCTACTCTTCCATGTCAACGCCAAATTCTAGGAACACACAGGCCCATGATTCTACTAGGGATACTACAACTACTGCTACTACTACTACTACTACTACTACTATTACTACTACTACTACTAAGCCTACTACTACTACTACTACTACTACTACTACTACTACTACTAAGGCTTCAAATGCTTGAACATGAATTGTATTGTTGGTTCGGTTTTGTCCAGAACAAGACCATCTCCATCTCGTGGAAAGGTTGGGTGGACGACGATTCAGGCATGCACCGCTATGCGTGGGAGGTGTTCAAGATGTCAAAGGTCACGAGCAATGATGTGGTAGAACTGGAAATACCACCAGCCATGGCTCTCCAACCTTTAAAACCCCCCACTGAGGTTCTTTATTTACTTACTTACCGAATGGCCTTGCTTGCTTACTCGTTTATTTATATTTGACAGGCGTATAATGAAAGAGCTTGAGCATGCCGGGGAACAAACAATCACGAAGATTCCTGGCCGACAGCACAATTATAAAGGAACATTTATAAGGAAATATAATGACTAAATTATTTTAGAACAGTTCCCGTGTAGCGAATTTACAGTACATCTAAACTCTGGATTAAAATGTTTGCTGTTAGTTAGTATATAGTTATCCAGTCTAACATTTTTTTGTGTATCTGATATTTGCAAAAATTGGAATCTGCACGTCATGTCTCAGAGTTCTGAACTATCGTCTGCTATAATTAGTACTTGACTTAGCTGTCCTTTGCAAAACGTCAAAGTGGATGCTACAGGCACCCACAGTTAGACACAGGCAATGTTAGTCTATAGCTTTTATATCACTGACGGCATAAGAATTGTATTTTATTTTGCATGCTTTTTTATTGAAATGTGACACTAATGGCTGTACATAAGTCCTTTGATGGGAAGAAAGATTAATTTTTTTTAACTGAATTGAATTTAGTAAGCTACCACCTTTGCACCTGGCGAAGTTGACCACACTAAGACAGCCGACACTGCAGTCCGCAGTAGCGTCACCGGCTGTGGATGTTTCTGTATTCCTGAGCTCTTTCACGATCATGCTGTCTAGAGATTTTTTTTTAAATGCCTGAGACTCACTTTAACAATGTCGTGTTTTCCTTCTTTAAACACACATTTGTGTTCGTTTGGTAGGTGCTAGAGAAAAACTACACAGACCAGTACTTTGAACTTCCCGAGCCTGGCATGTACTCTGTTATTCTGGAAGCCGGCGACCGTGCTAACAACACCAAGTACGTTCGTCGTCTAGTTTTCTTCGACCCTAGCCCTACCATCACCACCGACCAAGACAACCGGTTCTTCATCGTTACGGCTAGCCAAGCCGCAAACTTTCGGTATCAGAACGACACGTCCATTCCGGTTGTGGTCACGTGGCACGACCATTTCCGGAACGCGCTTCACGAGGACTTGGGCATGTTGGGTAACTAAAGCAATTTATTTATTTACTTTACTTTTATTTATTCAATTAATTGTTGTTGTTTTTTCTGTTTGTTTTTTTATTGCATTTCCCCTCATGGGCGTCTTTCTCTTGCAATCGACGTGTGTGTGTGAGGGGTGTGTGTGTGTGTGTGTTTGTGTGTGTATTTTTATGTGTGTGTGAGTGAGTGATTGAACAATACAGGTCACAACTCAACACTTTTTTTGTGTAAACGGACATGGTTGTTTTGAATTTTTTTTTTATAGGTTGCCCTCTTGTTGAACCTTGAAGTTGACCAGTGATTGCTTTCGCTTTTTATCCTACAGCGGTTGTCAATAGAACACTAACTCTCATCAGATCTTTCAAGATGATGTGTGAGGTTTGTGTAATAGGGGACGAATAACACAATAGCGGGATTTTGTGAGATAACAACGTGATGATGTTGTATTTTATAAAACATGTAAACATATATACACACGCACACACACACACGCACACACACACCCACACACACACACACACACACAGATATATATACGGAATGTCAGGATCCTAACTGCGGAAGGAAAATTAGAAGAATATGCCAAGCCACAATTAGAGGGAAATTTGAACCACTGCTCATTTTGGGAGCTGGTGAAGTAGATTTCAACACCATGACCACTGCTTTCTATTCAGCTGTGACGGATGCTGCCACTGAAATCCTTGGCATGCACCGCCAAAAGAAGAAACCATGGATCACAACAGAACTTTTGGACCTGTGTGACAAACGAAGAGAGATGAAAAAGAAAAAAACAGGCAGCTGATGCCTACCGAAAAATCAACAATGACATCCGAAAAGGCATGCGCACAGCAAAGGAGAGCTGGATAGAAGATCAATGTCAGGAAATAGAGAACAATCTGAACAAGAACAACAGTAAGAATGCCTACCAGACTGTGAAGCGGCTGACAAGTGTTAAACAGCCCAAGGTCTCCACGATCCAAAGCAAGTCTAACATATGCCTACAGAAGAACAAGAAATCTTGGATAGATGGCTCATGGTACTGCTCTGACCTTTACAACCACACACCAAACGGAGATCCATCAGTTCTAGCATGTCTCCAGAACAGAGAAGAACAAGAAGTCCTCCCAATTTTCCGAGAAGAAGTTGAGGCAGCAGTGCAATCGCTGATGAAGTGGAAGTCAGCGGGTGTGGATAACATACCGCGGAATTGTTTCAAGCAGGAAGAAAAGCAATGATTGACGCCCTCACCATTATCTGTAACAAGATCTGGCAGAGTTGGGAGTGGCCTACACACAATGGACCCAGTTGCTTGTCATCACTCTTCCCAAAAACGATAACTTTCAGGAGTGTGAAAATTACCGCACCATAAGCCTCGTCAGCCATTCAAGCAAGATCTTCCTGAAAGGCCAAACGCTCAACATAGTGCATAGCTTCAAATATTTAGGAGCCATTGTATCCGATAATGGGTAATAATGGGTCCCCACAGGAAGTCATCTGCAGGATCGCATAAACAACTGGTACCCTGACAAGATTGAGCACATTTGCAAAGACAGGATCATCAGACATACATACACATAAGCTTGTTTATTGTCAGGAGGTGTACTTTTCAACAAACAATACATTATTAAATAAATTACAAAGCATCGACAGTAGAGCTATTAAAGTTGCATTAGGTGTTCCACTTCATGCTAATACAATTAAAACATACCAAGAAGCTGGCATATTACCATTAAACCAACAACGTCAATTAGCGACTTCAAAATATGTACTAAGATGTTTATCTGTCCCTAATTCAGTACAAGACGAAATTTTTATAGATGCAGAGGACTATCCCAAAAGAACTAAACATATTAATTATTTGCAGCCAATTACGAACTATACAAAAGATCTTTTTTAAAAGTGTAACATTGATATCACAGCAATTCCTGTTATGCCATTAATATCACCTATTCCACCATGGGAGCACAGAAATTCAAATTTTAACATTGATTATAGTGTAACTAAAAAAGATGATAACACTAATCTCTTAGTTACTGAGGTAAAAGAGCATATTGCAAATAATTCTTTACACCATTTGAAGATTTTTACAGATGGTTCGGTATTAGATTCTTTAGATAGTGGCTCGGCCTTTCTCATTCCTGCATTAAATGTAAGACGCTCATAGTATCTAGGAAAGGGGTTTTCTATCTTTACGAGTGAGCTTTAAGCTATTGTAATGGCTCTAAATTACATTATGACTTTACCGTTAGAGCTCTTTGCTTTACTGATTTGTGTCGATTCAAAAGCGGTTTTGTATGCTTTAAAACCGGGTAATTCCAAAGTAAGAAATGAATTCATATATGAAATTAAACATATGATCCATTGTATATTCTCTAGAGGTATAGTTGTTGATTTCTGTTGGGTTCCAGCGCATTGTGGAATTCATTGGAATGAAGTGTGTGACACGTTAGCCAAAGAGGGAGCACTAAAATCATTAGATTCCATTTCTGTCAACAATTTGAGAATGTGTTGTCCTGAAATGTATTCCTTATTAGAAAAAGTAGTATGTCAAGATACTAGCATTAAAAAGGTTACTATACCGAACTGCTCACGACAGTTGTCAAAATTAATATACAAGTTAAGAATGAACTCATGGAATACTAAATATTCAGCAGATATACAGTGTATGTGTGGCAAAAATATATCAGTTTACCATATTTTATTTGAATGTCCAGTTTTAAATGCAATGTACGAAAACCAAGGACATCATTTGACTGCATATGGACATTCTATAGATGATGTATTACATCATTCACAGATAACAGCAGTTGTGAAAATTATTGCAATGACTCCTATTGGTAGACTTTTATAGTTAGGTGTTAAATCCTTCTTCCCCTTTCATTCCATTTTGTTATAAGATTTCTTAGTTGTGATTTGATTTATATTGTTGTTGCTATTAATTAATGTCTAATATCACCTGAATGTGTGAATAGACAATAAATGAAATATTGAGGATCATCAGTCTACACTCCAAGGTAAGGCTGCTGTGCTCCCTTGTCATCTCCATCTTCCTATACGCTTGCGAAACATGGACCCTCACAGCAGACCTACAACTAAGAGTACAAAGCATGGAGCTCGGAGATGATGTGCTGCAAAAGACTTCTCCTATACCCAGCACATCATCAACGACAAAGTCCGACAGGCCTTGTCCACAAGCCATTAGACAACACTATGACATGCTCACAGTGGTGAAGAAACGGAAAAACCGATGGTATGGCCACGTCACCAGAGCATCAGGCCTTGCAAAGACCATCCTGCAAGGCACGGTGAAATGAGGCAGAAGAAGGAGACAGAAAAAGAGGTGGGAGGACAACATTCGAGAATGGACTGGCTTGACACTGAGCGAAGCCATGAGGGTTGCTGAGGACAGAGAAAGATGGAGTACGCTGGTTAAACGATCATCTGTGGTGCCCCAACGACTCTCGAGTTACGGGATAGAATGGGATAGGATAGGATTATTATTTTTTATTAATATTATTAATATTATTATTATTATTATTATCATCATCATCATCATCATCATCATCATCATCATCATCATCATCAACATCATTATCATCATCATCATCATCACCCTGTTTCTTTGTTATCACAGCCCACGTCAGAATGTATCCTGCGGAGTTGAGAGACAACCAGCAAGCAGACAATCTCAAAGTCTTCCGGAAGGTGATCGAAGAGGACTCGCAAAAAGAAGATCATGAAGGGGAGAGAACAGTCTCTGCCATCCCCAATAAACGAGCAATTGGTATGTTGCTTCATAATTGTTGTTGCTTCATAATTGTTCTTGTTGTCGTTGTTGTTGTTGTTGTTGTTGTTCTTCTTCTTCTTCTTCTTCTTCTTCTTCTTCTTCTTCTTCTTCTTCTTCTTCTTCTTCCTCTTCTTCTTCTTCTTGTTGTTGTTGTTGTTCTTCTTCTTCTTCTTCTTCTTCTTCTTCTTCTTCTTCTTCTTCTTCTTCTTCTTCTTCTTCTTCTTCTTCCTCTTCTTCTTCTTCTTCTTCTTAAATACAATTGTTTTTTTGTTGTTGTTTTTTTTAATCATCAATAATTAATTTCTTTCCTTTTTAATTCACTCATAAATGAATAAATACATAAATATGTTTTTTTGTCACTTTAGTCAATTTCAAGATTCAGTACAAAGTGGACAGCAACGGGGGTCGATTACAACCTGAAGTTCCTTCCGAAAATTGGATTGATCTTCAACTTAACACAAATTTTACTCTACCGGACACCCCTGGCGACGCTGATACGGTTACCGTGTGGGTCAAGGCCACAGATTTCCTGGGAACGGAGAGGGTGGAGAAAACTCAAGTGTCGTTTGACTCCACCCCTCCTGTCACCCATTCTGACCTCAAGTTCAACATGAACAAACGGGTGGATGGCATCGACTTCAGTTCCACGTGAGTAACCAATGAACGAATAGCTCACATTAGACTTAAGTCAACCCCTGTTGTTATATAGAAAATATTGCGGGTTGTGGTTTGGTGGTGATGGTGTGTGTGTGTTTAAAGTTGGGGGAGGGGCGTGTCCCTAAATTGCTACTACTTACTGTGTGATACTCTAATTACAACGTAACAGAAAATCAACTTGATGATTGGGGTCGCGACGCGGGAAGTAGAAGAACTTAAAAATATCCTGTTGAAATTGACAGTGAGTACTACCACGCCAAATAACAATCCAAGATTAAGCTAAATTAATATAACCTCTTTCAAAAACCAAGTGTGGTGGTTTAAAAAAAAATCTCCTGTAGTTCGTAGCCGAGGATTCTTTTGTGACGTTTGACTCTCATTAGTGCAAATGCGGACGTACCTACGTATGATTTTGTGCATGTGTTGCCGTTGCTAAGGGAATAGTCTGGCGGACGGCTGGCTTTTCCTGAGGTCACTAGTCCGAGAGAGAGGGGAAAATTCAGATTTTGCAGCACCACCGCTGCCTGTGCACAGTTCAATGCACTAGAGCCGTGCACGATTTGGTTTCCCGTGGTATGGTCATGCCACACGAGCGTCAAATCTTGAATCCAATTCATGAAATCACGACAAAATCGCGTGATTGTCGTGTGGCACTCTGTGCATCGCGAATCCAGATTCTTTGAATTGGCTCCGATTGCCGACTTTCAACATGTTCTAATTCCGCGAGTCTCGATTGTGTGATTCGGACCTTTTGGCCAATGAGAAGCAGAATACGATTCACGTGATCACAACACACGTAGAGCAAAACTTCAAGACCAATAGCCCTCAAGTTTGACTCGATGTGCGCCTTTCGTGTGGCACTGCGCGATTCAAGTCAAAATGAAATTCCGACTTCGAAGTCGAAAATTGCTCCGATTCGCGTCAAGTCCAGTAGATTTGACGCTCGTATGGCATGGGCTTAAGTGGATCCTTTATAGCGCAGAAGGAGGCCTCTGTAGGTTATGATTAAAGTGTGTCTCGGGTCTAGTTAAAAATTCACGCAAAGTGTTGACTATTTGCTTATAGATTCATTTCAGTTCCATTGTTTTACTGTGGTGTTTTCCCATCGAAATGATAAGGCAATAAGGCTGTGGGGGGAAAATAACAACAACAAAGCAAATACAAAACCAATTATTAAAGCACAACCAGTACTATAACCAATATTACCGATGCATCATTAAGATAACGTTTATCAGAGAAATTAACCGACAGAAGAACATATAAACGTTTTTGCTAACATAATAGAACTTTCAAAACTAATTCTGCACACTGATGGTACATTGTTAGGCAAGAGACCCCTTAAATCATTGCATTCGAGCAGCAAATGTTGTAACGAAAACGTCCCATTGCAAACACATTTAACATTCTTGCAATACTTAGCTCTTATTATTTAAATATATTCTATACGCCATTGACAATACACATCTAGCTATACCACAATGTTTTCACACTGCTCAAAACATTATAATGTTTCTTCATTTCTTTTTCAGTTAGATTATTAACCTCTTTAACAGACAGTGAAATAAGTTTTAATATCTGCGGCTCCGTTTGTGGCAGCTCGATCAGCCCAATCATTAAAAAGAAAACCACAATGTAAAGGAATCCAACAAACATTTACCATTTATTAATTATAAGATAATATCATATCCTTTTTTATTTATTATTATTTGAGTTCAGTGCCTCTGAAAAATGTGCACCGCTGCTCATTTTGGGAGCTGGTGAAGTAGATGTCAACACCACGACCACCGCCTTCAACTCTGCTGTGACAGATGCCGCCATTGAGATCCTTGGCAAGCACAGCCCAAAGAAGAAACCGTGGATCGCATCTGAACTTTTGGACCTGTGTGATAAACGAAGAGAAATGAAAAAGAAAAAGAACACCTCACAGAGAGTTGATGCCCACCGAAAAATCAACAATGACATCCGAAAAGGCATGCACACAGAAAAGGAGAACTGGATAGAAGATCAATGCCATGAAATACAGAACAATCTGAACAAGAACAACAGCAAGAAGGCCTTCCAGACTGTGAAGCGGCTGACAAGTGTTAAACAGCCCAAAGCCCACGATCCAAAGCAAGTCTGGCATATGATTTACAGAACAACAAGAAGTCTTGAATAGATGGACAGAGTACTGCTCTGACCTTTACAACCACACACCAAACGGAGACCCATCAGTTCTATCATGTCCCCAGAACAGAGAAGAACAAGAAATCCTCCCAATTCTCCGAGAAGAAGTTGAGGCAGCAGTGCAATCGCTGCTAGGGGAAGTCAGCGGGAGTGGACAATATATCAGTCTACATTCCAAGGTAAAGCTGCTGTGCTCCCTTGTCTCCATCTTCCTGGACGCCTTGCAAAATATGGACCCTTACATCAGATCTACAACGAAGAATACAAAGCATGGAGATGAGGTGCTACAGAAGACTTCTGGGTATTTCCTATACCCAGCACATCACCAACAACGAAGTCCGACAGACCATCACACAAGCCACCGGACAACACGATGAAATGCTCACAGTGGTGAAGAAACGGAAACTCCGATGGTATGGCCACGTCACCAGAGCATCATGCCTTGCAAAGACCATCCTGCAAGGCACGGTGCAAGGAGGCAGAAGAAGAATGAGACAAAAAAGAGGTGGGAAGACAACATTCGAGAATGGATTGGCTTGACACTGAGCGAAGCCCTGATGGTTGCTGAGGACAGAGAAAGATGGAGTACGCTGGTTAAACGACCATCTGTGGTGCCTCTACAACCTTCGAGTTACGGGATAGGATAGGATAGGATAGGTTAGGCCTCTAAAACAGATTTGGAATCGACACATAATGGCATACTAAATAAAGTTAAGGGCATAGTAAACATTTTATTTAAAGCCATTAGTATTGCTATGTCAGTTCTGCAGTGAAAATCGGAAGTCCTTTCGTAAATAGTATGAATGTGTAAGTTTAAAAATCGGGAAATGCAAATGCTTATATAATATTCATACCTTTCTTATGTCTAATATTTACAATATTTGAATCTAACATTCGTGTCCAACCGTTCCAAAGGTCGCTTTCTATAGCATCAAATGGCTTAACTCCCTTAGAATACAAGCACAGGGAAAGGCAAAAAATAACAAACGCAGCTGAGCGTTACCAACAAAGCGTTGCTGTGGATTAACTGTAAGTAGTCTGACGTAACGCGCCCTCAATGCTGTATGCCCCTCTGGTAGACGTTATCATGGACTTTAATGACGTTTTCATTAGCTTACCCTGTCATCGGAGCGTAATTGGGCTCAATGATGTGGAGTAATAAGATCTTCCGCGAATCGTTCGTTAATGCCTCTGTGCTTAGCGCTGTTCTCTGGTGTCAGGTTTGAGCTGCAAGCGAGCGATCTGGAGTCCGGCATCGCCTTCGTCGTCTGGACTTTCTCTCGCGTCAGCAACGATCGCATCATCCACCAGGAGAAAGTCCACGGCGTCAGAGCTCCCGTGAGTTGTATAGACGATAGCCAAAGGATCAGTGTTTTCATCAGCTCTATGAGCGCCGGATAAGATCAAGTCATTGATGATGATGATGATGATGATGATGATGATGATGATGATGATGATGATGATGATGATGATGATGATGATGATGATGTTGATGTTGATGATGAGGAGGAGGATGAGGAGGAAGATGGTGGTGATGGTGATGCTAATAATGATGGTGGTGGTGGTAATGATAATGGGGGTGGCGGTACGGGGAATGGGGTGGTAGTCGTGGCAGTTAGTGCTGATACGGGTCGTGGTGAGGTTGTTGCTGCTGATGACGCTGTCACCTATAATTGTCACCTCTGCTTTCAGAACTGTACAGCTCAGCAGATCAGCATTTGCAATTGCTTGAAGACGGGAGAGTGCTTCTTGTACAACCAGACGTACGCGTTTAGCAATTGCCACATGATGGTAGAGAAGGAGAACCTAGACAACGAATCTATTTATATCACAGCTGACGTCACCAACATGGCGGGTCTGGTCACTACAGTGAACAAGACAGTAAGTCACCAGCTGCACAAATACACCAGCAAGCACTAAGTTCGTTCTCCCCCTGTCCAATAGCCCAAGACCACGCTCAGTAGTCTGAGGGGGTCACATCATGCACCTAAGACAGCCAGTAAGCGGATGAAGTTAGCGTCTTGAGCTGCAGCTCTTGAGTTAGAAAAGCGCTATAATAGAGGCGATTAAATAAATAAACTAGATGGCAACTCATAGAACATGTATTTCCAGACAGCCGCATCTATTTACAAATCGTGTTGAGGTGTGGTTTATTTTATTCACTCACTCACTCACACACACACACACACACACAAACACAGAGAGAGATAAACACACACACAAACACAGAGAGAGATAAACACACACACAGACACACTCTCACACACACACAATAACAGCGACCTACCCCAACTTCAAACCCTTCAAAAAGAGAAAGAAAATAATAATAATAATAATAATAATAATAATAATAATAATAATAATAATAATAATAATAATAATAATAATAATAATAATGATGATACTACTACTACTACTACTACTACTACTACTACTACTAATAATAATAATAATAATAATAATAATAATAATAATAATAATAATAATAATAATAATAATAATAATAATAAAATTCTAAATAAAGAAATTTAACAAAATCATTCAAGTTGAAATTACAATCACAATAGGTGAGAACGGCGATAAAGTGACCACGACGGTGAAATAGATGACGTAGACTATAGAAGAAGAAGAAGAAGAAGAAGAAGAAGAAGAAGAAGAAGAAGAAGATGATGATGATGATGATGATGATGATGATGATGATGATGATGATGATGATGATGATGAAGATGATGATGATGATGCGATGATGAAAAGAGGCAGTAGATAACTGAGCGATCCTATGTTTATCACAGGAGCACAATATCATCCAGCTGAACGGATCACAGGCATGTAAGTATAACCAGGAATACTAAGGCTTACCTGGAAATATTTTGAAATAGTCGAGGAGAATCAGAACAAGGCAAAGGGCGGTCGGTCGGTCTGTCCGTTGGACGCCATATCTCAAGAACGACTGAACGGATTTTGACCAAACTTCCTATAAACACGACTGGGATTTTTTTAGCTGCTGGATCCCGTGCCATCATATTTGCTCTTCCGCAAAGGTCAAGGCCACTGGAGTCACTTTGTTACCAAACACGTTTTGCCCAATTGCTCTACAACGGCTAAAGCGATGTTGTTGAGGTTTATTATGGGTCATTCTTCAATAGCAGCCGGTCGCGGGACAGTCGGTCGGTTGGTCCATTGCTCCCAGCGATGTCGTTTGGGTCGGATCTTCGGCTTTTAGCCTAAATTTTTATTAAAAAGCCGATAAACTGTCCGTCATGTCGGCTCGCCGAGCCGAAGTTTTCACGGGTGAATCGGCTCGGTTTTGTCCATTTTTGCGATATTCCTGTGCTGTACGCTTGCAGTTTAGGTGAGGATTCGATAATTACTAAGGTTAAACCCAGAAACTCTGACAGTATTGTGGTCTGTCAAGGGACAGTCTAAACTTTTTATTGTTTTTGTGTGTCTAAAATTTAAGAAAATAAAACTCCTCTCTTTTTAAATTGCCTTATTCTACTCTTAAAATTATGTTTTATTAAAAAAGATATGCATCCACAGAACACCTTTAATATATGGAGTTGGAGGGTGCACGTTAACGTAGTGAATCTAGTCAAAATATTTGTGAGACTGCTTTGGAAGAAAAAGCCGAAACTTTCTGTAAAAAGCCGAAAGTTTCACGGCTGTTTCGGCCAAATCGCCGAAGAAAAAATTTCCTAACAACATCCCTGGCTCCGAATTTCTTTTTCTTTGTTTGTACCTAAAACGCGCTTTTTACCGTAACTCAAGAATACCTAAACCTAAATATATCATTTTTACTTTGCGGAGGCTTTACCTTTTGTTAAGCATGTCAGGTCATTTGTATTTTTGGACTTTGTCAAAGGTCAAGGTCATTCCGCTTCACCATTTTGTAAACCCCTTTTGCGCTGTATCTATCTAACACTTCTGAGCTGATTTTGATTTTGCTTTTGCTTGGAGGTAGTTGAGATACACCCATTGCACCAAGGTACCAGCGCACTCAAGATACACCTCTGATCTTCGCTGCGTAGCGTGAACAGGATATATCGTAATATCGCCAAGATACGCATTCTACCCGCTTCAAGCGCTATAGTGACGGAAAAAGCGCAATTTCACTGTAAATATATACAGAATGTTGCTCTACAACATTCCGCTCTTTGCGTCTCAAAAACCCAATTGCCTTGTTGGATTCTTAAATTGCATGAAACCAAGTGAGGACACTATCCGGCGTCAACAAACGGTTCAAAAACATTCTCAAATGGTTCGTAAAAGACAGTTGACCTAGAAACTAATACAGTTTGACCTAAATCGTCTCCTAGAGGAGACGAAACTTACATTTTTCTATTTTCATGAGTTCACTGCAGTCAAATTGCGCTTTTTCCGTGATTTCGCAGGTAGCCTCGTCCGCTCATAGCGGACTCAAGTTATTATCTTGAGGATGTTAGGATACTATCCTGAAGCGCTACTCAGCGGTACTTTCAACTGTATCTTGAAAGCGCTGGTAGCCATGCGCATTACCTCTTGAGATAGCGTCCTATCATGCCATGCTTTCCTTTTGCGGATACAGCCAAGGCACAACAGTACCAACAAAATCAACACTTTTGAAAATGCTTTATTTTGGAGAGGGGAGGAGGGGTGAGGGTGGGGTTCCATGTCACTTCAGCGCCAGCACTTCTCACAAATTCACACATTTTAGCGCCGTACATTGCAGCGCCGTACATTATAGCGCTAGAGGAAGACAGAGGGAGGGAGAGAGAGAGAGAGGTGCTCCCCCCACCTCCTGCACCACTGCCCCATCTCTCAGGTGCAGTCTGGCCTTACATGTACCATTGTCACATCGCCAAAAAGACAATTCTGGATCTTTTGTACTGTTCTTATCGAAGCGGAATAAGTAGCCATTGTAGCTAAACTTTTCTTTTCTCCGTATGCTTAGGTAGGACTCAGCAATCTTTGCCGTGTTTCCACGGCAAAGAACGTCAGGAGTAATGAACAGAAAAATAACCCGATTTCAACTCAACTCCGTCTGCATATCAATCACACCACTCACAACACCTCTCTCTCTCTCTCTCTCTCTCTCTCTCTCTCTCTCTCTCTCTCTCTCTCTCTCTCTCTCTCTCTCTCTCTCTCTCTCTCTCTCTCTCTCTCTGAATATAACTCAAACCACTCATTCAGACCTGATCTGTAACTCACGAAGTGATCTCTCTCTCTCTCTCTCTCTCTCTCTCTCCTCTCTCTCTCTCTCTCCTCTCTCTCTCTCTCTCTCTCTCTCTCTCTCTCTCTCTCTCTCTCTCTCTCTCTCTCTCTCTCTGACGCCAATAGTTTTACCCCCTCCCCCGACATTCCCTCCTTTTCCCCTATCATGGCGCTGAGATGTACGGCGCTGAAGTCTCCCGGCGCTAAAGTGTACGGCGCTGACATCCCCCGTGCTGAAATGTACGGCGCTAAAAAGTACGGTGCTGAAAAGACGCCGCGCTGAAATGGTGGCGCTGAAAGGTATGGCGCTGTAGTGCTGGCGCTAAAGTGACGTGTCACCGGAAGTGGGGGGCTATGTCTGGAGATACATTTGAATAACTTGCCATCTTGTTTTACGGGGAAAAGAAAATAGTAGTAACGGAAATAGGAAGTTTTCTCATCGGGATTCCTAAAAGGCATGACCTTTATATTTACATGATGATGATGATGATGACGATGTTGATGATGATAATAGGTGTAATAATTGTTTCTCACTCTGCGTGTGCGCTTCGCCATCAAAATATGTTATGAATACGTACTGGCCTTCCAACCGCTTTCCGCCATTCCAGATTTCCCCCCTCAGAACGTAACGGTGGTAAGCGCGACGCCAGACAGTGTGACCTTGGCTTGGACCTTTCCGCCATCTTGCTTCCGGCGAACGGCCTTGGGGATCAGTGTCGACGGGAAGCTGATTCAAGTGCCCGTAGACTCGCTGGTAGGCAGACACTATATGACTTGGGCGAGTTACTCCCAGTGTTGCCGTTTGTTTGGGCCCTGGATATCTTTTTAAAAATGTATGTAGCTTAGTGAACCGCAGATCTAGGCTTTAAATATAAATGACCTCTGAGAGCATCTTAAATATGCCCGGCGTCTTAATACTGAAACTAAAATTGAAATTCGGACGCTCATTTAGGCCTATATTTTTGCTAATATGAGCTAATGTGTCACCTGAAAAGTAGGGCTTACTCAGTGCCAGCTGCAGAGACACCCAAACGTGCAAAATACTGCTGCACATATTGTGTCAAAAACAAAGAAACCACACCAGTCTTGAGAGACTTGCATTGGCTTCCAGTGCAGAAAAGAATAGACCACAAGGTACTATGTCTGGTATATATGCTCGTCTCTCGGTATGCTCTCTCTCATGGACTGCGCTCGGTTTCACAACTCCGGCTTCGGATGGCTAGTGTTCATTGGTACAGAAAGACCAAAATTGGTGCTGGATCATTCAGTTTTGAATGTGCTGCACCCTGTCTGTGGAGTGGTCTTCCTCAGTCTCCGCGGGCATGTGACACAAAGGAGTCATTCCAGCAGCGGATGATGACTCCCCTGTTTTAAACGTTGACACTTTTCTGGCACTTTTCCCCCCTCTATTTTTTCTGCTTTATCCCGTGATTTTCTATACGCCCTGAACATGCTGTGACGTCATGGATTATCAGCGCTTTACAAGTGACTATAAATCAATCAAGTGGGCTGTATTTAGAACAGTTATTTCCCTTTAGTCAGGACTGTTTTCAATGTATTTCAACATTTGTCGGATTTGACCACAATTTTCTGCATTCGCTTTAAGGAATTGGCTGCATGAAGTTATTGGTGAGAAATTAACGTCTCCTTTCTAAGGAGAAAGAGTCAGCGAGAGCAAGAGAAAATCTCTCTCTCTCTCTCTCTCTCTCTCTCTCTCTCTCTCTCTCTCTCTCTCTCTCTCTCTCTCTCTCTCTCTCTCTCTCTCTCTCTCTCAAGTTGTAATCAATAGCGCTCCTTCTGTCAAAAGAGCTTGCTCATCCCTTCTGGCAGAGAACCGCAGGAGGTGTGTGCAGAAAATTAGTGCCAGCACAACGTCATAGATCCCACAAAATGAAGAGACCTGAAAATAACGCAAGTGTCGAGAAGTTTTAATTTTGATATTTGAAGAGACTATTTCACTAGAACTAGAAACAAACAATTAACCGGATCACGGAAATCTAAAATTCTTAGGATTGGGAACTCATCAGAACAAGAAGTAAAGAGATCCATACAACATACGTTTTAAATGCAAAATGTCTCATCTGAACGGCGCGCAATGGCCGAGTGAGATTGTGAATGATACATATTTCACGGCAAAGCGAAGAGAGATGGATATATGGCACAACGTGTCAACAGCGTTCACAGCACAGCTTAGCCTAACGGTGATTACAATTGTTTGAAAAGCCCCAATTGGGAGGCTTTGTATACTTTTGGCGAAAACGGGTGTACCCTAAAGTTCGCATTGTTATTGCATTACACAACGATAAAGCGGAGTTTGGTTGCTCAAACCAGTCGCTGAAGTTTGAATTTTCAATTTCGGTTCTGACGGGGAGTTTTTCTCCTATTTTAACGGTACCTACCTGTGACCTTTGACCCTATTTGTGAGTGAACCCCGCGGCTTGAAGTTTGCGTCTTTGGTGTCTGGGGTAAGGTTGAGCCTGTTTTATCAACCTAAAACCAGAAACCTTTCGAGCCATTGTTTTTACGGGTTTTGTCTCTTACCGGCTTTGGCAGATGCTATTTTTAACTCCAGAACGTTGGCTTGACATTGCTATGAATAGGTACAAAAACTACGGAATGTATTCATATAAAAAAATTATACTTTCGAAAAAGTTTTTTTATTTTATTTTATTATTATTTTTTTGGAGGGGAGGGATTGTAAGCTTATTTTGCAGTGGGGCAACACTCACTGTGAATGTTAATAGGATCTGTCGAAGAGGCAGTGGGTCCCTTTAATGGAAAGCGAACCGAGAGAGGAAGGTGACAAACCTTATCAACAGTGTCTCAGAATGTGAGCCTGGTCTACCAATATAACGTCACCCTAATCCTTCAGCAGCGCATTGTACTGACTGGTTTCCCATGAGAGTATCAACCGAGGTCTAGTCTGTGCACGCATGCAGTTCATCGCACGGACTTGAAAGATCCTGAAGCTCATGTCCCAGGCGGGTGAGTGCTAGAAGCCTAAACATACCCAGCGAAGTGCTTGGCCCTATATTCCCCCTCGGGTCGTCCAGAGATCGCTTAGTTGTCTGAGGCGTAACACGATGCACCTAAAGCATCAAGTTGGCGCATTGGGCGGCTTGAGTTAGAGCCTTGTTTCGGTCAGCGCCCTGTGCAGGTGTACACCGCTTAACAGGAACACATATCATAAGTATAATAATGCCAATTAAGCATTATTTCAGGAATACACTTTGGGAAATCTAAACCCAGACACGGCCTATACCATCTACATAGTCACGGACTACGAAGGGAACGTTCAAAGTAACTCAACCCATCTCGCTTTTCATACAGGTAATAAATGAATGATCCCTCTCTGCCTCTTTTCTGTTCACTTTAGTTTCCCATCTGACTTGAGTTTATTCCATTTGTTATTTTGGGCTGGCTCAATATGAGGTGCTGTAAGTTATTTGGTTTTGGTTTGTAAATTTTAAAAAATAACGTGTTAGTATACATTTTGGGTTTGCTAAAACAGATGTTTTGGAGCGCATATAATTATCTTAAGGCGGTAGCATTTCCCCAACAGTGTTTTGCACACGTTTGTTGTCTTTCTTTATATATATAATTGCTACCATCATATGTTTCGTTTTGTGGACATTTTTTGTAACGTGTCAATTTTGGTTCGTTTTAACTGTCATTATGATACATTTTGATCATGGGCCAAATTTGTTCCAATACAACTATTAATTTGCGTGCGTTGCATTGCGTGGTTAGATTACCGTCCCCGGACACAGAAGCGTATAGGGGACTAACTATTCATTTATAATTTGGAGAGGCTTTTATTAGTATGGCTATGCCAACTTTGGTTCATTTGAATGTGGAAACAGTTTTGTTCACGTGCCCTTTATGGTTTGATTCAAATGTCAACATCAGGAGAAATGTTTTAGGGTGCTAACAGGGCTTTACAAAATATAACCATTGAGTTGCCATTTTGAAACATGTGTTCCAAGGTTGGTTCATTTCGACCGTTGAGTACCCATTTTGTGACTATATTTTAGTATGCCATTTCTGATTCAGTTTGACCATCCCGTGCGGGACGCCATTCTGATACATTTAAGTTAGTGTGTTTTGATGTATAGTTTGACTGTGTCTTGTATCTTTCACGAAATGTAGCCCCCCAGATAGACAATGGCCTGGGAGGTGGAGGCATCGCTGGTGTTGTCATTGGTAAGTACTACCGTGACGTTTGGCTTTGCTAGACAAGGGTATTGAAAGCGCTGGTCCGTTCGCCAAATCCTGTCCTATCCTCCTATCCTGTCCCGTAACCCGGAGGTCGTAGGGGCACCACAGATGATCGTTTAACCAGCATACTCCATCTTTCTCTGTCCTCAGCAGCCCTGATGGCTTCGCTCAGTGTCAAACCAGTCCATTCTCGAATGTTGTCCTCCCACCTCTTTTTCGGACTCCCTCTACTTCTACCTCCTTGCACTGAGCCTTGCAGAATGGTCTTCTTTGCAAGACCTGATGATCTGGTGACGTGGCCGTACCATCGGAGTTTCCGTTTCTTCACCACTGTGAGCAGGTCATCGTGTTGTCCAATGGCTTGTGTAATGGTCTGTCGGACTTCGTCGTTGGTGATGTGCTGGGTATAGGAAATGCCCAGAAGTCTTCTGTAGCACCTCATCTCTATGCTTTGTATTCTTCGTTGTAGATCTGCTGTGAGGGTCCATGCTTCGCAAGCATATAGGAAGATGGAGATGACAAGGGAGCGCAGCAGCCTTACTTTGGAATTTAGACTGATGGTTCTGTCTTTTCAAATGGGCTTCAACCTTGTCAGGGCAGCAGTTGTTTGTGCGATCCTGGAGAGGACTTCCTGTCGGGACCCATTGTCTGACACAATGGCTCCCAAATATTTGAAGCTATGCACTGTGTTGAGGGATTGGCCTTGGACTTTGATGTCCGTGTTGATGCCATTGGTGTTGTTGGTCATCATTTTGGTCTTCTCTGCACTTATTTTTATTCCATAAGCTCTGGAGGTGGTGTCAAGCCTCTGTACCAGCTATTCAAGTTCTTGTTCCTCTCCAGCCAATCCATCAATGTCATCCGCAAAACGAAGATTGGAGATTGCTCTACCCCCTATGCTGACTGTGCCTTCGTGATCTGCAAGAGCATCTGACATGATGCGCTCTAGGAAGATGTTGAAGAGTGTTGGAGAGAGTAGGCATCCTTGACGCACACCGATTGTTGTTTTGAACCAGTTCCCGATGACGCTGTTATAGAGGACTGCACTGGTAGCCTTGTCATACAGACCTTTGATTACTTCAATAATTTTAGGGCTGATGTTGTACACTTTCATTGTTGCCCATAGAGCTGCATGCCAGACTCGGTCAAACGCCTTCTTGAAGTCTATGAACACATGATATAGATGTTGTTGGTGCTGTAGGTATTTCTCACAGATTATTCTGAGGTTGAAAATCTGTTCAGTGGTACTTCGCCCTGCCCTGAATCCTGCATGTTCTTCAGCTATGATTTCGCCAAATACGTTTAAACTATTGTGCTGGCGGTCCAAAATTGTCAGCATATTCCCTCGACCCGAGACCTATTTCTTCTGGCCCATCCTTTTTTTTGTAGAGCAAGTATTGCTTTGCACAGAACTGTGCACAACTATCTCTTGTCACTTGCAAATAAACATCCATTTCAGTTTCAGTTGGTGTGAAAGATGTTAAGTGGTTACCGAGAATTCTGGCTGACTTTAATTCTGAGTTCACTTGTCCGGGCGTGGAAAGATAATTATGGACAGTGTTAAATAACTTTGCTTTGTTATGAGGGCATCCAGTGTGTGAGGGATGTGCGTGTGGGTGAGGGGTGGGGTTCACGCTTTACGGTTTATGTAAAAAAAGAAACTGGCTGAAAAGCTTTTAATCATACGTAGAGTGGCCCCATCATTTTCTTTTTTGTGGGTTTTTTAATGTTGCTGGTGTTTTACTTTTAGAATAAAGCCAAGCCACAAGAGCCCATGTATCCTACACTGTATCAATGCTTATAGTAGACCTTTGATAATGTATGTGGTTGTCTGTGTTTGGGGATACAATTGAATGACTTTGACATCTTTTGGTTGTTTGTGTTGCTGTTGTCGACACACAGGTCTGCTGATCGTAGCCTTGCTGTCAGCCCTCATCGTTGTGTTCGTACTGTGGAGGAAAGGGAAGATTTTCCAACGTGAAGGGACAGCGGTCAACCGACAGCTGCATCGCGTGTCCCGAGCCTTGACCACTGTTCGACGTACCGTGGTGCGAGGAGGGCACGAGGAAACCAACACGACATTAAGAAGGGGAGCGTTTTCGGTATGCCTTCTTCTTCTTCTTCTTCTTCTTCTTCTTCTTCTTCTTCTTCTTCTTGGTTTGAGCAACCCAAATCTCTACGTTAGTTATTGTAATTGTGGGTCTTTGTTTTGTTTTTTTGCCTCCCAAGCTTGACACTATAAAGTATGATCTTAGAAGAGCATAATTATTAGTCCGCAATATTGAGTTCAAACCTTTTTGAAGCACGTTTGCTTCTCCGTCCGTCGCTGAAGTTACACTAAAATCACAGAGGAAACGGCCAAAGCACGCCTCAAAGACTCAAATACTCCTCAAAGACTCGGACACGCCTCACAAACTCGGACACGCCTCACAAACTCGGACACGCCTCACAAACTCAGACACGCCTCAAAAACTCAAATACGCCTCAAGGACTCAAATATATCCCCAAAGACTCAAGTACGCCCCTAATACTCAAATACACTTCTAATTGATGATTTATCTAATGACATAAAATCTTTTTCTAAAATTTTTTTCTTTCTCCAACACCTATGTGGGAGCTTGAAAATGCTCATTTTGACATACATTATAGTTTGGAAAAGAAGAATGAAATGGCTAATTTATTATCAAGTGATGTTCGTTGTCATTTAGAGAAAAATTATTCTCAACACCTTCATATTTATACTGATGGATCGGTTTTAGAGACAGGGGAAGCTGGAGCAGCCTATGTAATTCCAGCTCTAAAATTGCAAAAATGTTTCTCTTTGAGTAAAAATACTTGTATTTTTGCGTGTGAACTTATCGCAATCCTTATGGCATTAACTAAACTTTCAGATCTTTGCTCAAACGCATTTCAAGTTGTTGTATGTGTTGATTCGATGTCAGTTTTAGATGCTTTACGATCTTATGGCCATACTGAATGGCATGAAATTATTTTAGAAATTCAACATTTAGACCACAATCTCATTATTAATGGTACAAAGGTAAGCTTCTGTTGGCTACCTTCACATTGTGGTTTTCTGTTTAATGATGGTGCAGACAAAGCAGCAAAGATTGGAGCTAAAAATATCAATGCTCAGAGTATTTAACTCATTAAATCCCCTAAGGAAATTAAACGTATGATTGAAGAGAGGTCAACGAAACATGTTGTATTTGATACACATTTTGCTGTAGACTGTAGACTTTCGAGAACAGTTTTTACTATGGCTAACAGAATAATGTTGAATGCCATAAAAACAAAGTATTGTCCAGATGTCCATTGTGTATGCAATGAGACTTTTTCATTATATCATTTACTTTTTGGCTGCCGTCATTTTCTGCCTGTACTAAATGTGCATCTGCATGAAATAAGAACATTAGATGAGATTAATTTTCATCAAAGTGCAGTGTTAACAAAACTCTTGTTGGATTCTCCTGTGGCTAGATTTGTGTAAATTTGTGCTCACAGTGGTGAAGAAACGGAAACTCCGATGGTTAAGGCTACGTCACCAGATCATCAGGCCTTGCAAAGACTATTCTGCAAGGCACAGTGCGAGGAGGTAGAAAAAGAAATGGGAGGACAACATTCGAGAATGGACTGGTTTGACACTGAGCGAAGCCATCAGGGCTGCTGAGGACAGAGAAAGATGGAGTGTGCTGGTTAAACGATCATCTGTGGTGCCCCTACGACCTTCGGGTTACGGGACAGGATAGGATAGGATAGGATAGGAATTTTTATTTTATTTTATTTATTTATTTTTTCCCCCCGTCTTATCATCTTTGGTGGAAAAGACGTAAATAAAACAACCAACCAACCAACACTTCTAAGACTTGGATGCGCCTCAAAGACAATCACGCCTCAAAGACTTAAATAAATACCCCCCCCCCCCCCCCCCCCCCCCAAGGGCTCAGATACACCTCAAAAACTCAATATGCCTCAAAGACTGAGAGCCGCCGTTATGTTTGGTAACAGAACAGTGTGTACCAACCTGACGATGAAATCTATCTCTATGGTGCCATGGCGTTTGAGACTAGACCTGCCTGGCAGCTCAATGACCGCAGTTTGGCCCTCACTGACCAGCTGACCGAAGGGAAATTCGCCATCATATACAAGGCCACGTGGAAGCATGGCGGCAGAACTGATATTGTGGTGGCCAAGATGCTTAAAGGTAATGTTGTCTCGATGGAGTCGTTATCTTCGATATTGTTATTATTTTCATCATCATCGAGGTTAAAATCGGTTTGGTTTCTACCTTCATCATTTGAAGTTGGCATCATCATCATCGTCATCATCATCATCGTCGTCGTCGTCATCGTCGTCGTCGTCATCGCCATCATCAGTTTGGTAGTCTTTATCATCAGCAGCTGAAGCATGTTAATAACGACGACGACGACGTTGATGATGATGATGATGATGATGATGATGATGATGATGATGATGATGATGATGATGATGATGATGATGATGATGATGATGATGATGATGATGATGATGTTGACAACGACGATGACCCCGTCGATTGTAATGGCGATGCCGTGGATAATGACGGTGACAGTGACGACTGTAACGATGACGCCTTCGACAACAGCGAGGATAAAAATCTTGACGATGACGACGATAATGACGATTTGGTGTGTGCAGCTGGTTTCACGGAAGACGATGCGATGAAGATGTCAGCGAAGATCAACTTTCTGGCCACGCAACTGGAAGACCACGAGAACGTTATCAGGTTTCTGGGCGCCGTCACCGATAACAAGCAATGTAAGTGTAACTCGCTATCGAGCAAACACAAGACGAAACTCTTTTACCCAAATCTAGCAGTGAATTCTTTAGTCACTGATAGGTCTCATTGCATCGAGTTCTTTCATGACTAATAATAATATTATAACCAGTGAAGCGCGCGCGTGCACACCCACCCAACCACCCACCCACCCACCCACATACTCCCACACCCACCCACCCACCCACACGTTCAAAACCCTAAAAGTAGGTTTCTTTCCATACGCACGACCACCTCGGTTCCACCATTTCTAAGCCTGAGAGAAGTTAAAAAAAATCATCTTATCAGCTTTAAGCCTATCCAAACAAGTAGTTCATCACAGGAAATGATTTTATATCTTAGATTAGTTAAGTTAGATTAGTAGTTGCCTTAGTAGTTGCCTTGTTTATTTATAAGTTTATTCATGCATTCTTCTTCTTCTTCTTCTTCTTCTTCTTCTTCTTCTTATTATTATTATTATTATTATTATTATTATTATTATTATTATTATTATTATTATTATTATTATTATTATTATTATCTCATTAATTGCTCATGTAAACTAATAATAATAATAATAATAATTGTTTATTTATATACCACAACATTACATATAATAAAACACGCACTCGCTGTGGTTGACAACTTCACAAATTACAAATTGTTAGCAAATAATAGATTAACATACATATCAAACATATAAATTTTTAAAAACAGGTTAAATACTAATATAGCTATAAAATCTCATTATAAAAATCTCATTATAAAAAGAAAAAATATATATATATAAAGTAGCATAATATACAGAACAATCGGACAAACAACAGCTCACAAAAATCATATCAATTAAAATCAGCATAGGATCAACATACAATAATACATCGAACATCTACTCCGTCGCCAGCGCCAACAATCAACCGTCCAGAAGCCACATTAGTTATCACCGTACACACAAAGACAAAAACTAAGCAATGTAAATTTTGTAAAATGTTATGCACAATCTGTTGCAAGGTTGTCCAGGCAAAGGCAAATAATCAAGCATACTTTTTCTTAAATAGAGTTTTTTTTATGTTGCTCTATGCGCATTTGATTTACTGTTACCTGTTTGTTATGTGCCAATACCTCCCTTTTATCCGTTTGGCAAAACAACAACTAAAACTCCAGCGGCTGTTTGCTCCAAATCTAGTAGAGTTCTATAGTCACTGATAGGTCTCGTTGCATCATTACATTACATGATTGTTGCTTTCGGTCCAGCGGACTCTTCCGAGCCAAATCATGACCGGACAACCCCTGATCCGCATAAAAGATCTGCTGAAACAATCCTAGTGGTAAAACTGAAAGCTCTCCACCAGCCAGTCACTTTACAATAAAGACATCCCACGCAAGGGACGCTGAGGCTGTACTCTAATTTATTGAACCCCCGTTTACAAAAACAAAATAAAATACAAACATCATTATAAATTATCAACACAACAAATACATATAAAATGCCTACATTGCTAAATAATAACATCATAGGAAGCCATAGTGACCACCTGGCAGAAAACGTACAATATTCCCAAGCTGATACAACAGACCTCATACACAAAGAAGGAATCTTGTCCCGGAAGAGTTTTCAAGAAAAAAGGTAGGTGACTGGTCTAGCGAAGAAGAAGATAGTATAGCAGATTGATAGAACAGATCAGGAATGAGAAAGATCAAATGAGAAAGACAGCGACAGTGGGAATTTAAAGCACTAAATTTCCAGAAAGTGGGGATGCTATTTATACTGAAACCCTCGGCACCCCAACGGGGGTTCTCTTTGCATCGAGTTCTTTCATGACTAATAATAATATTATAGCCAGCGAAATATATATAAATATATATATATATAACAAAAATTGTAATTTAAAGGGACGTAGTCTGTTACGGGAGAGTATGACGTTTATCGAAAAGAATTAATGTTTGGTGTCCGACCAATATCATTTCCAACTTGCAATACCCTAAATGATTTTCCAGCAAGAGCTATTAGACTTTCTCCAAACTAGGAGTAGTCCTCGTAGTATCCAAATGAGTGATAATTAAAAAATATTTCATCTTAATTCCTTTTTTCACCCACCTCTTATAACTGGCTCGATTGGTTGAAAAATAGACAAAAAATATCGAAATGATAAAATATCGGAAACGTTCTGTTAAAGGATGCTTGGACTTTTTGTCCAATCGATATGTTGCCCATTCCACATTTGCCTCATTCGATGCTTTTTACGCTTCGATCAATTGGCGGTTCAATATATTAATAGACGTTTCGATCATATGTCGGTTCGTTTTACAGACGTTTCGATCTTTTGTGGTTCGATATAATGTCGGCCCGCAAACGCAATAGTGAATTTGCAAAGTTACTTTACTAGCACATTTCTATGCCGTTGCCGTGGTCTATGTGTTTGCTATATAGTGTGATAAGCGATTTGATTGTAGGAATGTTTTCTTTCAGCTTAGTTTAGCTTTAGTTTGGCAGCGTTGTTATTGTTGTTGTTATTGGTGGTGGTATTGTTAATGGTGGTTGAGGTAGATTATAATAATAATAATAATAATAATAATAATAATAATAATAATAATAATAATAATAATAATAATAATAATAATAAGCAGTTTATAGTACTACAACGCTTTTCAAAATCACAAAGCGCTTTACACAAACAAATGTAAACACAACATGCGTACATTGGTCAATAACACGCAACCACACACACATCCCAACACCCAAAAACACTCACTCAGGGCGCCTAAGAAAAGGCCTCTCTAAAAAGATGCGTCTTCAAATTGATTTTAAAAGACGCTAGTGAAGGACAGTGACGGACGGACCTAGGTAGCGAGATCCAGGTCTGAACGGAGAAGAAACTGAAGGCTCGACCACCGTGTTTGCTATGTAGTGTGATAAGCGCATGATGATGATGACGATGATGATGATGATTTTTGTATTTCCAGACTGCCGGGAATCAGAAAGAGCAAAAATGTCTGTCGGTCTGTCTGTTGGTGGGTCGTTCGGTCCGTTGGAAGCCATATCTCAAGAACCACTGAACGGATTTCGACCAATATTTTAAAAGAAGCATCACCTAGATGTGTGGCCTGCCTTGCTGTACCACATAGGTCAAGGTCACTGGAGCCATTCTGATGCTAAACACTTTTTTGCTTAATATTTCAGAAACGGCTGAAGCGATTTTGTTGAGTTTTGGTATAGTAGCATACTTCAAATCATGATCATCCTTCGGTAGCAGTCCGTTTGTCGGTCAGTCTGTCACTTTGAATTTCTCTTTTTTTTCTTGAGAACTCACTTATTGCCTTATCTCAACAATAATTGAATCAGAAATACTCATTGAAAAGTTTGGTTTTACAGTTAAATACTTGATTTTACAGTTATAAAGGGAGGTAACAAATCAATTAGGCATCCAATTGTACTCTACCCTTAGTAGTTGGGGTGCTTTTAACGGACACTACATATCTTCCTAAGACGTGCTGCGCTGGAAACCATACAAAAGAATCGCTCATCCTATAACGCCCATCACCGGCAATGAGTTAATCATTTTTTGCTTTGCGGATACTTTTAACTACTGATATGCGTGTTACATTATTCATATTTGTACTTTCTCAAAGGTCGAGTTCATCTGTGTTTTATCATTTTCTAAAAACGTTTTGCGGTCTATCAAAAATTTGGCTAAGCAATTTTGATACATTTTCTTTTTGCATGCTGATCGTGGCCTATCATTCCATGTGTTCCTTTTGCTTCGTTAAGATAAAGCCCAGTCACCACGCCGCCAACAAAACGAACACTTTTGAAAACAAGTATTTTTCCGCTGTGTGGGAAAGTGGAAAATATTTGAATGGATTTGCCATCTTGGCTTTAATTATTAGTATGGGGTGCCGTACTAGTAGCGGATTACTCACAAGCTTTATGCTACTGTTGTTGTTGTTGTTGTTGTTGTTGTTGTTGTTGTTGTTGATGATGATGATGATGATGATGATGATGATGATGATGATGATGATGATGATGATGATGATGATGATGATGATGTTGAGGATTTTTGTTGTATTGTTAGGGGGTCCTGTCCTAGTGCTGGGGTACTGCGAGAACGGACAGATGGACCGATGGTTGGGTCAGCACAGAGGTCACGTGGGGGTCGAGGTCATGGAGAATCTCTTCCGGTTCACTTTCGGAATCGCCAAAGGCATGAACTATCTAGTCAGCAAGAAGGTCAGTTGGGGCTGGATGGACGGATGGTTGGACTGACTGAGTGTTGTGTTGGCCCAATATCTCTTTACTGTCTCATTTCAGTTGGATAATAGTAACATTACTACTGCTACTATTACTACTACTACTACTACTACTACTTATTATTATTATTATTATTATTATTATTATTATTATTATTATTATTATTATTATTATTATTATTATTATTATTATTATTATTATTATTATTATTTTTATCATTATTATTATCATTAATATCATTATTATTATCATTAACATTTGTACATTGCCCTTCCTCACTAGAGATCATAGCACTTTACAGCAAAGCACAATAAATAAATAAATAAATAAACTAATTATTTAATTAATTAATTAAAAAAACATAAACCAAAAGCAAATTATGGAATACTAAGAACATATACACACACACAACAACACACACAACACATACACACAACACACACACACATACACACACAACACACACATACACGCACATACACAGACACCACACACACATACAAAACACACACACATACACACACACACAACATACACACAACACATACAACACACACATACGCAAACAAACACACAACATACACATACATACACACACAACATACACACAACATACACACACATACACACGCACACACACAACACACACACACACACAACATACACACACACCACACATACGCATACAACACACACACACACGCACACATACATCTTTACGTACATGTAATTTTAGATCACTTTATTCTCACGCAAACATATAGTAAGATGAAATCATTATGGTTGCAGACACGCCGTTTTATGTTTACAGTTTGTATGTCTTTGCGTGAGAAATAACATGTGTATGAAGAGACTTGAAACATAATAAATATTAAACAGAACTGAAAAAAAGTAAAATACCATCATCATAATCATTATCATCATCATCATCACTACTACACCCCCACTGCTGCTTCCACCATCATTAAAATCATCAACACCATCAGCATCATCACCACCATCACTATTACTGTCATCACCGCTACCGCCGCAGTCCTCCTGTTGGCTGTTTCAGATCGTCCATCGACGTCTGGCTGCGAGGAACATCCTACTGGACAGAGAGCTAGTGGTCAAGGTTGCGGGCTTCGGCCCCCAGACGAAGGAAGGCGACGAGGACGCCAAAGTAGGTTGACCTAGTGGGGAAATGACGGCAGAACAATCTGAGAGAGAGAGAGAGAGAGAGATAGAGAGAGAGAGAGAGAGAGAGAGAGAGGTGGAGAGAGAGAGAGAGAGAGAGAGAGAGAGAGAGAGAGAGAGAGAGAGAGAGAGAGAGAGAGAGAGAGAGAGAGAGTCTACAAAATATACAGGCAGCAGTTGAAATGTTTGGGACTGACAACCTAGAGTATCGCAAACATGTCCCTTATACAAAGGCCGGCACATTGGCCTTAATACTTCGGTCGAGCGTCTAGTCTGAATACGCATGCATTCCATCGCACCGACGTTTACGATCCTAGATGTCTTAGAAGGGTTGGCGCCAGTACAACAACACAAACCCAGTTAGCGATTAAGTCCCAGTCCTCCTTGGCCAGAATGGCGCATTTGCCTGACGCGTTACGCGATGTGCACAAAGCAGTAAGTTCGCGCCTTGTACAGCTTTAGTTCCATCTTGTCCCGCTAGCGCATTGAGCGGCTCTTGAGGCGGTAAAGCGCTATAAAAGAGCAAATGTCACAGTTTTTTTTTAAAAAGGTCATCATAGTTCTTTTTAACGCTTGTTCCAGCTCAGAAAGCTGCTCAAGGCCTGCCTTATGGCTTGCATTCATTAGACAATTGTTGGGGGTTTCCAACATTGGTGCAATGGAATGAATGCCACTCCCAAAAAAGTACAATAATGTCAGGTGGCTGCCTCAAATGCACTGTCGAACTCCCCGGAATACCGAGTCACCCTATTTAAAATATTTATTTATTTATTTATTTATTTATTTATTTTATTTTTTGAGGGGTGGGGGTTGCTTGGTTTGTAGACGCGAGTTCCGGCGAAGTGGGCTGCTCCGGAAGAACTTCAAGACAAACCTCCGACAGAGAAGAGTGACGTCTGGTCCTACGGAGTTGTCATGTGGGAAATCTTCAGTATGGGTATGTAAGCAACTTATTAACCGACGATGACGACGACGAACTCGACGACGACGATGATGATGATGATGATGGTGATGATGATGATGATGATGATGATGATGATGATGATGATGATGATTATGATGCTGATTGTGATGATGATTATATGAGGGTAGGGGGAAGGATGGGTATGGTTTTGTTATTGTTGCCAATGACTGTGTTACTTTTTTTCCTGCTGCTCCTGTTGCTGCTACTGCTGATTTAAAAATTGAATTAAAGTGAGTCTGAGGTTAGTTTTCACTCTTTTTTCTTCCCTTTTTTTTATACACTAGATAGCATGATCATAGATGCGTTTACTAGGCTACAATACTGAGGTGAAAGGTCTCCGATGTCCGTGCAAGCATCTTAAATAGACATTGGAGCTCCCTGACAAAAGTTACCGCGCGAGTATACCAAAGCGGCCCACGATATGCAATCAGGCATTAAGATCGGCCGATACGACACGTACAGACCCAGGCGCATTGATAAAAGTCAACTAATGTCCTCCAAAACACGCTGACAGTGTTGAGTCACGCAATGCACCGGTGACTCCATGTGTGATGGCTTAAGTCAGTGTTGTAATGGTCTGTCTTTATTGGAAGTAGCCTGAACATTTTTTCCAGGTTCTCAGTTGACGACCATTTTGAATGTGGTCCTGATTCGGCTCTTTGGAGTCCGCTGGATCATGTTAGCAATGAATAACTAACTAATTAACATTTTGAAGAAAACAAAATGACCAGGAACGTTAGGATCGGGATCTGAGAACCTGTACGAGACTTCCATTTGAAACAGGCCCGTAACAAATTTAAGTCACCCAATATCTGTAACATACAACCTTCCCCTTTGTAGAATCCTATCCTATCCCATCCTATCCCGGAGGGGGAGGTCGTAGGGGTACCACAGATGATCGTTTAACCAACATACTCCATCTTTCTCTGTCCTCAGCAACCCTGATGGTTTCGCTCAGTGTCAAATCAGTCCATTCTCGAATGGTGTCCTTTCACCTCTTTTTCGGTCTCCCTCTTCTTCTGCCTCCTTGCACTGTGCCTTGCAGGATGGTCTTTGCAAGACCTGATGATCTGGTGACGTGGCCATACCATCGGAGTTTCCGTTTTTTTCACCACTGTGAGCAGGTCATCGTGTTGTTCAATGGCTTGCGTCGTTGGTGATGTGCTGGGTATAGGAAATGCCCAGAAGTCTTCTGTAGCACCTCATCTCCATGCTTTGTATTCTTCGTTGGAGATCTGCTGTGAGGGTCCATGTTTTATAAGCGTATAGGAAGATGGAGATGACAAGGGAGCGCAGCAGTCTTATTTTAGAATGTAGGCTGATAGTCCTGTCTTTCCAAATTGGCTTCAACCTTGCCAGGGCAGCAGTTGTTTGTACGATCCTGGAGAGGACTTCCTGTCGGGACCCACTCACTGTCTGATGCAATGGCTCCTAAATATTTGAAGCTATGCAAATTTGTAGAAATGAACTCAAAACTCAAGTGTTTCCAATGAAGATTTTCCGTCAAATTTGACAGCATTACAACTGTATTAAACTTTGAAAGTAATGGCCTAAGTCTTTCTGGAATATTGGAGTACGACTACCACCGTTGTTTGATATCAGACTTCGTCGACGTTATCAGACATAGTCCACCCTCGTTGAGTGTGCTGAAGTGTTGCACGTCTCGAGTCGAACATCAAATAAATACTGTGATGAGGTAGTTTTAGGAAATCTGCTGTTAACTTTTATTATTATTATTATTATTATTATTATTATTATTATTATTATTATTATTATTATTATTATTATTATTATTATCATTATCATTATTATTATTATTATTATTATTATTATTATTATTATTATTATTATTATTAACTTCGTTCCAGTTTAAAGGAGAGAAGACGTTTCCCCATAAAACGAGGTGAGATGAGTTGCTGCACATTGTTGCGTAGTTTCCATATTTGTAGGTTCTGGGAAAAGTGCTGAATGGAGTGGGATCCTCTCCCACAAGACTTTCATAAGGGACGACCATCCGGCGTTGACATGTTGTATAAAGAGAGAGCGTTTCTGGATGATAATGTAGAAAGGAACTAATCACTCAGTATTCTCTTGTCATTCGTCATATTATTTGGACATTTGCAGGGGAGATGCCTTACCCAGGCATTCGTTCCAACGAGATCGGGGCGCGACTGAAATCAGGTTACCGCATGAGCAAGCCTGAACTGGCTGACGACAAGTAAGTAGTAGTCGTAGTAGTCGTAGTAGTCGTAGTAGTCGTAGTAGTAGTAGTAGTAGTAGTAGTAGTAGTAGTAGTCGTAGTAGTAGTAGTAGTCGTAGTAGTAGTAGTAGTAGTAGTAGTAGTAGTAGTAGTAGTAGTAGTAGTAGTAGTTAGTTATTCGTTGCTTACAGTGTCAAGCGGACTGCAAAGAGCCGAATCAGGAACACAAGTTGGTTGAAAGAGGATCCCCCCTTGATTCGTATAAACGATCTGCTGAAACAACCCTAATGTTAACACTGAAGGACTTCCACCAGCCGGTCACTTTACAATAAAGACATCCCACGCAGGGGACGCTGAGGTTATGCTCTACTTTATGGAACCCTCGTTTACAAAATCAAAATAGAATACAAACATTTTTATAAAATATCAACAAAACACATACATATAAAATGCCTACATTGCTAAATAACAATATCATAGGAAGCCCCTATGACCATTTGGCAGAAAGCGTCCAATATTCCCATGCTGACCCCAACAGACCTCATACACAAATGAGCATGAGGAGTTTTAGAAGAGTTTTCAAGAAAAAGGGTAGGTCTACCGAAGAAAGTAGTATAGCAGATTGATAGAACAGATTAGGAATGAGAAAAAACAAATGAGAAAGACAGTGGGAATTTAAAGCACAAAATTTCCGGAAACTGGGGATACTATTTATACAGAAACTCCCGCACCCACACGGGGAGGGGGAGGCGAAGTAATAGTAGTAGCTTTTTCTACTACGAGTTGTAGTTGTAGAGTAGTCGTACGGTAGTAGAAAAAAGCGCTATATAAATACCCTTCTTTTTCTTTTTCTTTTCTTCTTCGTCTTCTTATTGTTATTATTGCTGTTCTCCTTGTTCTTCTTCTTCTTCTTCTTCTTATAATAATAATAATAATAATAATAATAATATTATTATTATTATTATTATTATTATTATTATTATTATTATTATTATTATTATTATTATTATTATACAGTTATGGCATTCTTTTTCCAGGCGGTGTAATATTTTAGGTGTCGGTGAATTGAAGCAGATTTGGTCAATCCTTTCCCCAGTAACATTTCACGTGTGTTTTGCCGACACTCATTCACTTGCTTGCTCACTCAGTGAGACTCACAAAGTCACAGACTGACTAACTGACTGACTCATTCACTCACTCACTAACTGACTCATTCACTCACTGACTGACTCATTCACTGACTGACTGACTGTCTCACCCAGTAAGTTTCACAGTAAATGTCTGTTGGTGCTTTTTTTCCCCCAGGCACTATGACCTGATGAAAGAATGCTGGCAGCTGAAGCAAGCCAAGCGCCCGACGTTCGGCACGATACAGGCCAGGCTGGCACAGGACTACGGCAAACAGTCCCAAGCCGGCGATTTCTACTACGACGTGAACCAGCTTCACCAAAGCGACTAAACACATACATGCACAGCACTAAGGACTAAATAAGGACAGTGTTTCACAACTGAAAGGTCGTTGACTATTACCCTATTTCCACAAATGTAACCAGTTACACTACTCAAGAGACAGGATCTTAATAATACTAATACATATAATAGTATTACTACTAATAACAATAATACGGGATGGTATCATTCGCATTTTCTTCAATTAAACTCAAAACGCGGCAATCTGAAGAGATTGCTGTTAAATAAGATGATTTAAAAAATCATCAATTTTTATGTTTGAAATTTATATTGACTGCTTCCAAAACCGTTAAGTGGTTTCCAGACAGAACCTACAGTGACCTGTTAAACCTCATACCTAAGTTTTTTTTTAAATAAACCTTTTGTGAGGACCAGTATTGTTACTTTTTTTTTAAATTGTTGAATACAAAATGTTTTCTAAAAGTTATTTTAGTTCATGCATTCTTCTCTTTTCTTTCATTTCTTTTTTTTAAATCAAAATATAAGATAAATTAATTTTTTTTAAATAAATATAATATTAATTACTGATTATGATGTTTTTTTTGCAAACAAATTCTGTGCTAGGATATTTCTTGAATTATTACTAGGACGCATACAACTTTCATGGCAGCGGTGGTGGGGTGCATCCAACACCGACATTAGCTGACAGGCGAGAGAAAAGGTCAAAAACATCGTAGACTGTCTTGGGTATAATAACTAGTGTTTTTTTTATTATATAAATAATCCTAAAGTAATGTTAAAAGAATTTGCAACCGTTAAAGAGACGGTCTAAGTTTTGACCACAGGCGCCTCATCTTTGGCATTTTGTTAAGTTTGCTTTCTGACCTAAAGTTTATGACGTATTTTGCTTGCCTGGCTTCTGTTGTAAAAGCACTTTTTTGTTGCGTTAGCTAATGAAATCATATATTGCAAAATATGTAAAACTATAGGGATATAACCTACTTGAAAATGTAAGGTTGCTAATTTATGTTTTTCATTTTCGTCATCAAAACAACACTGCATTATGATTTGTTTGTTTGCGGAGCACTTATCACTGAACACTTCTCAATGAATACTTCTCACTGAACACTTCTCACTGAACACTATTCACTGAATACTTCTCACTGAACACTTCTCACTGAACATTATTCAACACTATTGTGCACTGTATCAACATTATTTACTAGAGAAAATACACGCAAAGAGCCGAATCAGGACCACAAAATCAAGACCACAACTTGGCTGAAAGAGGACTCACCTCTGATTCGCATAAAAGATCTGCCGAAACAACCCTAGTGGTAACACTGAAGGCACTCCACCAGCCGGTCACTTTACAATAAAGGCATCTCACGCAGGGGACACTGAGGCTGTACACTAATTTATCGAACCCCCGTTTGCAAAAACAAAATAGAATACAAACATCATTATAAAATATCAACAAAACACGTACATATAAAATGCCTACATTGCCAAATAATAATATCATAGGAAGTTACTATGACCATTTGGCAGAAAGCGTCCAATATTCCCAAGCTGATCCAACAGATCTCGCACTCAAATGAGGAGTTTTGTCCCGAAAGATTTTTCAAGAAAAAAGGTAGATGACTGGTATAGCGAAGAAGAAGATAATATAGTAGAGTGATAGAACAGAGTAGGATTGAGAAAGACCAAAGGCGAAAGACAGCGACAGTGGGAATTTAAAGCACTAAATTTCCAGAAAGTGGGGATACTATTTATAAAAGAAACTCCCGGCACTCCACGGGGGTTCATGCAAAGTAAATATTACAAATAAGTTTAAAATGTACACATTTACATTTAAAACTTTATCTCTTTGTCCCTCTCTGTCCCTGTCTCTTTCTGCCTCTGTCTTTTTGCTTCACTGTCAATTACATCTAATTCTTGAAAGCAATCGGGGAGGCTATACCAATATTGAGGAGAGAGAGAGAAAGAGAGAGAGAGAGAGAGAGAGAGAGAGAGAGAGAGAGAGAGAGAGAGAGAGAGAGAGAGAGAGAGAGAGAGAGAGAGAGAGAGAGCTGCGTGTCGTTGTTACGATTAAGGGCGCGTCCACATGACGAGCTGCGCTTTGAGCTAGCGGTGGCGTAGCGTTGGACGAGCTTTGAGCTTTGAGCGGTGGGTGGCCACACCAAAAGCGTCAAAAAGCTAGCAGCTCGCTAGCTGCACGCTGGCTGTAAAGCTCGGCGACAGCTTGGGTGGCCACATGACAAGCTGTTACAGCTAGCTGCCTGCTAGCGTGATGCTAGCTGTCGTTCAGAAGTTTATTATCTGTGGTTTTGCAAGGCATCGCAGACCCGCAACTAAAATTTATTTCTGTTGAAGTTGGAGCCTACGGGAAAGAGAGTGATGGAATATTTTCCAGGTTTCAGATGAAACTCTGCCTTGAAGGGAATACAGTAAATATGTCCCACTACCAAATTCCAAAATTCACCTTTCCTATTTTTTGGGTAGGTAACCCAGCCTATCGCAAAAGCCATACCTAATAACACGCATCAACACAGTCGATATCATCTTCAATTATCGCCATTCTATAGCAAGCCGTTGTGTAGAATGCGGGTTTGTAGTGCTTGCTGGAAAATGGTAAGTGCTGAAAACAGCAATCTGCACAACGTGACCACTGCTGACAACATTGTGCTAGCACTGTTGCCTTGCACAATGCAGTCATCCATCATGAGGTCGCTGATATAAAAAAGGACACGGAGATCTGGGATGATACTCATGTCCGTGGCGAACAGGACAGACGGATGGGGTGTTACTCAGGTCGTTCTGGACAATACTTAGCAAGGGTGAGAGAACAGCTGGTTGAGTATTTTGTCAGGCTTGGTGCAGTGAACTGGCAGGAAAACTACAGTTAATATAACTTTGCTGAACTAACTGACGGCAGTGATAATGAAGGATGAGCCTCGTGACTTTAGTTTTCCCACAATGTTCATATACGTCACAAAGCTTGTGATTTTAAATCTAAAGTTGGTCACTTTTTTTTTTTTAAGATCAACATGGAATGTACTATTTAAAAAAAAAATTAAAAAAAAGAGTGCAGATTTAAAAAAAGATGGACCTGCAATCATGCACTCCACCCAAATGTTGGTCATTTACTGTTCAGCCTTCCCCTTTCTCTCTCTTGTTTCTCCCCCTCCCCCCACCCCTACAAAGAAATAAACCCAAATTAAAACGTTAACTATATACTTCTGTAAATTGGCTGCCATCAAACACACAATACCTACATCATAAGTGTTCATTGATAATTTACCATCATAGCCCTTTTATTTATTTTTTATTTATAAAATCCAGATCTAAATCTAGGTTGAATTTGGGACTATAAGCACGGTTCTAAATCTGAGTGAAAACATCAAATGTGAATTCGCTTAATAGATCTAGATCTGTATTTTATTTGCAACAAATTGTGTTAAAACATAATAAAGAAAAAAAAAAGCACTTACTGGGTACTATTATTGTTCAATGGCGACGGCACAAATGATAAAGCTGCAATTTTGTCAATTAGGCCTATACTATACGAAAAGAGCAATTGGTCATTTTATTATAAAATTTATAACCATCTTCACTCAATCACTAACTTGAGTGCCTTGCCATTTTAGGCACCTCCTGAAACAGCATTGCTCAAACCTCCCTGTTCGAAAATCTTTTTGTTTTTCTGCCACAATCTCTTATTTTGTAGTTCTCCGATTCCGTAAGCGAAGGGTGGTAAGAAGACTGATTCAAGGCCAAGGACACAAAACCAATCAAGGTCAAGGACCCAAAACCACCGCTTGAGCTTCGAGCGTCGATAAATGCCGAGAATATTACCGTCGCTCGAAGCTAGCAATAGCCGCGCGGCTACCGCTCGTGGTGTGGACGCTTCTACAGTAATTCTAGTTAGACTTTTCGCAGCGCAGCTGAAGCGCAGCTCAAAGCTTCGCTCGAAGCTTGTCATGTGGACGCGCCCTAAGACGCACACGATAGTTCCGAATGGATTATTTTGCAAAGCATGCACTGATAACCTGTATTTACTTTGATTTGATTCTGCGTTGTTGCTATTAAAAAAAATTGTATAATGTTGATAATTTTCGTCGGTCGATATTGTTGTAGTATCATTGAGATTTTTCTGGATTTACTTGTTTATTATCAATCGAAAGGTCCAGACCTATCTGGTAATAGTTATTCAATTCTTCTAAACTGACGAATGTTCTGTGTCTTACGACAGTTCCGGTAATTAGTTTTATTTTGATTGGGTGTTATTGCATCACTCTGGAATGTCATAAGCTTTACTGGATTGCAGAGAGGCTATATAAGTAATGCATTGTCTGCTTGAAACAGTGATTTTTGTAGTGATTTTCGGAAAGCGATCTTGTATGCAGTTGTTGATGTTTGCTGAATAAAGTTCAAAAACTGTATACGGCGACTCCTGCCTTGTTGCTGAGTGAACAGGCTGCGTGGATAAACGAATTCGAGTTACACATGTGAAGATTCAAACATCGGGGCTGAATGTCTGGACATTTTAAGCTTATTTTTTAATATTTACTAACTTCTACTTAACATGGTTTAGTTGTGTGGATGTGTAACTATGAGTGTGTGTATTGAAGTGAAAGAATAACAAATGATTGTGTGGTCATTCATTTGTTAATGTTTACAACCAGTTGCAATTTAAATTCCGAATGACAGTTCAGTCAATTTGTGTATTGACCAGACCATTTTTAAGACAATACACGTATTGACTGGAAATTTTAGTCATTACATGTATTGCCTAGTGGTCACAGGCAAATCACGAATTGACTGATTTTTTTAATAGACAATACACGTATTGACTGAATACACAGAATGCCGGTAACACATATATGCAGAACCAGGTACCTGCATTCACAACTGCTTGGATTGGGGTGGGCTGTGCTCTTTTTTCATTCTGTTTCGGGGTGCGCATGTGAGAGTGAGGGAGAGAAAGGGGGAGGGAGAGAGAGAGAGTTGCAAAAATGTTTGCGAAGAGCGTGATGTGGATGAAAGCGAGAATAGAGTGTATTCTTAAATCATATGAATTTAAATGTGATTCTGCACCAGCTGTAATTCCTTTTAGTTTGCGGGGTAGGAGTGTGAGTGTGTGTGTGTATGGGTGTGCGGAGACATAAGCCTTAAAATGGGTGACTAACCTTGCTTTTTATGCAGGAAATGGGTGAGTGTATTAGTCACCCAGAGTTTTCCAGCCACTCACTTTTTTCTAAGTACGCAGGAGTGCTCTTTTAGTGCATGGGAGTGCAGTTGTAGTGCATGAGAGTGTTTTTAGTACACAGTAGTGCTCTATCCGGGACGGAGAAAATACAGTGAATTTCCGAAGAATTTTTGAACAAAATTCGACCTATTTCGTCGCCTATAGGAGACGAACTAGGTCAACTTTCTAGAAAAGGGTTAGGGTAAGGGCTAGTTGCAGCGCTACAACTAACCCTTGCCCTAACCCTTTTCTGTCAAAAATCAGTTTCCGATTGCTACATTCTTAGTAAAACCCAGTCTTGGTGTTTTACATACTTGTGTGTGCGTGTGGGTGTGTGGGTGTTTGTGTGTAATATAGATGTGTTGTATTGTACTGTATTGTGTGTCGTTCAGTGGCTGCCCACTAAGCCAGCATACTGCGTAGCTGAGACTGCAAGAGGTTCATTTACGTACGCCTTTAAACATATAGACATAATTTTCCATCGCCGTTGTGATTGCTCTGATGGTTCAGTGTTGATTTAGGTCCCTACCCCCTTCTCCATGGGACAGATTGGAAGATTAGACTGTATCATTAGTCTAAAATCTTTATCCCTAATAAAAAAAAGTTTCAAGTTTCCCTGGGATGGTTGTCCTCGTCTGTCATATCGCCAATGGTGGGTGTAGACGTTCATTTTCAATATTCTTTCATTCTCTGCCGTAGATCAATGGGAGAGCCATTCGCCAGGCACCACCGATGACCCAGATTCTAATCCTAATGGAGGCAAGCTAAATGTGGCCATTTTTTTCCACTATCCATCTTAGCAGTAGGCTATGAGCGCTGTGGTGGTTCAATGTGGGTTTTGGGTCCTTATCCTTTTCTTTCCTGGGATGGTTACCTTCAGTCTGCCTTATCGCTAACGATGGTTGTAGACGTTAATCTTTAAAGTCAAAGCCAATGTCAAAGCATTCTTTATTCCACGCAAAGTTCGTTGGTCTTTGACACACATGAACAACGGCGCGCGCTCACACGCACACATACATATACACACACACACACACTCAAACACAAAGGGACAAACATACACATTGGTAAAAACATAAAACATGTCCATCCATCCATTGATAAGAGTGTTGCTCCATTCAAACGTAAGATTGAACACTACTCGCATCTCTGTTTTGATATCGCAGTTTTCTTAAGTACAAAACAAGTCTGATAATAATGTGCATTTAATTGAAACAAAAATGATTACAGAAGAAATGTTGATGTGCTGACAGTACCGATGCAAGATAAAGCTGTCCCCGCTACCATTTCGGTCGATGTATAGGGAAGCATTTGGGACCTCCCTGTTCTCTAAACTTAATGAGGGCGGTGCCTATCTCATCTGTACTACTGAGGTAGTTAGTTATTCATTGCTCACAGGGTCCAGCGGACTGCAAAGAACCACAAAATCACGACAACAACTTAGTTGAAAGGACACTCCTGATCCGTATGAAAGATCTGCTAAAACAACCCTAGTGGTAACACTTAAGGCACTCCACTAGCCGGTCACTTTACAATAAAGGCATCCCATGCGAGGGACGCTGAGGCAATACACTAATTTATAGAACCCCTGTTTGCAAAAACAAACATCCTTATAAAATATCAACAAAACACATACATATAAAATGCCTACATTTCTAAATAATAGTGTAGCCGAGCGGAGTATTTGACTCCCGCCTCTCGGTCACCACCTTCAAAACACAGCCCAACCCGAGCTGGTATTTTCTATTATCCCTCGTAAGAGGGACATAAAAATATTTGCCCTGGAAGGCGGTGACACACACAAAACTTGGAGATTAACGTCCTATTATTTTAAAAATGTTAAGGACAATAAAATAGTGGTATTTATACCACTTGTAGTGAGGGAGACCAGACCAGGTCTGGTTTGGGAGGACAAGAAGGCGGTGAGCAAGCAAGCAAAAGCGAAGCTTTACGTCCTATATTTTAATAAAGTTAAGGACAATAAAATTGGGCTGTAAGGCCCTCATCATACATATTGGTCAGACTAAGTCTGGCCTTAATGTGTAGTTATGTTATGTTTATCAGTTTATAGTCCCCTCTCTTCCCGTAAGGATTTTCAGAGAGGAGACTCTAATGTGTAGTTATGTTATGTTATATCAGTTTATAGTCCCCTCTCTTCCCGAAAAGGATTTTCAGAGAGGAGACTCTGAAGTAAACCGGGTTGCCGGCTACTAGTGCCACGACACTTCACAGAAGTCGCTGCCACCTACCTGCATAAAATGTCTGCCGACAATGTAGTCCCGCTCACCACAAAAAGCAGAAGACGAATGGTCAGCCGGGGAGAACAAAAGTCGTGTCGCCTTGTCCTGCATAACCCAATGGCCACGCCAAAGGATTCCGTACAGCAGGAGCCACTTAAGGCTAGTCTACCCAAAAAATGTAAGGTAGACAACTTCTCTCCCAAGCCCGAACCAGTCGCCTCCCATTCCGCCACAATAACATCATAGGAAGCCCCAGTGACCATTTGGCAGAAAGCGTCCAATATTCCCAAGCTGACCCAACAGACCTCATATACAAATGAGCTTTGGAAGAGTTTTCAAGAAGAAAAAAAAAAGATGACTGGTCTAGCAAAGAAGATAGTATAGTAGGTTGATATGCCCATATCTGAACAAAGAAGATTTAAACAAAGAAGCTTTAATAATTAGCGCAAGAAAAAGAACTGCCACAGTTTGTTTTCTATTGTTGTAGGTTTTTCGGTGATCCACATGCAGTAGTAACAGACGTTCTAAAAGAGAGGAAAGCTAAAGCATCGGTTCTGAAATGTTAAAATTGATTTTGTTTAAGTACTTTAAACAAAATTAAAGCCCCCACATACAAAATACTCAACTAAAATGAATTAAAAAATCTTTAGAGTGGTGCTTGGTGTGCAGTATGTAATAGGAAGTAGTCATCTAAAGATTAGTGTTCAATGATTACTGAGTAGTGAGTAGAACTGAGTAACAAGCGCTCATGCAGACAGTTGTGTACAGTGCAGAGCAAGGTGAAGCGCTTAGTATGCAGAGATCTACTGAATAGTATTTAGTGAGAGAAGTGGTTAGTGAGCAGATTTCAGCAGGTACCGGGTCGTGTACAGTGAGTTAGTGTTCTCCCACTGAGAAAATAATGTTCTCTGAATAGTGAGTAGTGTTCAGTGAGTAGTGCTCAGTGAGTTCAGTTCAGTGTGTTCATCTTTGATGAATGTTTCATGAGCAAGGTTCACTTGATGACCACTACTCACTGAACATTATCACTGGGTGAATGAACACTGCTCACTGAACATTATCAATGGGTGCATGAACACTGCTCACTGAACATTATCAATGGGTGCATTACCACTACTCACTGAACATTATCAATGGGTGCATTGCCACTACTCACTGAACATTATCAATGGGTGCATTACCACTACTCACTGAACATTATCAATGGGTGCATTACCACTACTCACTGAACATTATCAATGGGTGCATGAACACTGCTCACTGAAAGCAACTTAGTGGGTGAATACATTGTCACAAAATCCTGGTCATTTAACACTCTTCAACAGACTATTAATCTGGAACTATAAATACGGACTCTCTTTTTATATTCTCATTTAACATCGATCTTTTCAAATCGCCGCATTTTGAGTTCTATGAAAGGAAAAAAAGCGCGTTACACCATCATGTAATAGTAGTAGTAGTAGTAACAGTAGTAGTAGTAGTAGCAGCAGTAGTGGTAGTAGTAGCAGCAGTAGTAGTGATAGTAGTAGTAGTAGTAGCAGCAGTAGTAGCAGTAGTAGTTAGATACATGTGTGGAAGTAAGATGATAGTAATCAACGAGGTCAGTGCACTAAGAAGCTGTTTCCTTATGCGGCTTTAGTGCTGCATGTGTTTAGTCGTTTTGGTGAAGCTGGTTCACGTCGTAGTAGAAATCGCCGGTTTGGGACTGTTTGCCGTAGTCCTGTGCCAGCCTGGCCTGTATGGTGCCGAATGTTGGGCGCTTGGCTTGCTTCAGCTGCCAGCATTCTTTCATCAGGTCATAGTGACTGGAAAAACCAACAGACATTTGCTGACAAATTCACTCACTCACCTCGGGGACTATTAAGTACACTCCTTATATATATATATACTTCTATGGATGACAGTATAAACTTAGGTCTAGTCTGTGCGCGTGCACGCACGCACTCCATGCTTCGCACGGGTTTTAAAGATTTGTGACCGGGTGAGTTCCAGTTTTGCCAAGCCAAAACCCCCAGCAAGCGCTATAGGCCTCTGAATCTCTCACTTCCGCGGTCGTATAGGGTATGTGCTCAGTTGTCTGAGGTGTTAGACGTTGCAGCTTCAGGCTGCAAGAGGGCGGCTCGGGCGGCTTGAGTTAGATCCTGTATCGGCCAGCGCCTTGAGCAGCTCTTGAGCGGAAAAAGCGCTATGTAGAACGATCGATTAAATAAATAATAAATAAAATGAGTCAGTCCGTCTATCAGTCAGCGAGCTGGCGAGCGAGCGAGTCAGTCAGTCAGTCAGTGAATGTCTGGAAAAACAACAAGTTATACTTTACGATGCAAAAACATATTGTAGCCGAGCGGAGTACTTGACTCCCGCCTCTCGGCCACCTCCTTCAGAACACGGCCCGACCTGAACTGCTATTTTTTCATTTATCCCTCGTAAGAGAGACATAAAAATATTTGGCCTTTTAGTAAACCGGTTTGCCGGCTACTAATGCCACGACACTCTAGACAAGTCACTGCCACTGGCGTGCATGAAATGCCTGCCCACAATGTAGCCCTGCTCACCACCAAAAGCAGAAGACGGTCTGGCGGGGGAGAACATTTGTCGTGTCGCCTTGTCCTGCATAGCCCAAATGGCCACACCAAAGGATTCGTGAACGCAGCTGCAGCCACCCAAGGCTAGACTAACCAACAAATCGAAGGTAGACAATCCCTACCAGGCGTGAACCAGTCGCCTCCCCTTCCGCCACGATATCTTCTACTAGTACTACTTTACTACGACTACTACCACTACGACAGCAACTTCCACTACTACGACTACGACTATTACTACTGCTATTACTACTACTATTTTTATCATTACTACTACTACTACGACTGCTACTTCTTCTACTATGACTACTTGACGACGACGACTATTACTACTACTAATAATATTTCTACTACAACTATCATTACTGCTACTGCTAATAATGCGAGGACTACTACTACTAATAATACTACTGCTGCTAGTACTATGACTACTACCTTTTCTACTCCGACTACTTTACGACAACGACGACTATTAATACTACTACTGATACTGATACTGCTGCAACTACTACGACTACTACTACTACTATTACTACCACTACCACGATTACTACCGTGACTACTAATGCGACAACTACTACTTTTGCGACAAATACTACTAATACTTCTACTACTACTACTGCTACAACTACTATTACTACTACTACTCCTACTACTAGGTCTACTAATACTTCTACGACTGCTACTACTACGACTAACACTATTACCACTGATACAACTACTAGTGCTACGACTACTGCCACAACTACTACTACTTCTACTACTACGGCTACTATTACTATTACCACTGCTACAACTACTACTGCTACGACTACTACTACGAGTACTACTGCTACGACGACTACTACTTCTTTTGTTGTTTGTAGATTATAGTCACACGACACTTTCGCATATAGGTGACTACTGGACCGATTTATACTGACACCAGCGGGCCAGTTGTTGGTAAAGGGGAAAATAATATGATCACACGTTGACCAATCCGGGATTCGAACCAGCGACCTTTCGGTTACTAGCAAGACGCTTTTACCAACTGAGCTACCGGGCCCCATTAGTACTTCTTTTTATGGACCTTTTCTTTCTTTCTTCCTGATAAGTAACCACAATCGATCACTATGTTACTATTAGGGGTCTGCGCAGATATGAGTTTTAGGCACTGCTGATGGGTATGTGGGGGGTGGGGATGGAGGGTTGGAGGGGAGTGAAATAGGGGGAGGGGGCAGGGCTGTTGTGGATCAGAGGTGGGTAGAGGCCCTTGACACAAATGTGTCAAGAGTTGAGGCCTCTACCACTGACTGTGGTAAGCAGTTCCAGTCCTTAACAGTCCTCGGCAGGGATGAAGCCTGTTGGCACTGGGTGCGGCAGTTTATTTGAGAGTATTGCTGGTTGTGGCCACGGCGCTGTCGTGGTGGTGGGGGCTGCAGCTTTTAATTAAAGTTGACGCAAGAAAGTTCATGACGGACCTTGTATAGCATGGAAAGCCGAGAGAGTTTTCGCCTCTTCTTCAAGGAAGGCCACTGGAGGTGTTGTAGCATGCTCGACACGCTGGAGGTGTTATGATAGCGCCTCAGCACAAAGCGTCTATGTGGACCTACCACTTTTATATCTACTCCTCGACCATCCAGTCCATTATTTCCTGTTCATGTAGTTTTCTTCCCACCCTATCCCTTGTATCTGTTCTGCTTTTACTTTATGCTGATCTGTTAAAATGGATTTCATTTTTATAATATATTTTACTAATCTCTCATAAAATTTGAAGTTTTAAAGTATTGATTGTTTTCATGATTAGTGTGTGAAATGACTATTATGTGTATTATCGATTGCTATTTTTGTGATTACATGTTTCGGATTTGTTTCTGACATTTCGTATTTTTGTATGTTACATTCTTAATTTAAACGTTGTAAATCCGCTTCATGTAACGCGCTTGGAGCTTCCCTGTGATGGACAAGCGTGCTTCTTAAATGAATTACATTATTTATTATTATTACTACTGCTACGACTATTACTACTGCGACTATTATTACCACTGCTACAACTACTAGCGCTACGACTACTGCTACAACTAATACTACTACTACTATGACTACTACTACTATTACTACTACTACTGCTACGACTACTACTGCTACGACTACTACTGCTACGACTATTACACCACTGCTAAAACTACTACTGCTACGACTACTGCTACGACGACTACTAGAAAGAAAGAAAGAAAGAGATTTCTCTTATATAGCGCACTTACAAGCTCAGAGAGCTTCTCAAGGCGCTGGCCCGTAATATCCAGCAATCACAAAATAGTTTGCTGAAGTCAGGATTCGAACCCACGTCGCCCAAGACGCACTCACACAAGTCGTGCGCTCTGACCACTGAGCTATCCCTGCCGCCACTACTACTATTAGGCACTACTACTACTACTACTCACCTGTCATCAGCCAGTTCAGGCTTGCTCATGCGGTAACCTGATTTCAGTCGCGCCCCAATCTCGTTGGAACGCACGCCAGGGTAAGGCACCTCCCCTGCAAGTGTTTAAATAATATGAAGAATGCCATTAGAAAATAATTTGAACAATGAGGAATATCATTAGAAATTAATTTGAAAAATACCATTAGAAAATAAAATGAAGAATCATCATTGCGATCATCATCATCATCCATCAACACATCATCCACCACCCTACCACTACCTATCCTATCCTATCCCGTAACCCGAAAATCGTAGGGGCACCACAGATGATCGTTTAACCAGCAAACTCCATCTTTCTCTGTCCTCAGCAGCCCTGATGGCTTCGCTCAGTGTCAAACCAGTCCATTCTCGAATGTTGTCCTCCCACCTCTTTCTACCACTACCATCAACAACAAAACATCACCACCATCTTCATCATCACCATGAATATCGTCGTCGTCATCATCGTCAATATTATCATCATCATAATCATCACCATCATAATTGTCATCATAATCACCGTCGTCATCAGCATCATCATTATCATCGTCGTCATCATCAACATCGGTTAATGAGTTGTTTGCATACCCATACTAAAGATCTCCCACAGAACAATTCCGTAGGACCAGACGTCACTCTTCTCTGTCGGAGGTTTGTTGTGAAGTACTTCCGGAGCAGTCCACTTCGCCGGGACCCTCGACTACAAAACGAAACGAAATAAAATAAAATTAATGTAAATCAAATTAATTTAAATCGCATAACATCGCATTGCCTTATATTACATAATAACAATTATGAAACAAACATTTAGACCTCGGTTTATACTCTGGTCGGAAGAAGTAAGGGAATTGCCGTATCGAGGTCACGTTATCGGCCCTTCAGGCAGTTAGTGATCACTCTGACAAAATCTAACCCGCTACCTGCATGTCTGATAGACATTCTCTTTCTGTCTGTCTGTCTGTCTGTCTGTCTGTCTCTCTCTCTCTCTCTGTCTCTCTCTCTCTCTCTCTGTCTCTCTCTCTCTCTCTGTCTCTCTCTCTCTCTGTCTCTCTCTGTCTTTCTCTCTCTGTCTCTCTCTCTCTCTCTGTCTCTCTCTCTCTCTCTCTCTCTCTCTGTCTCTCTCTCTCTCTCTCTCTCTCTCTCTCTCTCTCTCTCTCTGTCTCTCTCTCTCTCTCTCTCTCTCTCTCTCTCTCTCTCTCTCTCTCTCTCTCTGTCTCTCTCTCTCTAACTTGAACTTCGATTGTTTTGCCGTCATTTCCCCACTAGGCCATCCTACCGTGGCGACCTCATCGCCTTCCTTCGTCTGGGGGCCGAACCCCGCGACCTTGGCCTCTAGCTCTCTGCCAAGTAGGATGTTCCTCGCCGCCAGACGACGATGGACGATCTGAAACAATCAGCAAGAGGGCTAAGGATTGGTGATGGCAGATGATGATGATGATGATGATGATGATGATGATGATGATGATGATGATGATGATGATGATGATGATGATGATGACACGTACAAACATACATACATATATTTATACATACATATATACTAACACTCACAAAACAACAACAACAACAAAAGTTCAAACCAAAAATTAAACGTAGGAACAGTCAGTGCATTTATCCATCATCATCATCATCATCATCATCATCATCATCATCATCATCATCATCATCATCACCATCATTATCATCATCATCATCATCACAACTCAGGAGATCTATGCAAGAAAAAAAGACTAAACGTCTACTATAACCTAGTTCGGTTCTATTGGAAATAAGTGAGGTATGCAGGAAAGTGACCTACGAAATTACTGACTAAACCGCCCCGAATTTAGTCCTACTCCAATCAGGACTACCGGACCGAAGTTTAGGACTCAAGCCAAAACCTAAACCCAATCCAATCCATCTGGATTGTTCTGGATTGTCCAACTTTCACATTATACATAAAAGCGGGAAAATTCCTTTGGCGTCGAGCGCAAACTTTGCATAAAATAGATACATAAACATAAATACAATGTTCCATGCTTTCAACAATCATAGTGGCACAGCACCTGAGAATATTCTCTCTCTCTCTCTCTCTCTCTCTCTCTCTGTCTCTCTCTCTCTCTCTCTCTATCATGCGCGCGCGCTTCATCCATGCGCACACACATGCACACAAACACACGCATATGTGTATACATATTGGTCCTTGAACTCAGCATCAATTACAGCACTCACAACGCAAAAAAGCTAAAACAAGAATACAAATACAATATATCAATATTGCACAATTCAATAAAATAATAATAATAATAATAAAATTTAAAAAATAATCATAATCATAATCATAATCATAATCATAATGCAGGATGCTATCAGCAGTTCTTTCTTCAATCAAACTCTGCAGAGATCGCTTTTACAGAAGTCGGAATAGAAATCACCTATTATTCCTGAAATTTTAGATTGACTCCAATACCACTATTGAAGAGAGAGAGAACACCGGAGTACCTGGAGAAAATCCTCGGTGACGTGAATAGTCTCGTACTTAAGTCACATAAGTTCAGCCTTTGCGGGAATGGAACCCGTGACCTTCGGCATAGGAAACCGGCGACTAATCCACTGCGAAATGGGGCACCCCAGTATGTCTGCCGACTTACTGTTACTGAATCAATATTTGTGAATTGGTGTTTTGTCTTCGCCGGAAAGTCCCTGTTTCATATTATCACACTCTGTTTCATGTTATAACACTCTGTTTCATGTTATCACACTCTGTTTCATATTATCACACTCTGTTTCATATTACCGAACCTTCCACTTTTTTACTCCCCCTCGCCCATTTCCTCTCCCCACTAACAGAACTGACCTTCTTGCTGGCTAGGTAGTTCATGCCCTTGGCGATGCCGAGACTGAACCGGAAGAGATTCTCCATGACCTCGACCCCCACGTGGTCTCTGTGCTGACCCAGCCATCGGTCCATCTGTCCGTTCTCGCAGTACTCCAGCACTTGGACAGGACCCCCTAGCACAGCAACAACAAAAAAATCATCATAATCATCCTTATCCATCCTCCATCCATCAAGCCATCCATCCATCATCATCAATCCATCATCATCAATCCATCACCATCAATCTAATCATCATCAATCCATCATCATCAATCCATCATCATCGATCCATCATCATCATCCATCATCATCAATCATCATCATCATCAACAACATTATCAACAACAACAGCAACAACATAATCAACAACAATTACAATAACAAAAGTAGTAACATCAGCAACAGTAGCATCACCACCGTTAACAATGCCACCGCCAACACCACCTTTAAACGCCAAACACCAGCACAACCAAACCACAGAATGAATCCTCGGAAAGAACAGAGTTCTCTCCCTTGCAATTTCTTCTACCTATTACGGGAACAGCATGAGTAGGCAGAAGTGCAAGGGAGAGAACTCCGCAACCTTACAAATTCACTTTTTGCGCTCTATGCAAATACGAGTACTCTCCCGTAATTGAAAAAAAGCTAATAATAGCAAAAACCAACAAAACTATTATTATTATTATTATAATTATTATTATTATTATTATTATTATTATTATTATTATTATTATTATTATTATTAGCTTTACACTGCTGGTTATCAGTGACGGCGCCCAAAAACCTGATGACATTCTCGTGGTCTTCCAATTGCGTGGCCAGAAAGTTGATCTTCGCCGACATCTTCATCGCATCGTCTTCCGTGAAACCAGCTGCACACACCAAATCGTCACTTTCGTCGTCATGGTTAAACTTATCATCGTCGTCATCGTCAACGTTGTTGTTACCGAAGTCGTCATCGTTACAGTCGCCGTTGTCGTTGTCATTGTTCTCGTCGTCGCCTTCACCATCGCCGGATTCTTTGTCGTTGTCAGCAATTTCATCATCATGATCATCATGATCATAATGATCATGATCATGATGATCATCATCATCATCAACAACAACATCATCATCATTATCATCATCATCATCATCATCATCATCATCATCATCAACATCATCATCATCATCTTTTCATTCTTCTCCTTTTTTCTTCTTCTTCTTCTTCTTCTTCACTCAGTCAACAATCAATCAACAATTCTTTATTCCACAAAAGCGAAAGACTTGGGTAACATCAGCACATTTACAAACTAACAAATTAATGACAAGTGAAAACAAATACAACGCAACACATATATGTTTAATTATATGTACAGTAAAGAAATCAGGGCAAACACTAAACTTTACATACAACACCACGACCTACAAATTCATTTCACTGCACTTGCCCAGCACATACACGCTCACGTGCTCACTAACCCACCTCTAACCACTACCCACACGCATGCACTCCAGTCCACACCCGCCCTCAGCAATTGATGCACACACACACGCACCAAGCATATAATAATAATAATAATAATAATAATAATAATAATAATAATAATAATAATAATAATAATAATAATAATAATAATAATAATAAGGATATTTGTATACCGCTCGTTCCCAATGAACAATATCAGTTCAAAGCGCAGTACTCATGCATTCATTGATCTTCGCGTTGTTGTTACCGAAGTCGTCATCGTTAGTACTACAGTCGTCATCGTTAGTACTACAGTCGTCATCGTTACAGTCGCCGTTGTCGTTATCATTGTTGTCATTGTTCTCGTCGTCGCCTTCACCATCGCCGGATTCATTGTCGCTGTCAGCAATCTCATCATCATGATCAATGATCATCATCATCATGATCATCATCATGATCATGATCATGATCATCATCATCATCATCATCATCATCATCATCATCATCATCATCATCATCATCATCACCGACTGCACAAAAAGAATTGGCAAAAACTGCCGCCGGATCAGCCCCCCACCACAGTACAATATTAGCAAAATGTAAAGTCATAGGCCTAGGCACTCGCATCACCGTTGCCAAGGTGAGGATTCGCGGACAGGTCAAGGTCATGAACCCCGCCCTGTGCGCAAGACCACTGCGCAAGTCAGTGCCGGGAAGTTGAGGTGGAGACAAAGTGGTAGATTTGTCTTCTTATTATTATTCCCCCATGTCAAATGGCGAACTTTTATGTGACTTATTTCAAAGGAAATGGAATTTTTATTTTTTTGAAATTTTTAGATTGACTGCATCCAATACCGTTGGTGAAGGGAGGCAGCAAACCGGAGTAGCCGAAGAGCCCCATTCAAGTCACAGAGGATTTTCTCCGGGTACTTCCGTTATTTTCCTTCCTCCCTTCAATAAAGGCATTTGGATGCTTGGATGAGGTCCATCGAAAATTTCAAAACTAAAAATTCGATTTCCTGTCAGTCTTCTAATAGCGATCTCCCTGCCTTTACACCACCCACATGTTTGAGTGATAGATGTGTGTTTGGTGTGTGTGTAAGAGTGGGTAAAACATGTGAGCGTGCATGTTTGTACAGATAGATCGCCGCGCTTTGAGCCTGATTGGTGATTTGGTGAAAGTGCATAATATAGCATCCATTATAATTATTATTATTATTATTATTATTATTATTATTATTATTATTATTATTATTATTATTATTATTATTATTATTATTATTCCTATCCTGTCCTGTAACCCGAAGGTCGTAGGGGCACCACAGATGATCGTTTAACCAGCATACTCCATCTTTCTCTGTCCTCAGCAGCCCTGATGGCTTCGCTCAGTGTCAAACCAGTCCATGATTATTATTATTATTATTATTATTATTATTATTATTATTATTATTATTATTATTATTATTATTATTATTATTATTATTATTATTATTATTATTATTATTAAACAGCAGCAGCTTTGTTCATGTCCTCGTCGTACTGAATATCGACGGAATCATCATTGCCATCAACATCATGATCTTGTTGCTGATGACGATGATGATGTTGATGATGATGATATTGACAAAGATAACGACGACGACGATACAACATTACCTTTAAGCATCTTGGCCACCACAGTATCAGTTCTGCCGTCATGCTTCCACGTGGCCTTGTATATGATGGCGAATTTCCCTTCGGTCAGCTGGTCAGTGAGGGCCAAACTGCGGTCATTGAGCTGCCAGGGTGGTCGAGTTTCAAACGCCATGGCACCGTAGACGTAGATTTCGTCGTGAGGTTGGTACACACTGCTCTGTTATCAAACATACAGCGCTTCTTAGTCTTTGAGGCCTATTTGAGTCTGTGAGGGGTATTTGAGTCTTACAGGCGTGTCTCAGCCTTTGAGGGGTATTTGAGCCTTCAAGTCAAATCAACAAATCTGTATGATCCCAAATGAGAAAGTGTACAGTACGCTGTAGGGCAGATACGATCTACAAACAGTACACAATGCATCACCAACACAACATTAATAAATTCAAGATGAACAGTAAGAAATCGGTCACACTGAGGCGTATCTGAGTCCTGGAAGCGTATTTGAGTCTTGGAGGCGTGTCTGAGTCCTTCTGAGTCCTTGAGGCGTGTCTGAGCAATTGAACATTTGAGTCTTCAAAGTGTAATCTATAGTTTTTGAGGCGTGTCTGTCTTTTAGGCGCATTTGACATTTTTGAGTCGTATTTGAGTATTTGAGGCGTATTGCGTCTTCAAACTCAACAGACGGTGATCAAACAGATGTCCTTTAAGTTTATAATGACGTAGTCTCTTGGACTCTCGCGGTGTCAGCCTCCTGCTCTCTCTCTCTCTCTCTCTCTCTCTCTCTCTCTCTCTCTCTCTCACACACACACACACACACACACACACACACACACTCCATATCTCTCTTTCTCTCTCTCTCTCTCTCTCTCTCTATCTCTCTCACTCTATCTCTCTCTCTATCTCCAAAAAACTGAGGAGAAAGAAAAAGCAAGCTCGATCTCGCGTGGCCAAAGCATTGGACTCATCACAGTTGGCAGATAGTACAAAAAAGTATCAGATTTACTTTAATTAATGTACTGATTGCTCCGCTCAAGAGAAAAAAAAGAAGCAGAAGAAGAAGAAGAAGAAGAAGAAGAAGAAGAAGAAGAAGAAGAAGAGGTAACACGTCTAAGTTTAGCATCAGAGCGATGTAAATGTACACCATCATCACCACTTTCTGTGCACTTCAAGGTCCAATAACTCTACAGCAGTGACCTGCTCTGAGTGGCTACAGGATATACCCACGCTGAGGCTTACAAAAGCTTGCTGGCTGCCGAAACGAAAGAAAGTCACAAACTATAAAAGCAATAAAAGCGAAGCTATACGCTGCATTAAATAATCAACTCATAATTCTTCATGTCTCAAAACAAATTATATTTTACCTGTAAAAAAGCAAAAAACCCAACAGTTAACAATAAACTTTAAATGATTATTCGACAAATACAGCCTAAAAAATTAAATTTCTCTTCTTCCTTGGCGTTAGTTAGACAATTAGTTGGTTAGTTAGTTAGTTCGTTAGTTAGTTAGTCAGTCATTGTTTATAGGGTCCAGAGGACTGCAAAAAGCCGAATCAGGACCACAACTTGGCTGAAAGAGGACTCACCCCCGACCTGTATAAGAGATCTGGTGAAACAACCCTAATGTGAAGGAACTCCACCAGCTGGTCACTTTACAATAAAAGCATTCCATGCAGGGGACACTGAGGCTATACTCTAGTTGATCGAACACCCGTTTACAAAAACAAAATAGAATATAAACATCATTATAAAATATTTACAAAACAGATACATATAAAATACCTACATTGCTAAATAATAATACCATAGAAAGCCCTAGTGACCATTTGGAAGAAAGCGTCCAATATTCCCAAGCTGACCCAACAGACCCCATACACAAATGAAGAGTTTCAAGAAAAAGAATAGGTGAGTGGTCAAGCGAAGAAGAAAGTAGATTTATAAAACAGATTAGGAACGATATAGAACAAGTGAGAATGACAGAAATAGTGGTAATGTAAAGCATTAAATTAACAGAAAGTGGGGATACCATTTACACAGAAAACCCCGGCACCCCAACGAGGGTTCAAAAACGAAAACGAAAGTGGCACACACGCACACACACACACACCCACACGCGCGCGCTCACACACACACACACACACACACACACACACCGAAACTGTATTACTTAGCAAATGGATGAAAAGAATAAAAAGAAGAAGTCGACGAAGAAAAAGAATAATAATAATAATAATAATAATAATAATAATAATAATAATAATAATAATAATAATAATAATAATAATAATAATAACAATAATAATAATAATAATAATAATAATAATAATAATAATAATAATAATAATAATAATAATAATAATAATAATAATAATAATAATAATAATAAGGCATACCGACAACGCTCCTTTTCTTATGGAAATGTTAGCACCCCCGTGGCCTCCTCGCACCACGGTACGTCGAACAGTGGTCAAGGCCCGGGACACGCGATGCAGCTGTCGGTTGACCGCTGTCCCTTCACGTTGGAAAATCTTCCCTTTCTTCCACAGTACGAACACAACGATGAGGGCTGACAGCAAGGCTACGATCAGTAGACCTGTGTGTCATCGACAGCAACAGCAACAGCAAAAACAAAAAAGATGTCAAGTCATTCAAATAAAGTCGCCAAAACACAGACACCCATACACATAGTGCATATAAGGTAGGCCATGCTACAGTGTAGGCACATGATTGATTGATTGATTGATTGTTGCTTTAGGTCCAGCGGACTCTTCCGAGCCAAATCAGGACCGGACAACCCCCGATCCGCATAAAAGATCTGCTGAAACAACCCTAGTGGGAAAATTGAATACCCTCCACCGGCCAGTCACTTTACAATAAAGACATCCCACGCAGGGGACGGCTGAGGCTTTACCCCAACTACTCGAACCCCCGTTTACAAAAACAAAATAGAATACAAACATCATTATAAATTATCAACAAAACATAATTATACATATAAAATGCCTACATTGCTAAATAATAACATCATAGGAAGCCCTAGTGACCACCCGGCAGAAAGCGTCCAACACTCCCAAGCTGATCCAACAGACCTCATACACAAACAAGGAGTCTTGTCCAGGAAGAGTTTTCAAGAAAAAAGGTAGGTCATTGATCTAGCGAAGAAGAAGATATTATAGCAGAGTGATAGGACAGAGCAGGAATGGGAAAGAGTAAATGAGGAAGACAGCGACAGTGGGAATTTAAAGCACTAAATTTCCAGAAAGTGGGGATACTATTTATACTGAAACCCCCGGCACCCCAACGGGGGTACTGTTGCCGCAGTGAATTGGTTTCAACTGGGGCTTTCACTTTTCCCTTTATAGGTTAGAACAATCTACAGTGGCAAGATTGCTCATGACCCCAAGGGGTAGTGTAGGCACAAATAATACCTTATCATCGTCAGCCCCAACACACACAACTCTACAGTGGACACTCAAGAACTACCATTATCAAAACACAGCTGTCCTGCATGACATAGTCTATGCCCCTTCTTTCTTTGTTGCTTATTTCTTTATTCTTCCTTTATTCTTTCTTTATTGCTTTATTTTTTATTCTTTATTCTTTATTGCTTTATCAGTACAACTTATGTTAATCTGATAAATAAAAATTGATACAATAACAACTTTAATGCTTCTTTCTTTATTCTTTTTTTTTATTTATTTCTTTATTCTTTCCTTCTTTCTTTCTTTATTCTTTCTTTATTTCTTTATTCTTTCTTCCTTTCTTCTTTCTTTCTTTATTCTTTCTTTATTCTTTCTTTCTTTCTGTCTTAATTTTTTATAGCTACATATATTTGTTAAACTTGGTATTGTAACATACATTGGCAAACGCAAGGCTTCAAGGCTCTCATGGTTTATAACAGTGATATCAGGCCTTGTTGCAGAAGTGCAGAACGAGAGTCCGTGCCAAGACTACAAACACAAACACACACACACACACACACACACACACACACACTCACACACATATTTGCAAATTATCAGAACTGGGTTTATTTAAGAATGTAGGAATCGGAAAGTGGTTTTTTGACGGAAAAAACGCAAACTTCATCTAAAAATGTAAGAATCCGATGCAAAATTGGCTCATTCCGTCTAAAAAGTTGAACTAGTTCGTCTCCCATTGAGGACGAAATAGTTCGAACTTTCTTCAAAATGTGCCCAAAAAGTCCCGGATAGAGCACTCCCTTGTACTTAAAACAATTAAAACACTCTCATGCACTACAACTGCACTCCCGTGCACTAAAAGAGCACTCCCGCGCACTTTAAAAAAAGTGGGGTCCTGGAAAAAAGTGGGTTCCAAGCAAATAAACCCATTTGTTACTAAGAAAGACAAGGTCTGTTACTCATTTGTGCGTTTATTTACGTGCACAAACACACCACTCCCCCCCCACTCACACACACCATTCTACACACCACATCTCATAACCACCCTCACTCATTCATAGTAACAATAATTTTCATGTATAAACGTATAAATAATCATAATAATACCGAGTGCATAGTAGTCATGATCACAGCGAAAACAAGTACTTCCATAAACATATAACACAGTAAACGAATGCATAATAGTATATCTGATTGATTTGGGGAAAGGCGCGTATATAGCATCCAGTATTATTATTATTATTATTATTATTATTATTATTATTATTATTATTATTATTATTATTATTATATTAATCATATTAAGTTGCACATACAAAGGCTTACACACTGACATACATGAAATATTATAAACAAGCAAATTGAAAACATGGAACGATGGGTCTCTCTGAACTATAAATGCAAGTTAAATATGATCCAATCCTGTTCAGTCAGTCTTGGGGTAAAGCGCAAAATGGGTTCAGAAGATAACTGCCCTCAGCGACCTTTAAGACAGAACACACTTCAATAGGCTATAATACAAGTTTGAGCATTGGTTAGAGTATTTGTTTTGTAGATATAATCAAAATCGGCGGAGTCATGTTTGAGATAACGTACAAAACCGTTTAGAACAGAATAGTGAAATACCGACAGACGGATCGAAGTGCGACCGACTGACCAACCGCTGGAGCGCCACTAAATGATTGGCCCTGAGCTGAAGCGCCACTAAATGATTGGCCCTGAGCTGTAGTCGTCTACCAGTAAACCAAAAAGCAGTTCAGCCCTTACTATACAACAAAACGTGTTTAGCAAAGAATTGACTCCAGCGTCCATGACCTTTGAAACAGAGCAACTACGATGGCACAGGAAACTGGCCACTAACACTGGTAATAATGTTCTTATGACACTTGGTCAACATGTTTTTAGCGGCTCTTGAGACATGGCGGCAACGCAAAGCACTCTGTGGCCGACCGGTCAACAATAATTTTGGCTCGCCCGAATCCAGGACTACAACAAACTACTTTCATAAAACGTGTAAATACAAACTTACTTACCAATGGCAATACCAGAGATGCCTCCAATTCCCAGGCCATTGTCTATCTTAGCGGCTACATTTCGTAAAAAGAAAAAAACAAACAAGAACAAAAATTAAAATGAACCAAACTTGGTACACTTACTAAAAGGTCTCAAAATTGGTACTACTATCCAACAATTGAACGGAACTAAATTTGGCACACTGACTCAAATGTCTCAAAATCGGTACTACCCAACAGTCAACTGAACCAACATTGGTACATTAGTGGCATTTCTCAAAATTGGTACCCAACAGTCGGACTAAACCAAAATTGGTACTCTAACTAAACTGTCTCAAACTTGGTACTGCACCAACAGTCGAACTGAACCCAAATTGGTATACTAGTTTTACAAAATTACTCAAAATGGTTACCCAACATTCAAACTGAAACAAAATTGGCATACCACTAAAATTACTCAAAACAATAAATCGACAGTACGTTTTTACCGAAATAGGCATTCAAACAAAATCTTTAAAAAATGGTTAAATCGACAGTAAATTTTACCAAAATTGGCACACTAACAAACTGATCCTAATGTGTTGGTAAGCTTACAGTCGAACTGAATCAAACTTGGTACCATACACTAAAATGTCTCAACATTTAGTATTCAACAGTCGAACTGAACCAAACTTGGACATTTAGTATTCAACAGTCGGACTGGACCAAACTTGGTACCATACACAAAAATGTCTCAACATTTAGTATTCAACAGTCGAACTGAACCAAACGTGGTACCATACACTAAAATGTCTCAACATTTAGTATTCAACAGTCGAGCTGGACCAAACTTGGTACCATACACTAAAATGTCTCAACATTTTGCATTCAACAGTCGAGCTGAACCAACTTGGTACCATACATTAAAATGTCTCAACATTCAGTACTCAACAGTCAAACTGAACCAAACTTGGTCCCATAAACTAAAACGTCCCAACATTTAGTATTCAACAGTCGGACTGGACCAAAATTGGTACATTTATCAAATCGATCATAATCTTGACATCGACAGTCAACTTAAACCCAATTGGCACAATAACCAAAATGTCTCAAAATGGGTCACCCAAAAGCGTGGAGACCACAAAAGAGGTGACATGCTTAACTATAGAAGGTGCCGAGATAACGTCTAAAAAAACCACCTCACTGATGCCTGAAGTGGTAAAAAATGTCAACCCCGGATTGGAAGAGAGACTTTATTATCGCTCGGACAGATCATCAGAGTTCTTTTGCGAAATATGTGTATTGAAGGAAACAAAGCTGTGTGACGCAAAATGACTCTGGCCACACGCTTTTTTTCTGTAACTTTACGTAATGATGATTTGTTTGTTTCACTGGTCCTTCATCTAATACTTTTTAAATTCAGACTTGTTTCTTATAATAATGTTGCACGGTGCTGACTTCTCTTAGCTCGAATTTATGCCTGTGATGATTGTTTTAATGGCTCTTCTTTTTGTGTGGTGGACAGCTGTATTTATGTGATAGTTTGTATATAATTATAATCATGCGTTATGTGATAGTTTGTATATAATTATAATCATGCGTTATGTGATAGTTTGTATATAATTATAATCATGCGTTATGTGATAGTTTGTATATAATTATAATCATATGTCTTACGACACATTTTATGTTATGCCTTATGCTGTTAAACTGTCAGTGTAGTAATTATTTTGCCGCTTCACCAAGCCACAATCATTATAGTAAAAATTGGACTAAAGTTTATTTGACTAGACTTGACTTGACTTGTAATAGCCACGCGCGTGTTTCGACATGCTAGCGTGATTCCTTGTTATATTTATCATTATCGTCAACGTCGGCATCATTATTATATTTATTATCATTGTCACCGTAACCATTGTCCTCAAAGCATCACCATCATCATCACCATCATCATCACCACCACCATCATCACTATCATCACCACCATCATCATCATCATCATCATTATCACCGTCATCACTGTCAAGTCATAGTCAGCATCACTTTACGGACATTACGTCCATAGTTATTTTATGGTAAGGTGTTATTATATCCAAAGACTGATATTATGTCCATTTCTTTTCGTTTTGCAAGTCATATGAACTTCATATGAATTAAAACTACTACTACTAGTACTTCTACCACTGCTACTAATGATGATGATAATAACAACAATAACAACAACAACAACAATAATAATACATCATGATGATTGATGATGATTGATGATGATTGATGATGATTGATGATGATTGATGATGATTGATGATGATGATGATGATGATGATAATGATGATGATGATAATACAGGATGCTATCACGCGTTTTTTTCTTCAATCGTGCGGTGATCTGAAGAAATCACTATTTAAAATATGACAAAAAGAAAAATGGTTTGTGTTTGTTTTGTGTATGTATGTGTAGTGTCTGTGCGTGTGTATAGTGTGGGTGTGTGTGTGTGGGAGGGGTGTGTGTGTGTGGGTGTAGTGTTTGTGTGTGTGTGCGTGTGTGTATGTATGAATGTAGTGTGTGTGAGTGGGTGTGGGTGGGTGTGTGGGTGTTGGTGGGTGGATGGGTGTGCGTGTGGTTTGTTTTTGTTTGTTTATTTATTGAAATTTAAATTTACTATTCATCCAATACCATTACTGAAAGAGAAATAGAGGAAATGGGATCCGCGGTATACTCGAAAAATAAATCACACCCAAGCAAATGACATCATACAAGCCCAAAAACCAAACAGAATAAACTCAAGTCAATTGCGAAACTAAAGCTAACGGAAAAGAGGCAGAGAGGGACCATTGATTCAGTACCTGTATGAAAGGCGAGAGGGGCTGCGTCACTTTGAACGTTCCCTTCGTAGTCCGTGACTATGTAGATGGTGTAAGCGGTGTCTGGGTTCAGGTTTCCTAAAGTGTATTCCTGAAATAATGCTTATTGTGACATTATTATATTGACGACACAAAGAGGATTAGGAAGGACAAAAAAAAAGATACAAGACAAAGTTTTCTACACTTATATTTCGCTAAACCCAACTGTATCATTATAACCATGATAAGCGTTTTTCTATAGCGCTCTTTTCTCTAGGTCCTGAGTTGCTCAAAGCCTTGGCCGAAGCAGGCCGTGATGTGCTATAGACTACAGGACATCGAGGGATTTTTCCGGGTTCTCTGGTTTCCACCATCCGTTCAATAATGGTATGGGATGCAGATAATCTAAATTTTACAAAATAACCTTGATTTCTCGGCTGCCTTTTTTAATAGCGAACTCTCCTTGCCTCGCTCTGATTTCCATTTGTAGAAAAAGCACATGATAACATCCTGTAGTCGTAGTAGTAGTAGTAGTAGTAGTAGTAGTAGTAGTAGTAGTAGTAGTAGTAGTAGTAGTAGTAGTTGTTGTTGTTGTTGTTGTTGTTGTTGTTGTAGTAGTAGTAGTAGTAGTAGTAGAAGTAGTAGTAGTAGTAGTAGTAGTAGTAGTAGTAGTAGTAGTAGTAGTAGTAGTAGTAGTAGTAGTACTGTGCATAATTATATAAAACTATAAATATAGAAAAACAAACAGATAGAAATTGATTAATATTATAAAAACTATACTTCCAACAAGGCAATATTTTGTTGTAAACATAGCTTTTTTTGTCAGTGAGGCAACATTCACAATGAATTTTAAAGGGACCTATCAGGCTGACCTGGCGTCACTGGGATTCTTTAAAGCGGACTTTCGTTTAAAGCCTAGATAATCACTAGGTTACATACAATCCTACCAAGTCATCAATGACACACACACACACACACACACACACACACACCCACACACACACACACACACACAGTATTATTATGACTTTCCCGAAACGCCACATACGTTGTGCTGACAATGGGTCATATTTCGTCCCCATTTTTAAGTACTTTGAAGTGTTCGAACCCTAACCCTAACCCAGCCCTAACCCTAACGGATCATTGTTCTGACGTCAAAACAAGTAGGTATGTCAATACAAGTTATGTAGATGTTCACTGATGTGTCCAGATAACACTGTGTAAGTGTGCACACACACACACACACGCACACCTGCCCACACACACACCCACACACACACACACACACACACATGGCTACACGGAGGAAATCGCCCAAACTGGACCGAATCAAAAATCGCCTGCCTACCAGCGAGTCTCCGTGCACGTGAATCAGATCCCCGTTGACACTGATCCCCAAGGCCGTTCGCCGGAAGCAAGATGGCGGAAAGGTCCAAGCCAAGGTCACAGTGTCTGACGTCGTGCTTACCACTGTTATGTTCTGAGGTGGAAAATCTGCGATGGAGAAAGGCCATTGGAAAGCCATGAAATGTCAGAGGGTTCTGGATTCAGTTGTATACCCAAACTACAAACTAAAAGGCATTCTTTTCTACGTCACAAACAGGAAAGTCCGTTTTGCCGTTTGACAGCCCAATTAATTTTTTCAACATAGGAGCTTACATTCTATGGAATTCCAATCGTAATAAATATTTATCTTCACCATTTTCGAATAAATAATCTCTATTTTTAAGCATATTTTCTAAACAATCATTTATTTACAAGCAATGTAAGTTTTCTTAAAATAATATTTTTTGTCGGTAAAGAACTTTTTATTTACATAAACAATATATTCTTTATGTAACCTGTCCTGTCCTGTCCTGTCCCGTAACCCGGAGGTCGTAGGGGCACCACAGATGATCGTTTAACCAGCATACTCCATCTTTCTCTGTCCTCAGCAGCCCTGATGGCTTCGCTCAGTGTCAAACCAGTCCATTCTCGAATGTTGTCCTCCCACCTCTTTTTCGGTCTCCCTCTTCTTCTACCTCCTTGCACTGTGCCTTGCAGAATGGTCTTTGCAATGCCTGATGATCTGGCGACGTGGCCATACCATCGGAGTTTCCGTTTCTTCACCACTGTGAGCAGGTCATCGTGTTGTCCGATGGCTTGTGTGATGGTCTGTCGGACTTCGTCGTTGGTGATGTGTTGGGTATAGGAAATGCACAGAAGTCTTCTGTAGCACCTCATCTCCATGCTTTGTATTCTTCGTTGTAGATCTGCTGTGAGGGCCCATGCTTCGCAAGCATATAGGAAGATGGAGATGACAAGGGAGCGCAGCAGTCTTACTTTGGAATGTAGACTGATGGTCTTGTCTTTCCAAATGGGCTTCAACCTTGTCAGCGCAGCAGTTGTTTGTGCGATCCTGGAGAGGACTTCCTGTCGGGACCCATTGTCTGATACAATGGCTCCTAAATATTTGAAGCTATGCACTGTGTTGAGGGATTGGCCTTGGACTTTGATGTTCGTGTTGATGCCATTGGTGATGTTGGTCATCATTTTGGTCTTCTCAGCACTTATTTCCATTACATAAGCTATGGAGGTGTCGTCAAGCCTCTGTACCAGCTGTTCAAGTTCTTGTTCCTCTCCAGCCAATCAATCAATGTCATCCGCAAAACGAAGATTGGAGATTGCTCTACCCCTTATGCTGACTGTGCCTTCGTGATCTGCAAGAGCATCTGACATGATGCGCTCTAGGAAGATGCTGAAGAGTGTTGGAGAGAGTATGCATCCTTGACGCACACCGATTGTTGTTCTGAACCAGTTCCCGATGACGCTGTTATGGAGGACTGCACTGGTAGCCTTGTCATACAGGCTTTTGATGACTTCAATAATTTTAGGGCTGATGTTGTACACTTTCATTGTCGCCCATAGAGCTGCATGCCAGACTCGGTCAAACGCCTTCTTGAAGTCTATGAACACATGATATAGATGATCAGCTTGGGGTTTCAACCTGTTGAGTATTATTTTCAGGAGGACCTTGCTGGGATGGCTGATGAGGCTGATGGTGCGGTAATTTTCACACTCCTGAAGGTTACCTTTTTTGGGAAGAGTGATGACAAGCGACTGGGTCCATGGTGTAGGCCACTCCCCACTCTGCCAGATCTTGTTACAGATAATGGTGAGGGTATCAATCATCGCTTCTCCTCCTGCTTGTAGCAGTTCCGCGAGTATGTTGTCCACTCCCGCTGACTTCCCTTTCTTCAGCGATTGCACTGCTGCCTCAACTTCTTCCCGGAGAATTGGGAGGATTTCTTCTTCTTCTTCTCTGTTCTCGGGACATGCTAGAACTGATGGGTCTCCATTTGGTGTATGGTTGTAAAGGTCAGAGCAGTACTCTGTCCATCTGTCCAAGACTTCTTGTTCTTCTGTAAGGCATATATATATGCCAGACTTGCTTTGGATCGTGGAGACTTTGGGCTGTTTAACACTTGTCAGCCGCTTCACAGGTTGGTAGGCTTTCTTGCTGTTGTTCTTGTTCAGACTGTTCTCTATTTCCTGGCATTGAGCTTCTATCCAGTTCTCCTTTGCTGTGCGCATGCCTTTTCGGATGTCATTGTTGATTTTTCGGTAGACATCAGCTCCCTGTGAGGTGTTCTTTTTCTTTTTTATCTCTCTTCGTTTATCACACAGATCCAAAAGTTCAGGTGTTTTTTTTTCTTTTTTAATCTCTCTTCGTTTATCACACAGATCCAAAAGTTCAGGTGTGATCCACGGCTTCTTCTTTGGTCGGTGCTTGCCAATGATCTCAGTGGCGGCATCTGTCACAGCTGAGTTGAAGGTGGTGGTCATGGTGTTGACATCTACTTCACCAGCTCCCAAAATGAGCATTGGTGCAAATTTCCCTCCAATTGTGGCCTGAAATAGTTCTGCCACCTCCGGGTCTTGCAGTTTGTCCAAGTCGAACTTCAGTCTAGTGCACTTTGCTGTATTTACTCTCTTCAAGTGGAGCCGGAAAGACATCATCACGAGATCGTGGTCACTTCCGATGTCTAATCATAAAAATAAATAATCATTAAATAACATAAGCAGATAGAACTAATCACAAAAGAACACAGGTTATATGGCACACACACTCACACACACACACAAACACACATACATTTGTTTAGACGGCCTTGTTGTGACACTCATGAAACGCCACATTCGTTGTGTTGACAATGGTTCATCTTTCATCCCCTTTTGTAAGTACTTTTACGTGATCTAACGCTAACCTTGATCCTAACCCTAACAATTACCCTGACCCTAATTCTAACAGATCATAGTTTTGACGTCAGCATAACGGGAACTGCCAAACAAATGTATTTATAAACTGTAGAAAAAAAAGGGAAAAAAAAGTAGATTCTCAACTGTATGTCACAAGAACGCAGTCTAAACATAATCATACAAACACACAAACACCCAATACCACACACATACACTGTGTGTAACATACGTTCTTTGACATTTAGTGATATTTTGTCAATTTTTTAACAGTACTTTTAAGTCTTCTAACACTAACGATAACCCTAACCATAAATCTAACGGAACACTATTTTGACGTCAACATAACGAAATCAAACAAATTTGAAAATTTTCATGAAATTGTCCAAAAAAAAGGGCAGTCTAAACATAAAAACACACACACACATCGTCGTCGTAGTCGTCATCATCATCATCATCATCATCATCATCATCATCATCATCATCATCATCATCATCATCATCATCATCAACATCACCATCATCATCATCATCATCATCATCATCAAAATTAAAAGACAATGCTAATTAGCCATTTAGCCACTCTGATTTAAAAAAAAAAAAAAAAAAAAAAAAACTTTCAGCTGCAATTCGGTCCTTGCCTATGAAACAAAACTGTTTAGTTGTGAAACATTGTTGTTCCTCATCATACTTACATGCCTGCGTTCCGTTCAGCTGTATGATATTGTGCTCCTGTGATGAACATAGGATCGCTCCGTTATCTACTGCCTCTTTTCATCATCATCATCATCATCATCATCATCATCATCATCATCATCATCATCATCATCATCATCATCATCATTATCATCATCATCATCATCAATATCATCATCATCATCACCATTATCAGAACGAGGGAAAGATTTGGGAAACATGGCGCATCATCATAATCATCATCATCATCAACCTCTTCATCATCATCATCATCATCATCATCTTCTTTTTCTTCTTCTTCTTCTTCTTCTGTGGTCTAATGATAGTGCTTCGGCTTGAGGATCTGAAGGTCCCGGGTTCGAGCCCTGGCCGGGCCATTGTGTTGTGTCCCTGGGAAAGACACTTTACTCCTGTTTTCCTACTCCTTCGGATGAGAGTATAAACCGAGGTCTAGTCTGTGTGTCGCATACATTCCATCATAACGGACTTTAAAGATCCTGACGCTCATGTCCTAGACGGGTGAGTGCCGGTAACAAGAACACACCCAGCATGCACTTGGTCCTTCTCCCCCATCCCTGGCTGCCCAGGATTGTGCTCAGTTGTCCGGGCGTCAGACCATGCGCCAAAGGCTGCGGGTGGGCGTCTCGGACGGTTTGAGTTAGATCCTGTATCGGCCAGCGCCTTGATCCTTAGGCTAAGGCGCCTTATAAATGACGAACATTATTATTATTATTATTATTATCATTATTATTATTATTATTATTATTATTATTATTATTATTATTATTATTATAAATCTCATCATCATCTCATCATCATCTTCATCTTCCTCCAACTCCTTTTCATCATTATCATCATAATAATCATCATTATTGCCATCATCATTCTTCTTCAGCCTAGCCTACGTCACCTATACCATCGTCGTTGTCATCTACCATTATATTATCATCTTGCTAGTTCTTAACGTTATAGTATGATATGCTCCAGCCAGGCTGGTCAGTGAACACAAGTTGTGGACTCACTGTCATATTCACCGTAGTGACCAGACCGGCCATGTTGGTGACGTCAGCTGTGATATAAATAGACTCGTTGTGTAAGCTTTCTCGCTCTACGATCATGTGGCAATTGCTAAACGCGTACGTCTGGTTGTACAGAAAACACTCTCCCGTCTTCAGGCAATTGCAAATGCTGATCTGCTGGGATGTACACTTCTGAAAGCAGAGGTGACAATTATATTGTAATATGTTTGTATTCTTTTTCTTCTTCTCCAGCACAAGCCTAGCATCATCATCATCATCATCATCATCATCATCATCATCATCATCATCATCATCATCATCATCATCATCACCACCACCACCACTACCACCACAGTCATCATCATCTTTATCTGTCAAAAGTTTAGGTTAAATGTTACTCTGTTTTATACAATTAAATTCTAATGTATGGACTTTGGATATTGATTTTACTACTGAAATATTACTTTAATTGTTTTGTGTTACTGTGTAGTACATTTTACTATGAACTATTTTTTATAGTTACTTCATTGTGTATTCTTAATGTTGATATCACCGTGTGTGGTGTGTGTGTGTTTGTGGGTGTGAGTCTGTGTGTATGAGTGTGTGTGTAGGTGTGTGTGTGTGTGTCTGTGTGTGTGGGGGTCTTTTGTAACATATCTTCTTTACGCTTAGATGTGATGTGTGTTATTATTTCTTACGGTGTTTAACGAGTATATCTCTTACAGTGGTGTCACATTATTTAAATATGTATCCTTCCCAGTATATGTGTGTGCGAGGGCTGAGTGCAAGCTTTTAGTTTGGTTTGCGCTACTATTATCTTCTCCTCGTCGAATTTTGATGTCGTAGTCGTCACCGTCATCATCGTCATCATCATCATCATCATCAACATCATCATCATCGTCATCATCATCATCATTGTTGTCGTCATTATTGTTATTGTTATTATTATTATACAAGTACAACTCACGGGAGCTCTGACGCCGTGGACTTTCTCCTGGTGGATAACGAGGTGGCTGCTGACGCGAGTGAAAGTCCAGACGACGAAGGCGATGCCGGACTCCAGATCGCTGGCTTGTAGCTCAAACCTGACACCAGAAAACAGCATTGAGCACAGGTTAAATAGATTAACGTCCCCGGACACAATTTGGGGGCCTTATATAGTGGCTCCACTATTGTGCAGAGGTAGGAGGTAGTCCTTCTTTAAAGCGAGTCTGAGGTCTATATCAAATTTGCGGAGATTAAAAAAAAGTATATATATATATATATATATATATATATATATATATATATATATATATATATATATATATATATATATATATATATATATATATATATATATATATATATATATATATATATATATATATATATATATATATATATATATATATATATATATATATATATATATATATATATATATATACGATAAAAAGATGAATATTTGATTATACTTGTTCCTATATAATTTGTGACATATATAACATTTTCGAATTGAATCTAAGCGTCGGGTACGACCGTTAGAAAGGTGGGCTACTATAGCACTAAATGGCAGTTATCTCCCTTAGACTAAAGGCACATGCGAACCACGAACGGAGCGTGACCAACAAGCCCCAATATTTTGCTAAGGAATAGCCATGTGAAACAATTCATCATCATCCTCATCCTCATCCTCATAATCATCCTCATCCTCATCATCATCATCATCATCATCATCATCATCATCACTGTTGGTGATTTGGCAATTTCTTCTTCCTCCCTCTGTAGAGACCACAATCATCAAATTGATTATTCGGTCACTTTGCAAGCAGCAGCAGCATTTAGAAACACACCCACTCCCCCTCACCCCTCCCACTCACCCTCCATCACCCCCACTCCCCATTCCTCGCTCCCAACCAAAACAAACAAAATAAATAAAAATACAGATTAGTTACGTCTAGTAGCATTACGATGTGAAAGGACAGAAAATATCTTTGGTTACTCGCGTGGAACTGAAGTCGATGCCATCCACCCGTTTGTTCATGTTGAACTTGAGGTCAGAATGGGTGACGGGAGGGGTGGAGTCAAACGACACTTGAGTTTTCTCCACCCTCTCCGTTCCCAGGAAATCTGTGGCCTTGACCCACACGGTAACCGTATCAGCGTCGCCAGGGGTGTCCGGTAGAGTAAAATGAGTGTCAAGGTGAAGGTCAGTCCAACTGTCGGCAGGAACTTCCGGTTGTGTTCGACCCCCGTTGCTGTCCACCTTGTACTGAATCTTAAAATTGACTGAATTTTAAAAAGATACATATTAATTAATTAATTAATTTATTTATTTATTTATTTATTTATTTATTTACATACTTATTTATTCATTTTTTATAAGTGAATGAAGAAATGAAGAAAGTAATGAATTAATTATTTTAAAAATATCCAGAATGTAATCAAGAATGTGAATGCCGATAAAGAAGAAGAAGAAGAAGAAGAAGAAGAAGAAGAAGAAGAAGAAGAAGAAGAAGAAGAAGAAGAAGAAGAAGAAGAAGAAGAAGAAGAAGAAGAAGAAGAAGAGGAAGAAGAAGAAGAAGAAGAAGAAGAAGAAGAAGAAGAAGAAGAAGAAGAAGAAGAAGAAGAAGAAGAAGAAGAAGAAGAAGAAGAAGAAGAAGAAGAAGAAGAACACAACTACAATTATGAAGCAACATACTAATGGCTCGTTTATTGGGGATGGCAGAGACGGTTCTCTCCCCTTCATGATCTTCTTTTTGCGAGTCCTCTTCGATCACCTTCCGGAAGACTTTGAGGTTGTCTGCTTGCTGGTTGTCTCTCAACTCCACAGGATATTTTCTGACGTGCGCTGTCAGAAAAAATAAGAAGAAGAATAGGAATAAAAATAAAAATAAGAGTATAATAATAAAAAGGGTATTTATATATATCCAAAATATGGATACTATTTTCGCATTAAGAGGTTTTTCCTGAGAACTCCACTCAAGCGTCTGCTCACGCTTTGGAAATTCAGTCCCTTGATTGACAGCAAGCCCAGCTGATACGCTGACGAGCTGAGAACACAGCGAAATGGTCATCTGTATCTATGGCCTATCCTATCCTATCCTATCCTATCCTATCCTATCCTATCCCATAACTCGGAGGTCGTAGGGGCACCACAGATGATCGTTTAACCAACGTACTCCATCTTTCCCTGTCCTCAGCAACCCTGATTGAAATAAGTGTCAAACCAGTCCATTCTCAAATGTGGTCATCCCACCTCTTTTTCGGTCTCCCTCTTCTTCTACCTCCTTGCATTGTGCTTTGCAGGATGGTCTTTGCAAGACCTGATGATCTGGTGACGTGGCCATACCATCGGAGTTTACGTTTTTTCACCACTGTGAGCAGGTCATCGTGTTGTCCAATGGCTTGTGTGATGGTCTGTCGGACTTCGTCGTTGGTGATGTGCTGGGTATAGGAAATGCACAGAAGTCTTCTGTAGCACCTCATCTCCATGCTTTGTATTCTTCGTTGGAGATCTGCTGTGAGGGTCCATGCTTCGCAAGCATATAGGAAGATGGAGATGACAAGGGAGCGCAGCAGTCTTACTTTGGAATGTAGACTGATGGTCCTGTCTTTCCAAATGGGCTTCAACCTGACCAGGGCAGCAGTTGTTTGTGCGATCCTGGAGAGGACTTCCTGTCGGGACCCATTGACTAATACAATGGGTCCTAAATATTTGAAGCTATGCACTGTGTTGAGGGATTGGCCTTGGACTTTGATGTCCGTGTTGATGCCATTGGTGTTGTTGGCCATCATTTTGGTCTTCTCTGCACTTATTTCCATTCCAAAGGCTCTGGAGGTGGTGTCAAGCCTCTGTACCAGCTGTTCAAGTTCTTGTTCCTCTCCAGCCAATCCATCAATGTCATCCGCAAAACGAAGTTTGGAGATTGCTCTTCCCCCTATGCTGACTGTGCCGTCGTGGTCTGCAAGGGCATCTGACATGATGCGCTCTAGGAAGATGTTGAAGAGTGTTGGAGAGAGTATCTATGGCACACATCCGCAAATGAAAACCACTGGCAGCAGAGAAAGAGAGATAGATCTTTCCTATCATCCCTCATTCCACTGAGGACAGCAACTAATAAGAATGATATCCAGGATGCTATCAATACACTTCAGCCCCATCTCTTTAGGGGTGGCCTCGTGGCGCAGTGGATTAGTCGCCGGTTTCCTATGCCGAAGGTCGCGGGTTCCATTCCCGCAAGGGGCGAACTTCTGTGACTTAGGTACGAGACTATTGAGGTCACCGAGGGTTTTCTCCGGGTCACTCCGGTTTCCTCCCTCCCTTCAATAATGGTACTGGACGCAGTCAATATAACAATTTCAAAAAATAAAAATTCGATTTCTTTTTCTGTCTTCCAATAGCGATCTCCCTGCCTTTACACCACCTGTTCGAGTGATGGATGTGTATTTGTTGTGTGTGTGTGTGTGTGTGTGTGTGTGTGTGTGTGTGTGTGTGTGTGTGTGTGTGTGTGTGTGTGAGGATGAATGAGACAGGTGAACGTGTATGTTGGTACAGATCGCCGCACTTTGAGCCTGCTTGATTTGGGGAAAGGCGTGTATATAGCATCCATTATTATTATTATTATTATTATTATTATTATTATTATTATTATTATTATTATTATTATTATTATTATTAATTAATTAATTAATTAATTAATTAATTAATTTATTTATTTATTTATTTAGGCGATACACCTTTATCACTGTGTTTTACACAAACTTTTTGTGGTCCGGATTTGGTGCAACAGCTGAACCTAAATAACCCCTATTATATAATGTGTAATGTCTTCCCTAAATCTAAACGCAGGTTGTCTGATTTAAGCCGTTTTATAGGGATTGGTTTTTTTAACTTTTCCAATAGTGACGCACAGTTCTCTTTTAATTTTATTTCAAAGTTCAATTTTCTTGGCTGAGACCTACTTGAATTTTTTTTTTTGGAAGGGGGTGGGAGGGATTATTTTTTCCACGTGTCTATTACCATTTTCTTAAATATTATCGATTTGTTTGTTTACATATTTTTTCTCCATCTGGTGCTCGTATATTAACAACTTAATGTTAGTATGTCATTTTTGTGTGTGTGAAATATTCTGTACACGGTTACGCCGTTCTTGTTGACTTCTGCATGTTTGTTGTATCCCCCATCACGTAGATCACTACATCAAATGGGAAACCTTGGGCTGCACATCATTGGTCGATTACAAGGTGAAATGCAATAATGATTTAATAAACAACAAGAAATAACATATAATAAATACATTAATTAATTAATAATATGTTTGTTCAGTTACCCAGCATGCCCAAGTCTTCGTGAAGCGCGTTCCGGAAGTGGTCGTGCCACGTGACCACAACTGGAGTGGACGTGTCGTTCTGGTACCGGAAGTTAGCGGCTTGGCTAGCCGTGACGATGAAGAACCGGTTGTCTGGGTCGGTGATGATGGTAGGGCTAGGATCGAAGAAAACTAGACGACGAACGTACTTGGTGTTGTTAGCACGGTCGCCGGCTTCCAGAATAACGGAGTACATGCCAGGTTCGGGAAGTTCAAAATATTGGTCTGTGTAGTTTTTCTCCAGCACCTACCAAACGAACACATTAGCGTTTACAAACGTGTGAAGAAGAAAAAAAAGATGACTGCTGACGGGAAATTAAAGTCGGTAAAGTGAGTCTTCAGCATTTAATTTTTTTTTAATATAATATAAAAAGTCTTTACACTAGATAGAATGCTCATAAAAGAGTTTAGTAATCCAAGTTATGGCGATGAAAGCTCTCCGATACATTTTGCTGCTTGTCTGTGGTCCTATCCTATCCTATACCATAACTCGGTCGTTGGGGCACCGCAGATGATCGTTTAACCAGCGTACTCCATCTTTCTCTGTCCTCAGCAACCCTGATGGCTTCGTTCAGAGTCAAGCCAGTCCATTCTCGAATGTTGTCCTCTCACCTCTTTTTCTGTCTTCTGCCTCCTTGCATCGTACCTTGCAGGATGGTCTTTGCAAAGCCTGATACTCTGGTGACGTGGCTATACCATCGGAGTTTCCGTTTCTTCACCTTCGTCGAAAATTACAGCCCAAACAGTGTTATACCATATCAATAGTCCATTCAGCCTCGAAGCTTGAATCTTGTGTATCTCGAATTCGTTTATCCACACAGCTCGTTCACTCAGCTACAAGGCAGGAATCGTCGTATAAAGTTTTCCAACTTTATTCAGCAAAGTCAAGTCAAGTCAAAAGCGCTTTATTCCATAAAACCCCTTGGGGCACGTGGATACAACGAAAATAAATAAAAATAAACATACATGTAAAATAACCATAAAAATCATAAAATACAATATAAAATACATATGTACATATATTACAAAAAATAAAAGTTAATCTTTCACACTCGCGTTCTAAGAGACATAATAAACATTTACAAAATACACATTCATTATTATCACACAACACAAGCATACTACATAAAACTTATGTCCACACAGACTGATCACAAATCGCACGCACTCTCTCGCAAGATTGGGTGATAAAGAAGGGGAGAAGGGAGGGGGTACACACTGGTATTTAGTATTCATATTGTCATTATTGAAAAAAAATCCCTATTATTACTATCATTAATATTACAAATCATTATATTACGTTCTAAAGCTATCCATTATTATTTTCATAAACCTAGCCAGTTTCAGCAAAATAGTCTTATTTTTCGTTGAAAATAAATTAGAAAATTTAATAGCATTGGGTCGCACATAGAAAAACCTTTTAAGCAGCTCATTTCTATCATCGTCGAAATGTGGACATATAAAAATAAAAACAAACACCAACAACTGCATACAAGATAGCTTTTTAAACAAACACTCTTCTCTAGCAGACAGTGCATTACTTATATTATAGCCTCTCAACAATCCACAAAAGCTTAGGACATTTCAGTAGGACCCAATAACACCCAATCGCAAAACTCGTCTCCGGAACTACTCACTGCCTTAAGTCATAGAACGTTCTAAGTTACAAGCTAACGCCAGATAGATCTGGAACATTCCATCGATAATAAACAAATAATTCCAGAATGTTCTCAACGTTACTACAACAATATCGACCAACGAGCTTTTTCTAACAAAGGCGCAGTATCAAATCAGGTAAATTATTATTGCAAGCTTTGCAAATTAAAATGTTCCGAACTATCGTGCGCGTCTCAATCGTAACAAACGAAGACTGGAACGAGCTACAATAGGTGCTGCCTTAGTTGGCTTACTACTAAGCCAGCGGGTAAGGTTGTAGCTTATGCAGTCATTGGTATAAATTCTCTACACCAGAACGACCTGCGTCTTACTGTTAGGGCAGCTAATTCACGTACTGACGGTCTTTTTGAACCCTTCAAATTTCACAAATATCAGACACATAAAAATGTTTGACTGTATATAAAAGCTAAATAATGGACATTTTTGCCCACCGCTGAATTGGTAGAGCGTTTGCCTGGCACACTGATGACCCAGGTTCGAATCCCGTGGTGGGTGATATAAAATGTGGCCATTTTCACTGTCCATTTTAGCAGTACGATTGCTTTGGTGGTTCAGTGTTGATTCAGGTCCCAACCCTTCTTTCCCTGGGATGGTTATCTGCCATATCGCCAATGGTGGGTGTAGACGTTAAACCTCAATGTTCATTCATTCATTCGGACATTTTATCAATTCTTTTGCACTTTGATCCAGCGTTCAGATTTACTTTAAAACGACCTAGACTGGAGATTCCTTTTCTAGAACAATTTAGTCCTTTCAAAACAACTGGAACATATTCTTAGCTGCCAGCCATGAATTTTCCAGATTGTTTGTACCATGCATGCTGAAACTCTTTCACGGGGCTCCAGTCAAGTATAAGTAAAACAAGATCAGTAAGTAAGTAAGAAGTGTAGGTAAAGTACAGGAAAGTAAGTACAGTAAACAAAGAACCTCAGTGGGGGGTTTTAAAGGTTGGAGAGCCCGGGCCGGTGGTATTTCCAGTTCTACCACATCATTGCTCGTGACCTTTGACAACTTGAACACCTCCCACGCATAGCGGTGCATGCCCGAATCGTCGTCCACCCAACCTTTCCACGAGATGGAGATGGTCTTGTTCTGCACAAAACCGAACCAACAATACAATTTGAAACCTCAGTATTGTTATTATACCCTAGTATTTTAGCGTACATATATTAATTTACTTAAATTGGTTTTGGATTGTTATAGGCAGATGGACACTGCACGGCCGGAAATCTCATTGTCATGTTTATGGGGACAATAAAGGATTTTATTGTATAGTGTAAATACATGATAAGTAACGTTTACCGTAGTTTTATCAGGGACGGCCAGCATGGTACGTCTAGACGGGCATGAAGCGTTTTCTCCACAGTGTTTTGGATCCAGGAAGTCAAACTGAAACTGTACATACTTCTGTCTTTCGACGCCAGTGTAATTCTGCGTCATGTATGTGCTATGGGTGTCCGTGTTGAGCAGCGTCCGGAACCCTCCTCCAGTGGTTCTGAAGGTGAACTTCAACCTATGCAACACAAGGTATATGTTTAAAAACAATTTAATTCCAGGTTTTCAGTCACCTGACACGCGAAAGCTTGACAGCGTAGCCAAGGGTGCGGAGTCATCCGTCCTGCTTTAATACAGTGTAAACCTCTGCTGGCATAAACAATCTACATAACACACGCTTTCTGAAACACGACATCTTTGTTCCCGTTGCAATGTGAGGCATACATCCGTGTTCTCTCGCTGTCTTTTGACGGCTTTAATTTACCCGAAACCAAGTGTGATCAACACTAACAGTGGATTGAAAAGAGCATCGGAAGTGTAATGAATCGGAATGGTACCGTTTAGCACTGGCTCACAGGCGCTTTATCTGGACACGCGAGCGCCTATGCGTATCCATAACCAAAGGGAGACGCGTCAAAGGCATAGGCGCTAGCGTATCCAGATACAAGCGCCTGTGCATTGGCTATATGTGAAGTTAGAGCACGATATGAAAAGTACCAGCACGCTCGCGATCACATCACCTGAAAATCACGATTTTTTTCTGTTTCAGGGCACACAACACAAGAAGGAAATTCATCAATCCGAATTTACAGGGCAACGATCAGGCAAGGAGATACAAGTAGAATCAATATAATTTTCAGTCTCTCAGAATCAACAAATCATATTTACAAATATGTTTTGGACTGTAATCTGCTCTCGGCCGCGGTAGCCGAGTGGAGAAATTATTTTAGTTTGGATTTTGAACACTCTTTGTGACTCATGAGGGCGAAGATCGAATTGCCTTATCAGCGAAAGCAGAACAGCGCTGCACAGCTATATTCCAACTTGAATTTGCGTCACATCAAAGACTACGAGTGATATTCGGTCTTCGCTGTTATTATCATCTCAGATTTGAGAAATGTTCATATTATACCTAGAAGATTTGAATAACTTACTTTATGACTGTTATAAAATTAGACAACTTTATTATCTCTATCAAGAAAATACATTGTGGTTTACAAACAATCAACAATAACATCAAAATTACAATAACGTTATTAATTGACATTGAGAATAAAACTCGTTTGTTGTTACGGCGCCATACAAGTGGACATCGGATTGGATACGAATACGACAACTTTATTATCCCTACAAGAAATTACAATGTGGTTTACATAATACGATCAAAAACTGCAGGATTATAATTTGCAGTCAAACAGTGCATACATGCACACCCACACACACACATTGTACAACTGGTTGAATTTATTATCTGTTAATCTGAATGTGATATAAAACTGTTTTTAGTTCTCAAGGTACGAATCTTAGGCATTCGGAAACGCCGGCCAGAAGGTAGGTGCTGGTTAATACTACTGAGTTTCCGTTGTAATACTACTACTATTACAACTATTACTACGACTACTACTACTACTACTACTACTACTACTACTACTACTACTACTTCTTCTTCTTCTTCTTCTACTTCGAGAACTCGGTCACCTACTATTACCACTACTACTACTACTACTACTACTACTACTACTACTACTACTACTACTACTACTACTACTACTACTTACGCATTCCTGTGTTCGAGAACTCGGTCAAAATTTGGATAGTCAGTACTGCAATTTACTACTGTACTACTACTACTATTATTATTATTATTATTATTATTAATATTATTATTATTATTATTATTATTATTATTATTACTATTACTACTACTACTACTACTACTACTACTACTACTACTACTACTACTACTACTACTACTACTACTACTACTACTACTACTTACGCATCCCTGTGTTCGAGAACTCGGTCAAAGTTTGGATAGTCAATACTGCAGTTGAAAAGGCCTCTTGCTGGATTGGTTGATGACACTGTTGGGTTGCACGGGAACGTTGTGTTAAGTGACTCCATTCGTCCTGGCTGGCCTGGAAATAAAAATGACGTTTTTTAAGAAAATGAAAGAGGATCAAGACACCTCTTCCCTCACTTCTCCCTAACTACCAAACACGTTTTACATGTTTTCGTCTTCAGAGTCTGTAACTCAAGTAACGAGAGCCCTTGGCAAGCCAAACAGCTTGTCCAATCCTATCCTATCCTATCCTATCCCGTAACTCAAAGGTCGTTGGAGCACCACAGATTAGCGTTTAACCAGCGTACTCCATCTTTCTTTGCCTTCAGCAATCCTCATGGCTTCGTTCAGTGTCAAGCCAGTCCGTCCTCGAATGTTGTCCCCCCAACTCTTTTTCTGTCTCCCTTTTCTTCTGCATCCTTGCACCGTGCCTTCCAGGATGGTTTTTGCAAGGCCTGATGCTCTGATGACGTCTCTAGCCATACCATTGGAGTTTTCGTTTCTTTACCACTGTGAGTATACATCATGTTGTCCAATAGCTTGTGTCGGACTTCGTTGTTGGTGATATGCTCGGTATACGAAATCCCCAGAAGTCTTCTGTAGCACCTCATCTCCATGCTTTGTATTCTTCGTTGTAGATCTGCTGTTGGGGTCCATGTTTCGCAAGCGTTTAGGAAGATGGAGATAACAAGGGAGCGCAGCAGTCTTACCTTGGAATGTAGACTGATGGTCTTGTCTTTCCAAATGGGCTTCAACCTTGTCAGGGCAGCAGTTGTTTGTGCGATCCTGGATAGGACTTCCTGTCAGGACCAATTCCCAGATATAATGGCTCCTAAATGTTTTAAGCTATACACTGTGTTGAGGGATTGGCCTTGGACTTTGATGTCCATGTTGATGCCTTTGGTGTTGTTGGTCATCATTTTGGTCTTCTCTGCATTTATATCCATTCCATAGGCTTTGGTGGTGGTGTCAAGCCTCTGTACCAGCTGTTCAAGTTCTTGTTCCTCTCCAGCCAATCCATCAATGTCATCCGCAAAACGGAGGTTGCAGATTGTACATTTGCTCTTCTTGAAAGGATCTTGTTACAATCATGATGAAGAATGAGAAGAAGACATTTTCTACATTTTTTTATTATTATTAATAAAGGAGATCTAAGTGAATTTCTGTTATAATGGAAAATCATCAGTTATATTGCAGATAGCTTTGTCAAGTCCTTCTTACTCAAAATTATCATCATCATCATCGTCATCATCATCATCGTCATCATCATCAACGTCGTCGTCGCAGTCGTTTATCCCATTCTTTCTGTCCTTATAGGACCCATGGGTTCACAGCAATAATTTCGCTTAAAATTTTCTTTTGCTTATTAACACTTTGCTGCTGTTCACCGAGCATAACTTTTATATTTGATCCGCTTTTCCAAAGGCATTCGATTTGTAATGTCAGACGAAATATAAACCATAATTATGAAACAAATAGGCGAACAACCAACCCATTACTATTTACAAAATAGTACCTAGAAATCAATCTTTCGGTTATAGTTCATTACATATGTATTTATAATCTATTGCAGTACGGGTGTACTACAAGGTGTACCATTTGGTCCCAGCTTGCTTAGATAAACGTCAATGGTGCCAGCTACAATGCCAAACGTGTAGTTGGTGACATACTCTGGTGGATCTGAGTGAGCGGGTGGGATGTATTGGCTGCTGCACGTCGTTTGTATCCTGTTGAAATTCCTGTGCAAAGAAACGCAGTTTTAATAAATTTTTAAAAAAAAAGTTAAACTTCCTACTATTCGAAATCAACTTAGAACCTTGCATGACCTGCGAACAATCGTATTGTTGTCATCGTCTCTTTCTCCTTTTTCTTCCTCCTCCTCCTCCTCCTCCTCATCATCATCATCACCATCATAAACAACAACAACAATAATTATGCCACGCCTTGTTTGTTGTAGTAATCGTCATCAGCATCAACATCATCATCATCATCATCATCATCATCATCATCATCATCATCATCATCATAGTCGTGGTCGTTATCATTCCTATTGTTATGGAAAGTCGTCATCATTATCATGCACTACTTCCTCATCGTTATGGCAACCAAATATCACGTTAATCAATGTCAAAATAACTTACTTTCGGTTTGTCCAGTAGATATCCATAGTGTTTCCAGCCGCCAGTGAAGAGTCCGCCATGATCATGTAAGCCTCTTCCTGAGAACTCACAGATCGTGGCCAGTAGGATAGACGAACCTGCATCTCCGTCAGCTGTAGGTCTGTAGCGCTATTGTTTCGGACTGGACAACATGGATAAATGAAGGGGACAACTGGCTTTTCTCAAAGTTTTGTATCTCCACCATGCCTATGTCCCCTCAGATTAAGATCTATGTTCCCCTGGTCTATATTCTCCCAGTTCAGTGTTCCCCAAGGTTAAGGTAAAAAGGTAAAGGTAGTCCCATAGTCTATGGCCGTAGGGGAGCGTGATGTTGGAGGTCACACTTATCTTGGGCCAGCGTAATGAGGGTGATGCCCATCTCTCTCCCTCGCTGCTTTACCTTCCCCACCCTTAAGAGAGTAGGTTCTCAGTCACAGTTGAGTCAACTGGGGGCGTTGTGATTTGCCGCTTTACGTTTTTGCGGTCACCCATCCAAGTGCTAACCGCACTGGACGATGCTTAACTTGCGACACAGTAGCGAGTGCTCCAACCACTGCGCATCGAACACCCAAGGTTAAAGTTCCCCCAAATCTAAATTTATACTCCTCCAGCGTTCCCTCGATTAAAGTTTTTTTTAGATCTTTGGTCCCTAAGTTCTATATTCCCATCATCAAGGCTTGTCAGGTCTACGTTCCATCAGATCTATGTTCCTTCAATATCGTTACGTATGACATTGTTTATTCTGTATGCGTGGGGGCTTGCGGGCGTGTGTGTGTGTGCGTGTGTGTGTGTATGGGTGTGGGTGTGTGTGTATGTGTTTGAGTGTGTACGAACAACAACATAATTACGGACTTATAATTGAACGAACGCGAAAACGTATTTGGGTGGAAACAAAGACTAGGTGAAACAAAGACTTGGGGAAGCGTAGGCCTGGGAAAACGTATTCCTGGGGGAATACACACCTGAGGGAAATATATACCTCGGGGCACATAGGCCTGGGCTAACAAGAGCTGGGGGAACATAGAGCTGGGGAAACTAAAACTTGAGAGAACCTTTGGCGAAAAGAATCCGGCGCTCAAAGGGTCTATTGTCAAACTTCGTAAGGATGGAACTTATAATATCTTCATTGAGATTGGAAAATACAAGCCAATAACGGGGAAGACATTGATAAAGACTTTTTGTATTATATGCGGAATTTTCACCTATCATAGGCCTATCGCGTTTCCATGTAAATGAAGATGACATGTTCGTTGTTACGCGGTTTAAGAATAAACCGTTTGAACGGCGGGTTCGTTTCGCCAAAGACACAATGTGATCCCACCCTTTGCCTATCTATGATACATAGGTACGCTATCGAGGATCCACTTTCAGCGTGTAATGCCCTTGTGGTTTGTTTATCTATGATACATGGGTACGCTATTGAGGATCCACTTTCAGCGTGTAATGCCCTTGTGGTTTGTTTATCTATGATACATGGGTACGCTATCGAGGATCCACTTTCAGCGTGTAATGCCCCTGTGGTTTGTTTATCTATGATACATTGGTACGCTATCGAGGATCCACTTTCAGCGTGTAATGCCCTTGTGGTTTGTTTATCTATGATACATTGGTACGCTATCGAGGATCCACTTTCAGCGTGTAATGCCCTTGTGGTTTGTTTATCTATGATACATAGGTACGCTATCGAGGATCCACTTTCAGCGTGTAATGTCCATGTGGTTTGTTTATCTATGATACAGTACATAGGTACGCTATCGAGGATCCACTTTCAGCGTGTAATGCCCTTGTGGTTTGTTTATCTATGATAAATAGTTACGCTATCGAGGATCCACTTTCAGCGTGTAATGCCCCTGTGGTTTGTTTATCTATGATACATTGGTACGCTATCGAGGATCCACTTTCAGCGTGTAATGCCCCTGTGGTTTGTTTATCTATGATACATTGGTACGCTATCGAGGATCCACTTTCAGCGTGTAATGCCCCTGTGGTTTGTTTATCTATGATACAGTACATAGGTACGCTATCGACTATCGCTACCCAAATCCCCCTTTTCATCCACTCACCTGCCCAGATACCCCAAATTGTCCAATCCCCCTGATCTAAAACAATAAAACAGCAGCCCTGTTATCTCAATGCAGCGAGTTTCTTCAACATATTGAAGTTGGCTGCCTACAACAAAGAAGAAGAAGAAGAAGATCCACTTTCAGCGTGTAATACCCCTGTGGTTTGTTTATCTATGATACATGGGTACGCTATCGACGATCCACTTTCAGCGTGTAATGCCCCTGTGGTTTGTACTGATTGAACAATTTTTCTTGAAGGGCCCTTCCCCCCCCCCCACCCTCCCTTAGTTGAAGGAATGTGTTTAGTTTTAATGACAATGGATGTACCCTAACAATCGCATTGTTGTGACATTTCACAATGATACAGAGGGCTTTCCTTGCTCAAACCAACCGCTACAGTTTACATTTTCCGTATTTGTTCTGACAGGGGGTGATTTCCCCTGTTTAACGGTACGCCAATAACATAGCGCGTGCGACCTTTGACCCTATTTTTAAAGGAATCACGAGGCTTGAAGAGGGCGTCCTTAGTGTGTGGGGTAGGCTAGGGTCTACTTTATCACCCTACAAAATAAAAAACCTTAACGAGCAAGTTTGTTATAGGTTCTACTTCGTACCGGCTTTGATAGATTACATGGCTTAGGGCTAGAGCGATAGCTATTCATAGGCACAAGAACTATGAAATTCATCGATTTAAAATATAACTATACTTTTGAAAGCGTTATTTTTTTGTCGTAAGCTTTTTTTTCAGCGGGGCAACACTCACTGTGAATTTTAAAAGGATCTGTCGCGGAGGCGTGGTCAAATTGGGTCTCTTTGCAATAAAATGGAGACGCTATCAGTGGCACACAGTTCTAACATGCTATATCAATGTTACCAACTTACTTCTAAGGCAGAAGTCTTGTGGATTCGTATCAGTTGAAAACCCGTCATCGCATTGGCATTGGTTGTCAGCATAGCACTTGCCAGGAAAACACGGTGACCAGTACGAACACACGGCTGAAATGTAAAACTAAAACATATTGATACCAATGATGACAATTATGGTTATGACGATGATGATGATGTTGATGATGATGATGATGATGATGATGATGATGATGATGATGATGATGATGATGATGATGAAATTTATTATTGTATAGCATTATTATTTTATATTTATTTCTATACTTATTTAATGTTATACTTATTTAAAGTTATTGTTGTCTTTAATTTATTTCTGTATTCATCTATTATATTTAATTAATTTATTAATGTATTTATTCATGTATTAAGGTATTTATTATTATTATTATTATTATTATTATTATTATTATTATTATTATTATTATTATTATTATCATCATCATCATCGTCATCATCATCAGTAGCAGCAGCAGCATAGTTATTGTGGGCACATTATCCTTAACTAACCTTGGGAGCATCTGTCGCCCTTGTATGTAGAAGGACAATCACAATGTCGCGGCCGGTCACAAATCCCTCCATTTTCACAAGGTGGGTTGCAAACAGCTAAACAAAAAAGACAAATAATAAATAACCATAAAAAATTAATACCAAAAACTCAATCTATATGTCAGATCTTAATCACATTAAGTTCCATTAATTTAAAGGTCAACATCATTGAAATATAAAATTGAGCACAAAATATCTACATAATAAAAGAAGTCACATGCCAAACAACTTTTTTCCGAAAAATACTGCCTTTTTTAATATTTAATAAAATCTACTTCGAATAAACTTTTGCACCTTCGAAAAGCCCGCTCACGTGACCACATGGCTCGTGACGTCAACTGCTGTAGACAATATAGAGTCCGATAGTGCCCCTTCTCTACCAGGGGCCGGGTAGCTCAGTTGGTAAGAGCGTCTTGCTAGTAACCGAAAGGTCGCTGGTTCAAATCCCGGATTGGTCAACGTGTGATCATATTATTTTCCCCTTTACCAACAACTGGTGTCAGTATAAATCGGTCCAGTAGTCACCTATATGCGAAAGTGTCGTGTGACTATAATCTACATACAAACAAAAAACTTCTCTACCAAAACGCAGGAAAACGAAGAGCAGAGGCCTATATTGTGCCGTTGGAGGTTGTACAAACAAACAAGCGGATGGGATAACATTGCATAGGTTTCCAAAAAAGGAAGAAGTGCGAAATAAGTGGGTGAGATTTGTGCGTCGTCAGCAATTTGCGCAAAACACTTCGCTGAAGACTGCTACCCCCCAAGTGCCACTTTTATGCGGAGCTTTGGGATGAAAACAATACAGACATTAAAGCCTATCTCTGTTCCAACGATCCAAAGCCTCAACAACAGCAACAGTGATTCAACTTCAATTACAGTCACAGTGGCTACTACACATCCATCGTCTGCTATCACTTGCCGGGTGTCAGGAAAGTCAGAGGAGCTTTTCAGAAAAGGGAACGCAAGAGGTTATGTATTCACGGGTCTAGCTCGTATAATTATTTGTTTATTATTACAATTAGTACTCGGGGGTCGAATTCGTTTCTAACAGAAGAGAGCACTGCTGTAACACGACAGATCGCGTGAAGAAACACTGCTTGTCTCGCTTGTAACTTCTTCGCAATCGGCCATTGTCTACAGCTGCTGACGTCACTGCGAGGGGAGATCAGCGATAGCTGCGTTTTAGAGTATTACTTCCCTTACCCTTAATTACAGGTAGGAAATCCCACTTTCAGTGATCGATATCTATTAAACGATAGAGCTTTGCTTACCGAATTTTTTGCATCTGGTATTATTTAGTAAAGTTCTTTCAGCAGAAACTTTTTGACCGAGCACTTTGGTTGACCTTTAAAACCGTTTAAACTGATTTCTTTTCTTCTTCTTCTTCTTTTTCTTCTTCTTCTTCTTCTTCTTCTTCGTCTTCACACCACTCTCCGCCTTATGTAAAATTCTTATCACTGCAGAAATACAGAGAAAAAAAACAACTAAACAAAGGTCAGGGAAGATGGCTAGAAATGCTTACGAGTGTTACAGTTTTGGTCCCCGTTGTGAGTCCAGCCCTCACAGCAGTAGTACTCAGTGTACGGCGAACAACCCGACACTGTCACCCAATGCCAACACCTGTTCATTCAATTCAGTCCAATTTAATTCAGTTCAATTCAACAAATCTTTCATTTTTCCCGTAAGCAAGTACAAAGACAAATACATAGAACAACAAATATCAAAGTAAAAATAAATAAGGAGATAATGGATCGCCTTGAGGTGTTCCTCTTCGTATTTCAAACTAATTACAAACACGTTTACGGAGATACACGATTTAATATTATTATTATTGTTACACTCAGTTTGATGATGGAGTTTTCTATCAGTACCTGATTCAGCCCCGATGCTTGAATTCCTGATAGTTGTGTAACTCAGATTCGTTTATTCACGCAGCCCGCTCAATCAGCATACATGTCACAAAGTCGACGTATGAAGTTTTCCACTTTTATTCAGCATACATCAACAACTGCATACAATCGCTCAATCGCTTTCCACTCTCAAGTTTACCTTCCAACTTACTATCAACAACAATCTCTCAAAACACAGGGAGCATCGAATATATAATTTTTTTCTCCTTCGAGATGAGGTTGTTCTAGAAAATGACGTATTACAACCAACCAATCAGAATTAAAGATCGTCATCACTGACTTACGTCATACTTCTCTCTTCCTGCCAAAAGAATGTTCTCCATTATCTACGACCATCAAGAAACTTCGATCGATAGTAAACAAACAGATCCAGAAAATTCTACAACAATATCGACTAACGCAAATTATCAACGTTATACAAAGCCTCTCCTAACAACAATGCAAACTCAAATCAAAGGTAAATAAACTCCATTATTGAATACTTTGCAAAACGAAACGATTAGATCTATCGTGCGCGCTTCCGACGTACTACCATTCGCGTTTCAACGTAACATAACCCCCCACTCAAGAAGAAATTTACCTAATTTCTTTCAACAACGTTGAAACGTAATGCACAAATAAAGTACAGAATTAAGACTTTCTGAATACTGTCAATACGCTCAGTTCATTCACACAGAGTCAATGGTTTTCACCTTCAAATCTGCCTGGATAATGTCAATGTTCACAGTTCATTCACACAGAGTCAAAGTTTCTCATCTGCAAGTCTTTCTGGATACTGTCAATGTTCACAGATCATTTACCCAGTCAACGTTTTTCATGTTCAAGTCTGTCATTACCAATATTCTTAGTTCGTCCACACAGTCAATGTTTTTTCGTTCGCAAGGAATCGACGCCCTCGTCAGTTGCGGTCGTCATCGGCCCAGGGTCAAAGACGATGATCACGTGGGCTTCCCCGGAATCAGTGCGTCCTCCGTTGTCTCCTTCTTCCATCGGATGTCCGACGCAGTCGACGTTGTCAGCTCCCAGAATGCATTCGCTGGGTCTCACGGTCAGGTTGGCTTCTGCGGGACGGTGGAACAGCTCCCTCAAGGTCTGCAGATGCTCCTTCCAGGTCTGGGTGTGGACTTCATGTTCGACCAAAGTCGTAGAGCCTGGGACATCATTGAAGTTATGGGGAAACTCGCCCATAAGGTCCCTGAGCTCAATCTTTTGACCTTCCGTCAAGCGTGGTTCTTGCTTAACATCATTGATGCCTTCTGTTACGTTGAAACGCGAATGATAGTATGGCTGAAGCGTGTACGATAGATCTAATCGTTTCGATTTGCAAGGTATTCAATAATGGAGTTTATTTACCTTTGATTTGAGTTTGCATTGTTGTTAGGAGAGTCTTTGTATAACGTTGATAATTTTCGTTGGTCGATATTGTCGGAGAATACTCTGGATTTCCTTGTTTACCATCGATCGAAGTTTCGGGACGATTGTCGAAGAAAGAGAAGGTTCGGGGTATGTGTGGAGAGATGAATGACGTAAGTCAGTGATGACGATCTTTTATTCGATTGGTGGCAGTGCGTCATTTCTACTGTATTCGAAATCTTTCCGGAAAAGAGAGAGGTTATTTAATCGTGTGCCGAGTTGCTGTTGGGAGATAGTAAAATTGTTGATAGTGATTTGAAGAGTTGCTGTGAAAGTTGTTGAGTTGAGTTGAGAATTGTATGCAGTTGTTGATGTGTGCTGAATAAAAGTGGAAAACTTCATACGTCGACTTTGTGACTTGTATGCTGTTTGGACGGGTTGCGTGGATAAACGAATCTGAGTTACACCTTATCAGGAATTCAGCATTGGGGCTGAATCAGATACTGATAAAGAAAACACCATCATCAAACGGAGTGTAACATTTTGGGGGTCAAGCCGCGATTCACGCCATAGCCAAGGGTTCAACTGCTACAAGCGAGTCAACGTTACGAGAGGCAGTCATCGAGGGTAGCCGCCAACGAGTTGCGTCGAGAGGGGCCAACATACTGGGACTACATCCGATAGGTTCGGGTTGACTGCAAGGGCGTGTAGTCGCCGAAGAGTTGCTTCGTGAGCGAACAACAGAGCGGGACTACGTGGCTGCCGCAGGACTACGTCAAGGGACAATCTCGGAGCTACATCGCCAGTGTTACAGAGAGCGGCGAGCGGACGTCGCGTCTACTTCAGCACAGGAGCGTGTACATCAACACCAGCGTGGTGCAGCGTCGCATACGACGAGGACAGCGGGGCCTGCGTCAGCGAAAGCGACTAGTGGCAAGCATCAGCGCTACTGCAGAAAGCGTGCTGTTCTAGAACAGTCTAGAAAGGTACAGCACAGTCAAGAACTTTCCAGAAAAAAAGAACTCTCCAGTCAAGAACTTTCTAGAAAAAGAACTTTCCAGAAGCATCAAGATAGCTGACTTCTGGCAGAAAGGGGTTGAACTGAATCTAAAAGGCAAGCAGCTGACGGAGTACGTCAAGTCTCAGGAGAGAATACGAGAAAGAGAATTGGAAGAGAAGCGTCTAGAAAAAGAAATAGAACTAGAACAGAAGCGTCTAGAAGTAGAAGAGCAGCGTCGCCGTGAAGAACGAGAATTAGAAGAGCAGCGTCGCCGTGAAGAACGAGAATTAGAAGAGCAGCGTCGCCGTGAAGAAAGAGAATTAGAACAGAAGCGTCTAGAAATTGAACAGCAGCGGCAAGAAAAAGACAGAGAATTCGAGCTGAAGCGTCTTGAGTTCCAGCTAGAAATGGCGCGCATCCAGCAACAGCAGCATGCGCCACAAGTTATCAGTGACAACACGGCTCCAAAATTGCCAGCTTTCGTCGACGGGAAGGACCAGATTGACAGTTATCTGGCGAGATTCGAAAGGTTCGCTGAAAGCTCTAACTGGCAACCTCAAGACTGGGCAATTCGACTGAGTGCACTTCTGACGGGGCAAGCTCTCGAAGTTTACACCAGACTGTCGAACGATGACGCCAAAAACTACGACGTCTTGAAAGAGGCCCTGTTGCAGTGCTACAACTTTACAGAGAAGGGCTACCGTAAACGCTTCCGTGAATGCCGGCCTAAGTCAGACGAGACGCCAAAGCAATTTGTGGAGCGCCTGTCATCATACCTACACAAGTGGGTGGAATTATCAGGCAAAGGGAAGACTTACGAGAGTCTCCATGACCTGATCGTGAGGGAACAATTACTCAATGCCTGCCCTAAGGACCTCGCGATCCACTTGGAAATACAAAAGTTGCAGACGCTAAAAGACGTTGCTGAGGCTGCTGAAAGATATCTCATCGCTCATGAGAAAACGTTGGGGCCACCCAGCGCGACGAAACACTTTCAGAAGACGGCAAGCCATGTGAACCAGATCCAGGCGAACCAGAAACAGACGGACTCCACGCCACCTCCCAGGGAAGGGCATTCAAGAGGCTGTTTCACTTGCAACGCTACAGACCACAGAGCGGCTAACTGTCCTCAAAACAAAAGTAGCGGACAGCGGAGCAGTACGGATAATGCAGCGGCGGGCAACCGACAGAGACGTTTCTCCAATCAACGGCAAACCAGTAGATCTGACCATCAGGTGTGCGGCGGGAGCGTCATTCTTCCGAGTGAGACCAAGCGCACAGCTACTCCTGCCGACGTGCAAGAGTGCATGACCGATGGCCAACTTCTCCTTGCCAACGGAAAATCCATCCCCGTCGTCGCCAGCGCAGCTGTGACCGTACAGAACATGCCTGTTTCCAAGGGACGCGTCGGAAATCATGAAGTGACTGTTTTAAGAGACTCTGGCTGCAGTGGGGTCATCGTCAGAGAAGACCTAATCGCTAAAGAACAGTTCACTGGCGATTCAAAATGGACACTTATGGCCGACAGCAAATGTGTGAGAGCGCCAGTTGCGAAGATTCATGTCAACACCCCTTTCTACGTAGGCGAAGTCGAAGCGGTTTGCCTGAAGAAGCCGCTATACGATTTGATGATCGGGAATATCGACGGCGCGAGACGACCCGACGACCCCGATCCAGAGTGGAGTCCTGCCTCAACCCAACATGTCGGAGTTGCGGAGGAGGATCCATTGCCGTTTCCCGATGGAGACCTTACAGAGCTGCTACGGGACAATGTGGTTACTCCGGCTCAGCCCTGCCGACCAGAGATCGTCGGTGCCGTTACAACCAGGGCCCAGGCCAAGAGAGACAAGACGTCTACGCCACTGAAGGTCGCCGACAACTCTAAAGCTGCCATCGTGGACAGAGATAAGCTGATCCAGCTCCAGGAAGCTGATAGCACTTTAAACAAGTACAGGAACCGCCAAGACCACGTGACCAAAGGCAGTGGTACGGTCTATTTTGAGGTGAAGGCCAAGATACTGTACCGAATCTTCCAGCACCCGAGGGTCAACGGAGGGAAACCACTGCGTCAAGTCTTGGTACCGTTACCCCTAAGGCGCCAGGTGATGGAAGTAGCGCATGACTCAATCATGGGAGGTCACCTGGGTATCAAGAAGACGTCGGATAGAATCCAGGCGGTGTTCTACTGGCCAGGACTTCATGCGGACGTCAGCCGATTCTGCCAATCATGTGACATTTGCCAGAAGACCATACCTCGAGGAAGGGTCCCGAAAGTGCCTATGCAGAGGATGCCTCTGATCGACCGACCTTTCAAGAGGGTGGCCTTAGACTTAATCGGCGAAATAAGACCTCCGAGTGAAGAAGGTCATCGGTGGGTACTGACTTTAGTGGACTATGCGACTCGGTACCCAGAAGCAGTGCCGCTGAAGAAGATTGACACTGAAACTGTAGCAGAGGCACTGGTGGACATGTTCAGTAGACTTGGAGTGCCTGAAGAAATTCTGACAGACCTCGGGACGCAGTTCGTCTCTGACTGCATGAAGGAGGTCAACAGACTGCTGAGCATCCGGCATTTAACTACGACACCCTACCATCCAATGTGCAACGGGCTTGTCGAAAAGTTCAATGCTACGCTGAAGTCCACCTTGAAGAAACTGTGCAGCGAGCAGCCCAGACAATGGCATCGCTACATCAACGCCTTACTTTTCGCCTACAGAGAAGTACCGCAGGAGTCCACCGGCTTTTCTCCGTTCGAGCTGCTGTACGGAAGAACCATCCGAGGACCGATGCACATCCTAAAAGAACTGTGGACGAAAGAAGTAGACACCCCAGAGGTGAAGAACAGCTACCAGTACGTGTTTGAGCTACGAGAGAAGCTGGAGCAGACTCTCGAGATAGCCAGAGAAAACCTGAAGAAGTCCCAGGACTGTGGAAAGCACTACTATGACCGTAGGGCTGTGAACAGGAAGTTCAAACCTGGCAACAAAGTGCTGGTGCTGCTACCTACCGATCACAATAAGTTGCTGATGCAGTGGAAAGGCCCGTACGAAGTGGAGACCGTGGTGGGGATCAACGACTATAAGGTGAAGGTCGGCCAGCATTCCAAGATATACCACGCCAACCTCCTTAAGCTGTACGTGGAAAGGCCAACAGAGACTGTGCACGCAGCCACAGCAGCTGTGACCGACAACAGCTTTGACAGCGAGGAACCGTTGGAACATGGAGACTTCCACAGCAAAGAAGGCATCGATGACGTTAAGCTAGGACCAGGCTTGACGGAAGGTCAAAAGATGGAGCTCAAGGACCTTATGGGCGAGTTTCCCCATAACTTCAATGATGTCCCAGGCTCTACGACTTTGGTCGAACATGAAGTCCACACCCAGACCTGGAAGGAGCATCTGCAGACCTTGAGGGAGCCTTTCCACCGTCCCGCAGAAGCCAACCTGACCGTGAGACCCAGCGAATGCATTCTGGGAGCTGACAACGTCGACTGCGTCAGACATCAGATGGAAGAAGGAGACAACGGAGGACGCACTGATTCCGGGGAAGCCCACGTGATCATCGTCTTTGACCCTGGGCCGATGACGACCGCAACTGACGAGGGCGTTGATTCCTTGCGAACGAAAGAACATTGACTGTGTGGACGAACTAAGAATATTGGTAATGAGAGACTTGCAGATGAGAAACTTTGACTCTGTGTGAATGGACTGTGAACATTGACAATATCCAGACAGATTTGAAGATGAAAACCACTGACTCTGTGTGAATGAACTGAGAACATTGACAGTGTTCGGACAGACTGAAGTAAGTTTTAATTCTGTACTTTGTTTGTGCATTACGTTTCAACGTTGTTGAAAGAAATTAGGTAAATTTCTTCTTGAGTGGGGGGTTATGTTACGTTGAAACGCGAATGATAGTATGGCTGAAGCGTGTACGATAGATCTAATCGTTTCGATTTGCAAGGTATTCAATAATGGAGTTTATTTACCTTTGATTTGAGTTTGCATTGTTGTTAGGAGAGTCTTTGTATAACGTTGATAATTTTCGTTGGTCGATATTGTCGGAGAACACTCTGGATTTCCTTGTTTACCATCGATCGAAGTTTCGGGACGATTGTCGAAGAAAGAGAAGGTTCGGGGTATGTGTGGAGAGATGAATGACGTAAGTCAGTGATGACGATCTTTTATTCGATTGGTGGCAGTGCGTCATTTCTACTGTATTCGAAATCTTTCCGGAAAAGAGAGAGGTTATTTAATCGTGTGCCGAGTTGCTGTTGGGAGATAGTAAAATTGTTGATAGTGATTTGAAGAGTTGCTGTGAAAGTTGTTGAGTTGAGTTGAGAATTGTATGCAGTTGTTGATGTGTGCTGAATAAAAGTGGAAAACTTCATACGTCGACTTTGTGACTTGTATGCTGTTTGGACGGGTTGCGTGGATAAACGAATCTGAGTTACACCTTATCAGGAATTCAGCATTGGGGCTGAATCAGATACTGATAAAGAAAACACCATCATTGAACTGAGTGTAACACCTTCTTTGCTGTGGAAGTCTCCAAGTTCCAACAGTTCCTCGCTGTCAAAGCTGTTATCGATCTCAGCTGCTGTTGCTGCATGCACAGTCTCTGATGGCCTTTCCACGTACAGCTTAAGGAGGTTGGCGTGGTATATCTTGGAATGCTGGCCGACCTTCACCTTGTAGTCGTTGATCCCCCACCACGGTCTCCACTTCGTACGGGCCTTTCCACTGCATCAGCAATTTATTGTGATCAGTAGGTAGCAGCACCAGCACTTTGTTGCCAGGTTTAAACTTCCTGCTCACAGCCCTACGATCGTAGTAGTGCTTTCCACAGTCTTGGGACTTCTTCAGGTTTTCTCTGGCTATCTCGAGAGTCTGCTCCAGCTTCTCTCGTAGCTCAAACACGTACTGGTAACTGTTCTTCACCTCTGGGGTGTCCACTTCCTTCGTCCACAGTTCTTTCAGGATGTGCATCGGCCCTCTGATGGTTCTTCCGTACAGCAGCTCGAACGGAGAAAAGCCGGTGGACTCCTGCGGTACTTCTCTGTAGGCGAAAAGTAGGGCGTTGATGTAGCGATGCCATTGCCTGGGCTGCTCGCTGCACAGTTTCTTCAGGGTGGACTTCAGCGTAGCATTGAACTTTTCGACAAGCCCGTTGCACATCGGATGGTAGGGTGTCGTAGTCAAATGCCGGATGCTCAGCAGTCTGTTGACCTCCTTCATGCAGTCAGAGACGAACTGCGTCCCGAGGTCTGTCAGAATTTCTTCAGGCACTCCAAGTCTACTGAACATGTCCACTAGTGCCTCTGCTACAGTTTCAGTGTCAATCTTCTTCAGTGGCACTGCTTCTGGGTACCGAGTCGCATAGTCCACTAAAGTCAGTACCCATCGATGACCTTCTTCACTCGGAGGTCTTATTTCGCCGATTAAGTCTAAGGCCACCCTCTTGAAAGGTCGGTCGATCAGAGGCATCCTCTGCATAGGCACTTTCGGGACCCTTCCTCGAGGTATGGTCTTCTGGCAAATGTCACATGATTGGCAGAAACGGCTGACGTCCGCATGAAGTCCTGGCCAGTAGAACACCGCCTGGATTCTATCCGACGTCTTCTTGATACCCAGGTGACCTCCCATGATTGAGTCATGCGCTACTTCCATCACCTGGCGCCTTAGGGGTAACGGTACCAATACTTGACGTAGTGGTTTCCCTCCGTTGACCCTCGGGTGCTGGAAGATTCGATACAGGATCTTGGCCTTCACCTCAAAGTAGACCGTACCATTGCCTTTGGTCACGTGGTCTTGGCGGTTCCTGTACTTGTTTAAAGTACCATCAGCTTCCTGGAGCTGGATAAGCTTATCTCTGTCCACGATGGCAGCTTTAGAGTTGTCGGCGACCTTCAGTGGCGTAGACGTCTTGTCTCTCTTGGCCTGGGCCCTGGTTGTAACAGCACCGACGATCTCTGGTCGGCAGGGCTGAGCCGGAGCAACCACATTGTACCGTAGCAGCTCTGTAAGGTCTCCATCGGGAAATGGCAATGGATCCTCCTCCACAACTTCGACGTGTTGAGTTGAGGCAGGACTCCACTCTGGGTCGGGGTCGTCGGGTCGCCTCGCGCCGTCGATATTTCCGATCATCAAATCGTACAGCGGCTTCTTCAGTCAAACTGCTTCGACTTCGCCTATGTAGAAAGGGGTGTTGACATGAATCTTCGCAACTGGCGCTTTCAAACATTTGCTGTCGGCCATAAGTGTCCATTTTGAATCGCCAGTGAACTGTTCTTTAGCGATTAGGTCTTCTCTGACGATGACCCCACTGCAGCCCGAGTCTCTTAAGACAGTCACTTCATGATTTCCGACGCGTCCCTTTGAAACAGGCATGTTCTGGACGGTCACAGCTGCGCTGGCGACGACGGGGATGGATTTTCCGTTGGCAAGGAGAAGTTGGCCATCAGTCATGCACTCTTGCACATCCGCAGGGGTAACTGTGCGCTCGGTCTCACTCGGAAGAATGACGCTCCCGCCGCACACTTGATGGTCAGATCTACTGGTTTGCCGTTGATTGGAGAACCGCCTTTGCCGGTTGCCCGCCGCTGAATTGTCCGTACTGCTCCGCTGTCCGCTATTTCTGCTTTGAGGGCAGCTGGCAGCTCTGTGGTCTGTAGCGTTGCAGATAAAACAGCCTCTTGAGTACCCTTCCCTGGGAGGAGGCGTGGAGTCCGTCTGTTTCTGGCTCGTCTGGCTCCCCTGGATCAGGTTCCCATGGTTTCCAGTCTTCTGAAAATGTTTCGTCGCGCTGGGTGGCCCCAGGGTCTTCCCATGAGCGATGAGATATCTTTCAGCAGCCTCAGTCACATCTTTAAGCGTCTGCAGCTTTTGTTCTTCTAAGTGGGTCGCTAGGTCCTTGTGACAGGCATTGAGAAATTGTTCCTTCACGATCAGGTCATGGAGACTGTCGTAAGACTTCCTTTCGCCTGATAACTCCACCCACTTGTGTAGATATGACGACAGGCGCTCCACAAACTGCTTTGGCGTCTCGTCTGACTTAGGCCGGCATTCACGGAAGCGTTTACGGTAGCCCTTCTCTGTAAAGTTGTAGCACTGCAACAGGGCCTCTTTCAAGACGTCGTAGTTTTTGGCGTCATCGTTCGACAGTCTGGTGTAAACTTCGAGAGCTTGCCCTGTCAGAAGTGCACTTAGTCGAATCGCCCAGTCTCGAGGTTGCCAGTTGGAGCTTTCGGCGAACCTTTCGAATCTCGCCAGATAGCTGTCGATCTGGTCCTTCCCGTCGACGAAAGCTGGCAATTTTGGAGCCGTATGGTCGTTGGTGACTTGTGGCGCATGCTGATTGTTCTGGATACGCGCCAACTCTAGCTGGTATTGACGCTCAGCTTCTGATCGTCTCTCTACCATCTCTCTTTCTTGACGCCGCTCTTCTCTTTCTTCTCGGCGACGCTGCTCTTCCTTTTCTAGACGCTTCTCTTCTAATTCTCTTTCTTCACGGCGACGCTGCTCTTCTAATTCTCGTTCTTCACGCCGTCGCTCATCTTCTCTTTCTTCACGCTGACGTTGTTCTTCTCTTTCTTGTATTCTCTCCTGAGACTTGACGTACTCCGTCAGCTGTTTGCCTTTTAGATTCAGTTGCATCCCTTTCTGCCAGAAGTCAGCCATCTTGATGCTTCTGGAAAGTTCTTTTTCTAGAAAGTTCTTGACTGTGCTGTACCTTTCTAGACTGTTCTAGAACAGCACGCTTTCTGCAGTAGCGCTGATGCTTGTCACTAGTCGCTTTCGCTGACGCAGGCCCCGCTGTCCTCGTCGTATGCGACGCTGCACCACGCTGGTGTTGATGTACACGTTCCTGTGCTGAAGTAGACGCGACGTCCGCTCGTCGCTCTCTCTAATACTGGCGATATAGCTCCGAGACTGTCCCTCGACGTAGTCCTGCGGCAGCCACGTAGTCCCGCTCTGTTGTTCGCTCACGAAGCAACTCTTCGGCGACTACACGCCCTTGCAGTCAACCCGAATCTATCGGATGTAGTCCCAGTATGTTGGCCCCTCTCGACGCAACTTGATGGCGGCTACCCTCGATGACTGCCTCTCGTAACGTTGACTCGCTTGTTGTAGCAGTTGAACCCTTGGCTATGGCGTGAATCGCGGCTTGACCCCCAAAATGTTACACTCAGTTTGATGATGGAGTTTTCTATCAGTATCTGATTCAGCCCCGATGCTTGAATTCCTGATAGTTGTGTAACTCAGATTCGTTTATTCACGCAGCCCGCTCAATCAGCATACAAGTCACAAAGTCGACGTATGAAGTTTTCCACTTTTATTCAGCATACATCAACAACTGCATACAATCGCTCAATCGCTTTCCACTCTCAAGTTTACCTTCCAACTTACTATCAACAACAATCTCTCAAAACACAGGGAGCATCGAATATATAATTTTTTTTCTCCTTCGAGATGACGACAGGTTGTTCTAGAAAATGACGTATTACAACCAACCAATCAGAATTAAAGATCGTCATCACTGACTTACGTCATACTTCTCTCTTCCTGCCAAAAGAATGTTCTCCATTATCTACGACCATCAAGAAACTTCGATCGATAGTAAACAAACAGATCCAGAAAATTCTACAACAATATCGACTAACGCAAATTATCAACGTTATACAAAGCCTCTCCTAACAACAATGCAAACTCAAATCAAAAGTAAATAAACTCCATTATTGAATACTTTGCAAAACGAAACGATTAGATCTATCGTGCGCGCTTCCGACGTACTACCATTCGCGTTTCAACGTAACAATTATAAAAAAGAGGTATCCATCTTTTCATATGAGTGCCAAGATTGAAGCCATTTAAACGCTTATTAAAATTAAAATAAAGATTGAAAGATGGTGTCAAAAGCATTTTCACAATCAACCACAAATCTTTATTACCATCAAAGGAATTATGCAGTTTACACAATTTGTGTAGAATTTGAAAAAATAAAAACATGCAAAATAAACGACTTTTTTTTAAGGTAATGCTTACATCAAATTACATTATTTTGGGAGATTCATTCGTATTTTCTTTGCTTACACACACATAGGCGCGCACGCATACATGCACAAACACAAACACACACATTATACATATCTACCATACATGCCATTCCAACAGTATAAAAACAATTTTTATCATTAATAAACTCAATAAATACATTTCCAAAAATACTGTAATTATTGCACAAGTATTAAAGCAATATGTTACTAAATAATCACAAACAAGGCAAAATAAATCATTGTCAAACACAGACCACACATGGAGATGTAAACTAACGCACAAGAACAAGAAGAAAAAAAGAAGAAAGAAGATCATTATGATAATGATGATGAATACCGAAAAAGAAGAGGAAATAAAGATAAGGAAGAAAGAAGAAGAATAGTCATGATGATGATGATGATGATGATGATGGTGATGATGATGATGATGATGATGATGATGATGATGATGATGATGATGATGATGATGATGATGATGATGATGATGATGAATACCGAAAAAGAAGAGGAAATAAAGATAAGGAAAATAGTCATCATGATGATGATGATGATGATAATGATGATGATGATGATGATGATGATGATGATGATGATGATGATGATGATGATGATGATGAATACCGAAAAAGAAGAGGAAATAAAGATAAGTTCTGTTTAATTTGTCGTTTTCTCAATGTACAGTTCCGTCTATTTGGAAAACTTCATGTATTGTACCGATACCCAAAAAGAAACCTGTTTCATGCTTAAATGACCTCCGCCCAGTTGCTCTGACTTCGTCTGTGATAAAGGTTTTCGAAAGAATTGTCCTAAAGCGCCTAGAAATTTTAGTTGATCCATTTTTAGATCCCTTGCAGTTCGCTTATAGAAGAAAAAGAAATGTGGAAGATGCAGTCTTGTATGTGTTGAATAAAATATATGCACACCTAGACAATGCTAATACTTGCATACGATTGATGTTTTTTGATTTTAGCTCTGCTTTTAACACCATGCAATGTCATCTACTTTTAGAGAAATTGATCAGAATGAACGTGGATTTCCATACTGCTTCTTGGATTTTAGATTATTTAACTAACAGACCACAATTTGTGCGCCTTGCCTCTGTATGTAATAGAACTTCTTTTCCTCGTGCAATATATTCTAGTGTTCTCTCTACAAACACAGGCGCTCCCCAAGGAACAGTATTATCACCTTTTCTTTTTAGTCTATATACTTCTGATTGTAGGCATACTCAGGTGAAATGCCCCATTGTGAAATTTGCAGACGACACTGGCATGGCAGGACTGATTACGGATGACGACGACACGACATACAGACAAGAGATTGACAGTTTTGTTTCTTTCTGTGATAACAATTTTCTTGAATTAAATGTCGGAAAAACCAAAGAAATTATAATTGACTTTAGGCGCAAGAATGTTGTTTTTGATGAAATTTTGATTAAAGGTCAACCAGTAGAAAGGGTTAAAAGTTACAAATACTTAGGAATAGTTTTAGATGAAAAATTGACATGGAACGACAACTTAGATCATATTGTCAACAAAACACACAGCCGTATCTATTGCCTGCGCAAATTAAGATCTTTCAAAATATCACATAAAATACTGCAAATGTTTTTCACATCTGTTGTCAGCAGTGTCATGACCTTTGGCCTGTCTTGCTGGGGTGGTAATGTGACAAAGAGAGACAAAGACAGACTGGACAAAATCATCAAGAAAGCAGGTGGGGTGGTCGGGAGTAAGCAAGACGACATACAGACTATTCACAAGAGACAGGTAGTGAAGAAAACGACAGCAATTCTGGCTGACAGCGATCATCCTCTGTACATGGAATTTGCCAGTAGGTTGATAGAGAGAAGTGGTAGATATAGGGCAGTAAAGACGAAAACGACGAGGCACAAACATTCATTTATTCCGACAGCCATTCAGATGTACAACGAGCAATTAGATAGGGCAAACACAAAACACACGACTAACTAACATACTGACTAGCTGCATTCCCACCTGGGAGGGACTCACTACCGCACTATAGAATTAACGTGCAGTATGCTCTTTCTAATGCTAAAATACACTTTTATGTTTTTATGTGTATAAATTCTTAAATAATAGTCTTTTACACCCTTTTTATGATTGTAGTTTACTTTTGCTTACTATGTGTTATATACTTTTTGACTCCCATTGCTATAAAAAAAAACTATAATGCATGCCTAAAGATAAGTGTATGTGGTGTTTCTCTTTTGCCTGATTGTTAGCATGCCGTCCTTAATGTTGCATATTACATGTATGTTTTTATCATATTTTTAATTGTGCTGAGTGAAAGATTTCCTTGACGACATTGTAATTTCCATTTTATGGATTATTAAAGATTATGACTTATGACTTATGACTTATGAAGAAAGAAGAAGAATAGTCATGATGATGATGATGATGATGATGATGATGATGATGATGATGATGATGATGATGATGATGTTGATGGTGGTGATGATGATGATGATGATGATGATGATGATGATGATGATGATGATGATGATGATGATGATGATGATGATGATGATGATGATGATGATGATGAATACCGAAAAAGAAGAGGAAATAAAGATAAGGAAGAAAGAAGAAGAATAGTCATCATGATGATGATGATGACATCATGATGATGATGATGATGATGATGATGATGATGATGATGATGATGATGATGATGATGATGATGATGATGATGATGATGATGATGATGCTAGTGTCAACAAACAAAAAGAGGAAGAAGGTGAACAGCAGTAGTAACAGGGAGTTTTTGCACTTAGTGAAAATATTTTCTTCTTAGCTCGCTGCACGGGAAAAACCCCGAGATTTCCTATCACAAAACCTCACCTAGCAAGCGACGAAGAATGTCTATTTTCGGCGTTTTGCAACTAGGCCTCTGAGGCTACACTTTCGACAGGTAGCATTATTACGGTCATAGTTCAGGGGTGGTATTCATGGCCAGTTAAATTATAGGCGATGGTTAACGTTACCAACATTGGTTTTGTAACCAACAATGGTATCGTTAACCATCGTTTAGCAGATCGGTATTCATGAGCGAGTGTCCACGCATTGTTACTTAACCAAGGCTATTTTTGGGCTGTGCGGGAATATCCGTAAGGGGGCATAATTCAAGCAGCTGTTTTCCTTCTTTCGTCAACAAAATAGGCCTTTAACCCATCGGAATCGTGCAGCCGCACGATTAAAGTCTGGCAATGGTGGCGTGATTAGCAAGCCTACCGACAGCATGCTGGATATCATAGTGAGCAAGGAGAGCGAGCTTTTTGTTGGGGTGAAAGGAGAGAAATCACTTTTGATCACTTTGTAGTTTGTAATGTTAGGCCTACATTTTGTTTTTAGACTGAGGTGTCAATTTCTGCCGTTTCTGGGTAGTTTGGAACTTGAAATGTTGTCTTTATTTCGTAGGGTTGCATTACCCTACGAGTATAAACTATACAGATACACAATAAGCCTACACATCACCAGTCAAAATCCAACAACAATATTTTAATAATAATAATAATACTATTAACCCGTTTTATTAATATGACAGATTATTAAAGGTGCCAGAGGCATAAAAACAAAGAGTGAGACACACATGTAAAAGTGGTGACAAAACGCCTTGCCGATCACACAGTTTCAGTCTGTCTACCGCGTTCGTTAACGTGATGATATCATGCCGACGAAAACGAAATTTTGATACCAGTTCCACATCATCAAATTTGTCAAGTGGATTACTTCTGTCGCGAAATACTCTCTCTCTCCTCGGAGCTCGTCTCTGTCGAAGTTGCCACCAAACGATGGCCGCCATTTTTAACCAGTGTTCCATTGGTTATCGGGTGGTCCCCCCTCCGTTAAAATAACCATGGTTAGCAACCGTCGTTAACTCTGCTAAGGCCTCATGAATTTAAAATTTCCAGCTTAACCAACGTCGTTAATTTAACCAACATTGGTTAAGCCTTAACCAACGGTCATGAATACCACCCCAGAACTGAATCGTGTGGGAAAGAAACGTTTCACCACGTGCACGTGAGATTTCTCTTTCGATGTACCTTCAACGTATAAATACGACAAAGGAATACACGTGAGGACCAGGGGCCGGGTAGCTCAGTTGGTAAGAGCGTCTTGCTAGTAACCGAAAGGTCGCTGGTTCGAATCCCGGATTGGTCAACGTGTGATCATATTATTTTCCCCTTTACCAACAACTGGCCCGCTGGTGTCAGTATAAATCGGTCCAGTAGTCACCTGTATGCGAAAGTGTCGTGTGACTATAATCTACAAACAACAACAACGTGAGGATTAGTGGGGCCGGGTAGCTCAGTTGGTAAGAGCGTCTTGCTAGTAACCGAAAGGTCGCTGGTTCGAATCCCGGATTGGTCAACGTGTGATCATATTATTTTCCCCTTTACCAACAACTGGCCCGCTGGTGTCAGTATAAATCGGTCCAGTAGTCACCTATATGCGAAAGTGTCGTGTGACTATAATCTACAAAACAAAACAACGTGAGGATGCATGACTGAATTGTGCATGTAGCAGACATATTCACAGCTTCATACTTTTTACGAAAATAAAAGTAAAAACACTCAACGAAAGCATGCATTTTTTTTCTTTTTAAATCCTGGTTTCTGGGGAAAGAAATATTTCGACCCAAAAAAGTAAAAATAGGAACTAACGTCACGCAGGTGCAGATGCGATCGTTCTAAAACTAAACCAGGGAATCACCACGAAAAATATTTTCGTTGAGTTGCAAAAAATCCCTAATAAAAACATTCATGAACAATACATACCAAATTAGTCGGAAGCGACATGTACTGTAGTTGTATGGGCTACACAGGGCTCGAGTACAATAGTTTCTGTGAGGACATTAAACACATGTGTTGTTAAAATGAGTTCGACCAAAGTTCAACATGCGAAAAAACAATGCGAAAAACATTTGTTCAAAGTCTGATTTAAATATATATAGACTATTTGGTAAATATAAAATTATACATATTTTGAGTTTCCCGAAATTTTAATCTCAATGTCGTATCCGAGCGTAAGTAGCATATTTAACTTACCTGCCCTTGCAAAACGTCGTATTGAACGCTACGAGCACACACACATAGGCCCGTACTATCTTACATTAGTTGGTTAGTTATTGACTGCTTACAGGGTCCAGCGGACTGCAAAGAGCCGAATCAGGACCACAAAATCAAGACCACAAATTGGCTGAAAGAGGACTCACCCCTGATCTGCATAAAAGATCTGCTGAAACAACCCCAGTGGTAACACTGAAGGCACTCCACCAGCTGGTCACTGTACAATAAAGGCATCCCACGCAGGGGACGCTGAGGCTATAATTTATCGAACCCTCGTTTACAAAAACAAAATAGAATACAAACATCATTATAAAATATCAACAAAACATATAAATGTACAATGCCTGCATTGCTAAATAATAACATCATAGGAAGCCCTAGTGACCATTTGGCAGAAAGCGTCCATTATTCCCAAACTGATGCAACAGACCTCACAAACAGGAGTTTTGTCTCGGAAGAGTTTTCAAGAAGAAAGGTAGGCGACTGGTCTAGCGAATAAGAAAATAGTATAGTAGATTGATAGAACAGAGCAGGAATGAGAAAGAACAAATGAGAAAGACAGCGACAGTGGGAATTTAAAGCACTAAATTTCCAGAAAGTTTGAATACTATTTATACAGAAACCCTCGGCACCCCCTCGGGGAGACAATCTTACATTGGCTGCATAATCTGCTAAGCTTAGCGTTGGCTGTAAGTAGACCAACAAAGATAGTGTCCATTGCCTACTGTGATGCAGGCGCGGAAGTAGGAAGGGGGTGGTGGGTCCAGAGGTTCCAGAACCCCTTCACCATCCACCCACTAAAAAAAATTTTAACTAAAAATAAAAAAGTAATACAATGAAATTACATTTTTTTATAAATTGTGTTCTGTCTCTTGGTGTAACTTGACGCGATGTTTACCACAAACATCCAAAATCTATGGATGTTTGAGATAGAAATACTTATCTTATTACTACGGCATGGTTACGTCCCTTGGCGTAGCTTTCACTTCCGCTTATTTAAAGTGTACTAGAGGTGTTCGATTTTTCAAAAGAAGTGGCTACGGGAAGGAAGCTGAAGGCAATGCCGAAGCGACACCTTCTTAAGTCTGCCGAGTCAGCGGGCACTAACAAACTGACGGCTTTCTTCTCACCATTGCCAATGGGCGGTAAAAATCTTAATAATTATTTTATTTTTCTAATGCCATATTTTAGCAGATATTTAGTACCAGTAGGTACTTCAAACTGGTGTAATTAGTGCGATATTACTCGTTTAACTGTTTGCATGATTTTCAAATGACGGGATTATGTTGTTGGTCGGCTGGACAGGAATATATTTAATTCTGCATAAACGTCGATCTGTTGACAAGTACTTTATTTGTATGACGTGAGCTTACCTAAGACACTGTAGAATTACGTTACGAATCGTTCTTGTTTTTTTTAAAGGGTCAGTTCAGCTTAGATCTGATTCGCTTTTGTGTAAACTTAATACTTCTCAATCGAAAATGTAGGCCTTCTTTTGATGTTTGTCACGTCACCTGGTTGGGATCAGTGACTTCAGCTCAAACAGCGAGTGAAGGGATTCAAACTCAAACTAAAATACTAACACAAATACCAGATGACAAGTTACACTCTTTTATTCAACACATTTATTCCCGCAAGGGGCGAACGTATGTGACTTAGGTACGAGACTATTGAGGTCACCGAGGGTTTTCTCCGGGCACTCCGGTTTCCTCCCTCCCTTCAATAATGGTACAGGACGCAGTCAATATAAAAATTTCAAAAATAAAAATTCGATTTTCTTTCCTTCTTCTAATAGCGATCTCCCTGCCTTTACACCACCTGTTTGAGTGATGGATGTGTATTTGGTGTGTGTGAGGGTGGATGAGACAGGTGAGCGTGTATGTTGGTATAGATCGCCGCGCTTTGAGCCTGAATGATTTGGGGAAAGGCGCGTATAGCATCCTGTATTATTATTATTACATATACACAGGAATATGGGAATCTAACCCTACCCCCAACCCTTAACCGGCCTCCACAACCCCAACAATTAACAATCAATTACCTCCCTTGACTTATCCGTAACCCCTTAGACACTGGACACAAGGTGCCAACATAACCAAGATATAACAATATGAAAATAAAGATGAAGTATTACAACAGATGGCTTATGTATACAAAAACTAAGATTTGAAAGAAATGTAGGCTATTTAATTAATATCAAACCCTTTAAATAAACCAGCACAATTTTTCGTTATTCAATACAAAGCTTAACTAATATTATCTGGAATAAGCAATACAAGTCTTTTGCTTCCTCCTTAACTAATTCTCAGAAAATCACCACAATGTCTTCGAAGAACTTGCACAGTCCATAATAGAATAAGTCTTTGATCATGTCCTTCAATGAATTCTGTGAAAATCACTGTATTAAATGTTTTTTAAGCGTTTAGTATGTTTTTATGTGCATGTAATGTTGTATGTTTGTGCGTGTGCGAGGCCCTGAGTACCGCAACCCCAAGCAGCAGCGGTCATGCGAGCAAAAAGTCTTGCACCATAAAGGTAGTAAACGTCACGCAGCGCCCAACAGTCGCAACTTCTCGGATTCTCGTATCGGTTCAGAACATCGTTGAACGAAAGCACGGCACCATACAACAACAGCATGTAAGCAACAGCAAACAAGCAAGCAGCAGGCCCAATCTGGTCAACATAATAACTCATCTTACTAGGCTACCCATATACGAAGTAAACATAACATGGAAAATATCTCCTTCCGTTGTCCGCCATCTTGACCTGTTTATTTATGCATTACAAACAATTCACAATTCTTCTATAATTTATATATCTTCACAAGAATGTGATTATTATAAAAATGCATTATAATTCAAATCCTAATTAACAATCTTGATTCATCCTCTCTCTCATATTCATCACCCCCTTCACTATACCATCATCACCCTTGACCCCGTTCTTGCAACAACCTCAACAACATTATTCCATTATACATTTCCACACAAGAAAATCATATAAAACATAATATTTATCAAAATACCCCTTTCCCCTCATCCGTCATCATTCATCCTCTTACGCATGCTCAGAATGCATAGCCACTGAAAGAATTAGGATACTGGGCACCACCCACCTTCAGTCCTCGGCCTGTGATGGTACAGACATACAACACAACACAACACAGTCTGTAGAGGAGTCGATGGTTTGTTACTGCTGCCCACCCCCCTCTCTCTCTCTCTCTCTCTCTCTCTCTTCCCTCCCTCTCTCCTTCCCTCCTTCTCTCTCCCCTCCCTCTCTCCCTCTCTCTCTCTCTCTCTCTCTCTCTCTGGAAGTAGTTTCTATGGTGTTTCTTTTTCAATCGTTACTCAGCAATTTTGTATTATGATTGTGCATGTACTTTTTGAAATTAGTATCATATTCATATTGAGCCCCACATTGCCGTCTCAAATAAACGAGCCTATATACATGAAATAGAAATAGATTTAAGCTAGTGATTAAACATATTATCTTCCATAAAAGTTACACTATCTTCAACGTTGGGTAAAGGGAGGGGAGATGGAGTGGGGGGGAGGGAGGATCTTTGAACCACCTGGGTCTGGACCCCGGTCACAATTTGGACAAAAAACTAAACTATCTTACCCTTGTTTGTAGATTATAGTCACACGACACTTTCGCATATAGGTGACTACTGGACCGATTTATACTGACACCAGCGGGCCAGTTGTTGGTAAAGGGGAAAATAATATGATCACACGTTGATCAATCCGGGATTCGAACCAGCGACTTTTCGGTTACTAGCAAGACGCTCTTACCAACTGAGCTACCCGGCCCCGCTACCTCTCTTACCCTTGATCCGCCCCTAGTGATGGGATTTGGGGAGTCTCCTAGTAGTCACAGACTTGGCCAGTCGGCCTGCAGATTTATTGACTGACTATTCACATTTTTCTGCTATCCTATGCACCAACGGGAATCCCCTCATGTGAAACATACTTCCGGTTTCTTGTCTATCATCAGGGAGCTTTCAACGCAATAATTGTGGATTAATTGATTCTTTTAGGTAACTAAATAAACTCATAATTAGCTAAATATAAATATGTTTACTAGTGTATTTATTTACTCAGTAACTGAATACGTTCGTCGCTCAGTATGCATTTTATTAAACGTATATTAAATTAATTAATTTATTTGCTTATTTATTTATCATCCGTAAGGAAGTAAGCTTATTTAATTAAAACATACACAAATAGGCTTCAAGAGCTAAACAAAAAATGATTAAGTAATGATTTAATAAAGTCATTAGGTAAATTATAACATACATGGATACATAAATTAGGCAAGGAAATAAGTCAGTAAACAGGAAAGTAATTAAGCACGCATGTAAGTAAGCATTTAGCCTAAGTAAAGTAAAAGCATACCTCAAATATAAATAATATAAGATATAAAATGAAATAAAATGAATAAAAATAAAAAAATAAATAAATACATAAAATTTAATCAATTAATTAATTTATTCATTCATTGGGTAAGTAGATATAAAAGTAATTAGGCACGTATATAACTTTGTAAGTATTTCAGCAAAGTAAAGCAAAAATAAATAATATAAAATAGAACAACATTAATTTAAAAAAAAATATTGAAATAATAAATAATGGAATAAATAAATAAAGCCCAAAAGAAAGACCTCTCTTACCCTGACCAAGCGTCAGTTCCTATGCCCGCAGCGACGACGATGAAGAACAGAGCGCGGCGGCCAAAGAGATGTGTAGTCTTCATCTGGTTATACCGTTAAAAATTACATATTGAAAAAAAAATCATCGTTGACTTAAAATATTCCATTAAAACACAAAATAATAACATTAGATTTAGAACAGCAAAAATTACAAAAACAATTACATCTACATTGCTCCACGATGACAAAGAATAGTGTAGACTCACCAAAACATATAATGCTTTGTTACGCAGATGAATGTCTATAAAAATGTATCGGTAATATTAGTTATCCCCCCCCTTTCTCTCTCTCTCTCTCTCTCTCTCTCTCTCTCTCTCTCTCTCTCTCTCTCTCTCTCTCTCTCTCTCTCTGTATCTTCTATACTACCAAGCAACTACATCCACTTATATATTAAAGACATCAGTACTATGTACACAAACGTTTTGACTCACAATAACAATTACAATTATAATTTTTATAACTATATATTTTATTAAATGGAAACAGTTGATGTAATTTTTTTTAAATTTTTTATTGATGTACAACTTTAATTATTTATGCAATTGGTTTTATATTTATTTATTTAGTATGTTATTTATTTTCGTTTTAAATTTCTTTTATATTCTTTTCGTTTCTTTTCTTTTTTTTATTTTAGTTATATTTATATTTAATTTCGGTATAAAATTTATGAAATCATAAAAATAAATATCTCCTTCTAATTGCCCGAGAACACTTTAAAAAGTGTTTTCATATTTTAATGTTAAACTTATCTTTGTACTTTACACTTTAGCTTTGTCAGGTTTCTTAACGGACATTTCTCCTAGAAGCTTCTTATCATCGTGGTTGCTGCTACCTTACTGAAGAGGTCTGGGTGCTGACGCCAGTTGTAATACCGTGTGTAGCTAGGCTACCCACGAAGATCGCTATTATGATTGGCTGCAATAAACATCCAGGAAGAAAAATTAATGTAAAGCACAAACACATACCCGAATTCTCGCGTAGTGCAGGTACAGAGACAGACCCAGATACAGACCCACAATGCGCAGCAAAGACTCGCAGAGGCTTAGGTCTATGTTCACCTATCCACTTATCTCTGCCGCTGATTACAGGATTTGAGGTTTATGTGCAATCCTGATTTAGTCACATTTAATATTTGGTTTAACCCTTTTAGCCACTAGCATGTTCACACACTCATACGAACGGTATACAGATGCATCATCATCACAATTGAGGCGCGTGCTCGCACTTTACTAAGGCCCGGCCACACTTGTTGTTACGCTTAGGAATTTCTTATGTATTTCCTTGCGTACATGAAATTTCACGAGGATGGCGCATGTTTGAATTCTTCTGCAAAAATTTAAAAATCCTGGTTTCGCTCCTATCTCAATGACAAGTTCCAGACAGCACCCATTGATGGTCGCACTTTAGAACCCGTGGGACACCAATTTGGAGTTCCGCAAGGTTCTGTTCTGGAGCCTGTTCTTTTCTCTCTTTATACTCAACCACTTGACCAGATCTTTGACAAACACGAACTTCATCACCATTCCTTCGCCGATGGCGTTAAACTGCATAAAAGCTTCTCTCCTGACCAGACTGACAACTCACTCCAGACTGTCTCTCTCTGCATAGACGATGTCTAGGACTGGATGACAGAACACAAACTGCAACTCAACAGCAGCAACACTGAAGCAATCCTTATTGGCTCTTCTCACTAAACAAAACTAGCAGCTTCCTCTTCAAACTGTCTTCAGTTCACACCTGCTTCCATTTTGCTCTCATCTGAAGTTAAACATGTTGGCGTGACTATTGATATTACACTCATTATAAACAAAAAAATTTCTTCTATTTGCAGTACCTGCTACCTCCAACTCCGTCGTTTCTCCTCTGTTAGAAGCTACCTTACAACAGATACAACCGCCAAACTAGTAACCTCAATATTACTCTCTTGTATTGACTACTGCAACTCACTCCTTGCTGGCCTTCCATCCAAATCCATCTCTAAACTCCAACGCATTCAAAACAGTTCAACCCGCCTTGTCCTTCGAAAGAAAAGACGAGACCACGTCACTCCCTTCTTAAAACAGCTACACTGGCTTCCTGTTGCAGACCGCATTAAATACAAGATCAACTTCCTTACATGCAAAGGCATTCACAGAATTGCTCATGTGTATCTGTCTGACCTAATCACTCTGTACAGCCCATCAAGAAATCTCTGCTCTGCCGACGACAGACTAAAAGTGCCTCGAACTAGGCTCGTGTCAGCCGGTCAGCGCACTTTCCTTTATCAAGCTCCCGTCAACTGGAATTCACAACCTCTTGCATTCCGTCAGAAACAGTCTGTATCCTCTTTCAAAACTGCCCTCCAAACCCATTTGTAGTGGCTATCTTGATCTCACTTGCGCTGACCGGCTTCCACAGCGTCTACAGAACCTGCCACAGTGTGTTGCATGTAAGTGTGTGGGGTGTAAGGGTGGGGTATTTCTTCCTCCACCATAATTATGTATATATTCATGTTGGCTTTATGATTAGACATCCATTGTTTCATCATGTTTTCTATGTACCATTTTCTGTTTTATGTGTGAATGCGCCTTGAATCACTCTTTTTGTGTGAGATATGTGCGCTATATAAATCTATGTATTATTATTATTATTATTACATAAGCTGGGCTTACTAGGGCAAAGAAGCGGGAGTATGACGTCACGATTTCAGAGGGCAACCTAAACTCCCCCCACACGCCTGGTAATACGCAACAAAGGTTGTGTGTTACACACGACTTGGCGAGCTGAGGCAGTGGAATTCACATACTGCGTGTAAAGTAAAGTTCTTTCATATTATAGTCAAATCGTGAAAGAGTACATTACATCAGCATGAAAAAATGCATAAGCCGTAAAACGTAAGCCAAATGTGGCCCCTACTTTTACAGATGCACGTCCGCACACACGTAGACTACATGCACACACACACACACACACACACAATACACACGCACACACACACACACCCACACACACACACGCACCAACCTACACATCAAGGCCTGCATATAAAAACGCCTGTCAGAGGCACACAGTGTACGGGTCGTCCCCTATACGCTTTGGTGTGCGGGGACGTAAATTTAATCACCAACCAACCAACACAGTGTACACACAGACGCGTACCCCTACACGAAATGCTTACACACAGGCCTACATACGAGCTCCAGCACACACAGGCGCTTATTCACAGTTTTGCTGTTAGTTTGTGGTGATTTGATTTCAATTAATAAATGAACTGAACTATTCGTAGGCTAGACAGGGCTTTACAAGCCCAGGAACTGCTCAAGGCCAAACAGGATCTCACTCAAGCCACCCAAGGTGCCAACTTGTTGCTTGGTGTGCACCGTCTAACACCTCCCAGACCACTGAGTAGACTAATCCTGAACGACCGAGGTGACATATAACACACAGGCGGCGGAAGCGGGGGGGCAAGGGGGGCACTGGCCCCTCCCAGAAAAATATTGGGGGGGCAAACCTATACATTTGCCCCCCCAATATTTAGCCCCTCAAAAAACATTATTTGGAGGTTCAAACCAATATTTTCCCCCTTTCTCTGGACTGATGCAAGTTAACAATACCTGTGCTGAGACCATTTTCAAAGCACTGAAGGACTGCTTGATCAGACTTGACTTGCCAGTGCAAAACTGTAGGGGCCAGGCCTACGACGGGGCGAATAATTTTCAGGGTCATGGGTCAGGAGTTGCAAAAAGATTCAAAGATGAGATCCTTGCTGTGACTGAAGAGCTGGCGACTGTTCTTCAAAGAAAACAAACGACTTTTGAATACGCAGTAAACGCTGCTGACATTTGTCTGAGAACACTGGAAAGCATGCGGAATGAAGATTGTTATGAGACATTATTTTTTTGCTGATATCACAACGAAAGCTGCAAATTTGTGTGATGAGCCCTGCATGCGTTCCTAGACAGAAGACTGGACGATGGCTCACAGAGTCACAGCTACTCTTGTCCATCTGCTTACTACAGACAGCAATACTGTGAGGCCATTGACAACATCAAGGAACATTTAAAGAGCCGGTTTGATCAAATAGCTCTCGACTTACCAAGGAAAATTGAAGTTCTTCTAAGTGATGGTGCAGCAGGGAAGAGACCAAAAATTCCTCAAGAAATCAAAGCTACATATTCCGTTGACATCGACTTTGACAGACTCAAAACTCAGCTAGAACTCCTCCCACATGCACTGGGTGACACCAGGAAAGCGGCTAACTCTAGGATCACCATCTTCCAAGCACTGCCGGATGAACTGAAAGCTTCTGACACTGTGCGACGGATGCTGAGTGAAGTGGATAAACTTCTCAAACTGTACTTCACCATTCCAACCACAACTGCAACGGCTGAACGCAGTTTTTCAGCCCTAAAGCAGGTAAAACATACCTTTGGGCAACGATGACGCAGGAGCGTCTAAATAATTGTCTTATAATGCATGTGTTCAAAGACAAAGTAGATCAACTAGACCTAGCGCAAACTCCTTACGAATTTATCAATAGAAATGAACGCCGTCAGGCATACTTTGGAAAATTAACGGTGTAATTTCCCATGCCAAATGACATGCATGACTGCTGTTTTTGTTACTGTGATGGATCAACATTGTCATGTCAGTTTCTCTTCCTTTCTATCTACCCTCCCCCCACCCCCTACCTCCCTCCTCCCCCCTCTCTCTCTCTCATATGCACAGTTGTAGAAATATATGATATATCTTTTTTCTCTCTCTCTCACATAGTGTCTATGAAAATAGTTCCAATTATTTGGAGTAATGTCCAAGGCCGGACCCGGGGGGTGGGGGAGGGGAGGGGGGTTAACTGGGTTCCAGAACCCCCCCTACAAATTTTAAAAAAATTTGAATTTTTTTTAATGCAAAAAGTTTCAATTTAAAAAAAAATGTTTTTAAAACATTGCAGGTTTTAGTCACTTTTGGTCCAAAGTACAGTTTTTTTTATAGTCAATTCAACGGAAATAATTTTCAAGGGATCCGTTGAAACGTCCAAAGCGTTTTCCCTTTGAAACGACCAAGTAACCCAACCCCTAAGCCTAAATTAGTAAATGCTGACATAATTTCTTGTTCTGACCGCAAGCCTCTTCCAGCACCTTCACCTTGATACTGCCCTAATCCACCAAAAACGACTTTTTAGAAATATTAATTAAGATGCTAAGTTGATAATTATGACAATTCGTTGTAACGAACATCCATTGAAACGACCATCGCTGAATCGTCCAAAAACATCGTTGAAATGGAAACCCTTGACAGTGAAGCTGCAGAAAAGGACAAAAGATGTTGTCGATGCCTACAGGGAAATCAAAGAGGTCAGTAACTGCATGTCTTCTATTAGAAGAGATGTCGACACAGCGTTCGTTGCCTGGTTTGGTGAAGTCAGCAAAATGGCAAATGCTTTGACAACTGGTGTTATTGTTCCTCGTCAAGCATCCCGACAGACTCTCCGTGACAACCAACCAGCGGCCACTCCAGAAGAATATTTCAAGATTAGCTTTGCCATTCCTTTCTTGGAACACCTGTCAACCGAATTGGACTCGAGGTTCAAAAATGCTGGCCTAGCAGTTGATGGTCTCTGTCTGGTGCCAAGCACTTTAATAGACAACCAGGATGGTTTCATGCACGTTCCAGAAGGGGTGAAGACACTGGCAATGTTGTGGGAGTCTGACCTACCAGAGAACGCTACCCTTGATGCAGAATACCAACGGTGTGTTTGCAAATGGCGAAGTGCTGCTGAGAATGCAACAGCTATCATCCCATCCACAGCATCAGAAGCACTGTTCAAAACATTGTGACAGGGATTTTTATCCCAACCTGTTCATCATGCTAAAGAACCTTTGCACCCTGCCTGTCACTACTGCCGAGTGTGAGCGTTCAAACAGTCAGTTGCGCAACCTGAAAAACTACCTGCGCTCTACAATGGGGCAACAGAGACTCAATGGACTTGCTTTACTAAGAGTACACAGGGATGTTGATATTGACTTCAAAGAGGCAGTGAACTATTTTGCCAGAAGATACAATTCACAAATGGTACTAATGCCGATGAACCTAGTGCAGCAAGACTGAATTAAGTGAAAGCAGGGCGGTGATGTTCATAAACTACAAGGTAAACAACAAAAAGTAGTGAATAATAATAGTATACAAAACATCTCTGCTGATAAATAAATGTTTGTGGTTTTTTTGTGTTTTTTTTTTTTTGTGTGTGATTTTTTAAGGGAGGGGCAGAGGATAATTTTTGTACCCCAGAGTTTGTTAGTTCAATTGTTCAAAAAGCTCAAAGTCCCGGACCATCACAAATGGCTTTTTCAAGGTTCAGATTGCACCAGATTGCACCATTTTGCATCCTTGAAAAAAAAAATTCCAGGGGGGGGGGCATGCCCCCGGACCACCCTAGAAGGCTCGGCGCTTCGCGCCTTCGCTGAATCTGTAACCACCACACACACACACCCTCCCTCGACTTTTCCCAGGTCCGGCTTTGATGTCAGTGAATAAAATGTGTGTGTGCCCCCCCAATCCTGAGCAGCTTCCGCCGCCTGTGTAACATAAGCGTTAGGTTCGCTCATAGGTGGAATGCATGCGTGCACAGTACAGACTAGATCTCGGTTTATACTCTCAGCCTAGGACCTAGAGAAGAAAATCTGAAGATTGGGTATCAGAACGACGCTCAAAATCTCTATTGAAAAGTCGCTGTTATCTGCCCAAGGAAAAAACTTCACAAATAGAGGACAGACACATGCACCTGACAACACTTTAGGTAAAAAGTAGGTAAAGGTGGTCCCATAGCCTTGTGGCCGTAGGGGAGCGTGATGTTGGAGATCACACTTATCTTGGGCCAGCGTAATGAGGGTGATGCCCATCTCTCTCCCTCACTGCTTTACCTTCCCCACCCTTAAGAGAGTAGGTACTCAGTCACAGTTGAGTCAACTGGGGGCGTTGCTATTTGTCGCTTCACGTTTTGAGGTCACCCATCCAAGTGCTAACCGCACTGGACGGTGCTTAACTTGCGACACAGTAGCGAGTGCTCCAACCACTGCGCTATCCAACACTTTAGAAGGACATGGAATGGAGTATTGCTGGTTCATATTGGGTGACAGTGAGTTTACTTGCGAAATTGCATTGTTGTCACATAAAAATATGATAATGGTCAACCCTTGTTCAACCCAGTAGCTATAATTAAGTTGTAAATGGTAGAACAAGTGTGCATACTAATTGCTATTATTCACTTTGGTTGCGGTACTGTTAATAGACACCTAATTAAACAGAGGTTATTGGGGGGGGGTAGGGGAGGGAGTAGTACTGATATTTTTCCCAGTGGTGCAGCACTCATTGTGAATTGTATACGAGTCTGCTACGCTAAATGTATGACACCTAGTAAAGTAATTAAACGTAGCAATAAAGAATCAAAATTAAATTATCACAACCAGGAAAGAGCATATCAACGCATCACCATTTCAGGTTGCCAAAATATAATGTCAGCTATATTAATGTTAATTGTTTTTAAATTACTATTATTACTTATTATTTATTATAATTATTGATCATTGGTAAACACAACCAGGAAAATCTTCAAGAGCGTAAATGTCTGCTCTGATAATATTTGTTAAAAACTACTAATATTATTTTATATTATATTGATTATACAACAAACTGCTATTTCACTCCTGGGGAAAATCTTTCAATAGAGCATGGCAACATAACTCCACAGAAGACACTCTATCTGTTGCTGCGAGATGGGGTTTTGATATTTAGTCCCTCAAACTTTTACAACAGATAGTATGATCAAAGAAGAGTTTAGGATTCATGCACACAAATTATTGCGGTAAAAGCTCTCCGATGGGCGTGAAAGCAGCTTAAGAAGTCACGGGTTCCGCTAGCAAAATGGTCTCTAATGCAGTCATTTACAGTCTCACTTCAGACTACAGACTCAGCATTAATTATTTTGGCTAATGCACACAAAGCAACGCATTTGGTGTTTGTTGGTCACACTTCTCTGCGTTTGTTCAGTTCACGTTTTCAATCTTTTCATTGATACTGTAATTTTAGATTGTAACAAAAGAATATACATACGTCCAAAAACATACACACACATAATATACACACATTTTGGTACTTATTCCAAAATGTTTTAAAGTCAGTATTTATATGCGATTATTTTTAATCTGCGTTTGTTTATGGTTCGCCTGTGCCTGTATTTTAAGGGCGATGTGCCATCATTAATGCAATATAGCAGACGGTCTTTTGAACCCTCGAAAACGACGTGTAGATTCAAATTTCGCAAATATTAGTAGACTGAAAAAGGCATGTATGAATATATAGAAGCAAATATAGTCATCCCTTAGTGTAAATTAGACATTCCATTTTTTTTTAAATTCGTAGTAGTAGCAGTAGTAGTAGTAGTAGTAGTAGTAGTAGTAGTAGTAGTAGTAGTAGTAGTAGTAGTAGTAGTAGTAGTAGTAGTATAGCGATTATGATATCAATTTCAGACGCACTTTAACGTGCAGAGAGATACCATTTGCTGTCAACACGATAATCAAGAGATAAGGGAACAAACACATACTGAACGAGGAAGGAGGAAAATGATAAAACTGCTCCTTTGCTATAAACGAAAAACTTTACTTCATACCAACAGTGATCATTAAAATGTTTCCAGCCCATAGTCTGTTGATGGACGTCCTACTGTAGCGCTCTTGATCCTTTACAATGTGATGATGATGATGATGATGATGATGATGATGATGATGATGATGATGATGATGATGATGATGATGATGATGATGATGATGATGATGATGATACTGTAGCGCTCTTGACCCCTTACAATATCATGATGATAATAATAATGATGACGAAGATAATCATCATCATCATCATCATCATCATCATCATCATCATCATCATCAAAAAAATAAAAATAAAAATAATAATAATAATAATAATATGCTGATGATGATGATGATGATGCTGCTTTAGTAGTAGTAGTAGTAGTAGTAGTAGTAGTAGTAGTAGTAGTAGTAGTAGTAGTAGTAGTAGTAGTAGTAGTAGTAGTAGTAGTAGTATGAGGGGATGCACTTTTCCAGGAAGTGACCACGGTCTCGTGATGATGTAATTCCAGCTCCACTTGAAGAGAGTAAACACAGCAAAGTGCACTAGACTGAAGTTCGACCTGGACAAACTGCAGGACCCGGAGGTGGCAGAAATATTCCAAGCCACAACTGGAGAGAAATTTGTACCACTGCTCATTTTGGGAGCTGGTAAAGTAGATTTTAACGCCATGACCACCACCTTGGCAAGCACCGTCCAGCCCAAAGAAGAAACGGTGGATCACACCTGAACTTTTGGATCTGTGTGATAAACGAAGAGAGATGGAAAAAGAAAAAGAACACCTCACAGGGAGCTGATGTCTACCGAAAAATCAACAATGACATCCGAAAAGGCATGCTCACAGCGCAGGAGAACTGGATAGAAGATCAATGCCAGGAAATAGAGAACAGTCTGAACAAAAACAACAGCAAGACGGCCTTCCAGACTGTGAAGCGACTGACAAGTGTTAAAGAGCCCAAGGTCTCCACGATCCAAAGCAAGCATGGCATATGCCTTACAGAAGAACAAGAAGTCTTGGATAGATGGACAGATGGACAGAGTACTGCTCTGATCTTTACAACCATACACCAAATGGAGACCCATCAGTTCTAGCATGTCTTCAGAACAGAGAAGAGGAATAAACCCTCCCTGTTCTCCGAGAAGAAGTTGAGGCAGCAGTGCAATCACTAAAGCCGAGAAAGTCAGCGGTAGAAGACAACATACCCGCGGAATTGCTGCAAGCCGGAGAGGAAACGATGATTGAAGCCCTCACCATTATCTGTAACAACATCTGGCAGAGTGGGGAGTGGCCTACACCATGGACCCAGTCCCTTGTCATCACTCTTCCCAAAAAGGGTAACCTTCAGGAGTGTGAAAATTACCGCACCATCAGCCTCATCAGCCATCCCAGCAAGGTCCTCCTGAAAATAATACCCAACAGGTTGAAACCCCAAGCTGAACAAATCATAGCTGAAGAACAAGCAGAATTCATGGCAGAGCGAAGCACCACTGAACAGATTTTCAACCTCAGAATAATCTGCGAGAAAAGCCTACATCACCAACAGCATCTATGTCATGTGTTTGTAGACTTCAAGAAAGCGTTTGACCGAGTCTGGCATGCAGCTCTGTGGGCAACCATGAGAGTGTACAACCTCAGAACAGAGAAAAATGGAGTATGCTGGTTAAACAATCATCTTTGGTGCCCCAACGACCTTTGAGTTACGGGATAGGACAGGATAGGGATAGGACTATGTGATTGTCACTGTTGTGCATCTGCATTCCCTCCCTCCCTCTCCCCTTACCTTTGTGTTCAACTCCTTTGTTCAGGTTGAAAGAGCCTTTCAAAATGCTTGCTTTCACTGCCTCGTTTCTAGCTTTAAATTTTAACAGGCAGAGTGGGGAGTGGCCTACACCATGGACCCAGTCCCTTGTCATCACTCTTCCCAAAAAGAGAGCTTGGGGTTACCAGGAGAATTTGAGCGCAGACGGACAGCGTCTACAAGCGTCTACTCCGCGAGACTTGAATCCATCTTCGCTATCATATTTTTCAGCCTGATCAGATCATCTTTCAACTTATTTTCTTGCTTTAACGACATATGCTTCATTGTTATAAATAAAGGCAAACATCTTGTGGTCAAAATAGAACCTAGCAATGATTCTGGGGATGGCTGTAAGAAAATCTTAATGTCTTTTTTTTTATCAGGAACAGTATCACAAAACAGTTACAAATGAAGCTGTTTGTAGTAATTCAACAGATAGTAATAATCGGAATAGCCATGCTTCTCAGCATTATTCTCATTCAAAACTGCCTTGCAATGAAAAAAGTCAAGATACACCAATGTGCGAAGATACAGAGCAGTATATTGATTCTGGATTCCCTCTCAGCAGAGTTGGAAGTGATGAAGCTGGAAAGAATCATAAACTATTTCTTCAGGAAACCTACGACTCGGATTGTGAGGAAAGCGTCCGATCCTGCATACATATCTGAATCTGGACGTAAGAGTTAGTCATTGTTTATAGGGTCCAGCGGATTGCAAAGAGCCGAATCAGGACCACAACTTGGTTGAAAGAGAGCTCACCCCTTGTCCGTATAAAAGATCTGCTCAGACAACCCTAATGGTAACACTGAAGGCATTTCATTAGCCAGCCACTTTAGAGTAAAGTCATCCCATGCAGGGGACGCTGAGGATGTAAGCCTACTCTAATTTATCGAACCCCCGTTTACAAAAACAAAATAGAATATAAACATCATCAAATATTAATAAAACACATACATATAAAATGCTTACACTACTAAATAATAATACCATAGAAAGCCCTAGTGACCATTTGGCAGAAAGCGTTCAATATCCCCAAGCTGACCCAACAGACACCCCCGTTGGGGTGCCGGGGGTTTCATTATAAATAGTATCCATACTTTCTGGAAATTTTGTGCTTTAAATTCCCACTGTCGCTGTCTTCCTCATTTGCTCTTTTTCATTCCTGCTCTGTTCTATCAATCTGCTATACTATCTTCTTCTTCGCTAGACCAGTCACCTACCTTTTTTCTTGAAAACTCTTCCTGGACAAGACTCCTTATTTGTGTATGGGGTGTGTTGGATCAGCTTGGGAATATTGGACGCTTTCTGCCAGGTGGTCACTATGGCTTCCTATGATGTTATTATTTGGCAATGTAGGCATTTTATATGTATGTGTTTTGTTGATAATTTATAATGATGTTTGTATTCTATATTGTTTTTGAAAACGGGGGTTCGATAAATTAGAGTACAGCCTCAGCGTCCCCTGCGTGGGATGTCTTTATTGTAAAGTGACTGGCTGGTGGAGAGCTTTCAGTTTTACCACTAGGGTTGTTTCGGCAGATCTTTTATGCGGATCAGGGGTTGTCCGGTCCTGATTTGGCTCGGACGAGCCCGCTGGACCTAAAGCAATAATCATGTAACTGTAATGTAATGACCCAACAGACCCCAAACACAAAAGAGGAGTTTTGTGAGTGTTTTCAAGAAAACAGGAAGGTAATTGTTCTAAGAAGATAATAGATTGATAGTTAGTTAGTTAGTTATTCATTGCTTACAGGGTCCAGCGGACTGCAAAGAGCCGAATCAGGACCACAAAATCAAGACCACAACTTCGCTGAAAGAGGATTCTCCCCTGATCCGAATAAAAGATCCGCCGAAACAACCTTAGTGGTAACACTGAAGGCATTCCACCAGCAGGTCACTTTACAATAAATACAACACACGCAGGGGACGCTGAGGCTATACTCTAATTTATCGAACCCTCGTTTACAAAAACAAAATTGAATACAAGCATCATTATAAAATATCAACAAAACACATACATATAAAATGCCTACATTGCCAAATAATGACATCATAGGAAGCCCCAGTGACCACCTGGCAGAAAGCGTCCAAAATTCCCAAGCTGATCCAACAGACCTCACACACAAGTGACGAGTTTTGTCCCAGAAGAATTTCAAGAGAAAAGGTAGGTGACTGGTCTAGCGAAGAAGAAGATAGTATAGTAGATTTATAGAACAAAGTAGGAATGAGAAAGAACAAATGAAAAAGACAGCGTGAATGAGGGGGCCGGGGGTTTCTGTATAAATAGTATCCGCACTTTCTGGAAATGTAGTGCTTTAAATTCCCACTGTCGCTGTCATTCTCATTAAATTTTGTTTTTTCTCAATCTTACTGTCAGGACCCTAACTGCGGAAGGAAAATTAGAAGAACTGGCCCATGAGCTGGACCACTATCGATGGAACGTTCTAGGTATCAGTGAACTGCGCTGGAAAGGCCTAGGTAAAACAGCGACCGACAAAAGCCACAAGCTCTATTTCAGCGGTAGAGATTGATTGATTGATTTATTGTTGCTTTAGGTCCAGCGGACTCTTCCGAGCCAAATCAGGACCGAGCGGTAGAGATGACAGGCACGAACACTGTGTTGGATTCTTGGTCCACAAGAACATTCTAGCCACTGTCATGAGTTGCCGCCCAGCCTCCAGTAGACTCATTACCATCCGTCTGAGAGCAGCCCCTTTCAACATCACCATCATCCAGGCCTATGCCCCAACATCAGACAATGACGACAGCGAAGTGGAGGATTTTTATGAAAATCTACAGGCGGTCCTTGACCAAGTGCCGAAGAAGGACATAGTCATAGTGCAAGGCAATTGGAATGCCAAGGTTAGCCAAGATGCGCACTACAACTGGGGAGACACATGTGGACCCCACTGCAACAACGAGACAAATGACAGGGGTCTGAGACTCTTGGAGTTTGCCAGTTACAACAATTTGGTACTGGCAAACACGCTTGGTCTCCACAAAAACTCCAGATGATGGACATGGCATAGTCCCGGCGGGGAGCATCACAACCAGATCGACTACATCATGGTCAAGAAACGCTTCCGATCAAGCATCAGCATTGGCAGGACACGCACTTTTCCAGGAGCAGACATCGGAAGTGACCACGATCTCGTGATGATGTCTTTCCGGCTCCACTTGAAGAGAGTAAATACAGCAAAGTGCACTAGACTGAAGTTCGACATGGACAAACTGCAAGACCCGGAGATGGCAGAACTATTTCAGGCCACAATTGGAGGGAAATTTGCACCACTGCTCATTTTGGGGGCTGGTGAAGTAGATGTCAACACCATGACCACCCCTTCAACTCAGCTGTGACAGATACCGCCACTGAGATCCTTGGCAAGCACCGACCAAAGAAGAAGCCGTGATAAACGAAGAAAGATTTTTTTAAATGGAAAAAAAACTCACAGGGAGCTGATGTCTACCGAAAAATCAACAATGACATCCGAAAAGGCATTCGCACAGCAAAGGAGAAATGGATAGAAGATCAATGCCAGGAAATAGAGAACAGTCTGAACAAGAACAACAGCAAGAAGGCCTACCAGATTGTGAAACGGCTGACAAGTGTTAAACAGCCCAAAGTCTCCACGATCCAAAGCAAGTCTGACATATGCCTTACAGAAGTACAAGAAGTCTTGGACAGATGGACAGAGTACTGCTCTGACCTTTACAACCATACACCAAATGGAGACCCATCAGTTCTAGCATGTCCCTAGAGCAGAGAAGAAGAAGAAATCCTCCCAATTCTCCGGGAAGAAGTTGAGGCAGCAGTGCAATCGCTGAAAAAAGGGAAGTCAGCGGGAGTGGACAACATACCCGCGGAACTGCTACAAGCAGGAGGAGAAGCGATGATTGATGCCCTCACTATTATCTGTAACAAGACCTGGCAGAGTTGGGAGTGGCCTACACCATGGACCCAGTCGCTTGTCATCACTCTTCCCAAAACAGGTAACCTTCAGGAGTATGAAAATTACCGCACCATCAGCCTCATCAGACATCCCAGCAAGGTCCTCCTGAAAATAATACTCAACAGGTTGAAACCCCAAGCTGAACAAATCATAGCTGAAGAACAAGCAAGATTCAGAGCAGGGCGAAGTACCACTGAACAGATTTTCAACCTCAGAATAATCTGTGAGAAATACCTACAGCACCAACAACATCTATATCATGTATTCATAGACTTCAAGAAGGCGTTTGACCGAGTCTGGCATGCAGCTCTATGGGCAACAATGAAAGTGTACAACATCAGCCCTAAAATTATTGAAGTCATCAAAAGCCAAGGCTACCAGTGCAGTCCTCCATAACAGCGTCATCGGGAACTGGTTCAGAACAACAATCGGTGTACGTCAAGGATGCCTACGAGCGGAGAAGACCAAAATGATGACCAACAACACCAATGGCATCAACACGGACATCAAAGTCCAAAGCCAATCCCTCAACACAGTGCATAGCTTCAAATATTTATATGAACTCCGACGGTATGGCCACGTCACCAGATCATCAGGCCTTGTAAAGACCATTCTGCAAGGCACAGTGCAAGGAGGTAGAAGAAGAGGAAGATCTAAAAAGAGGTGGGAGGACAACATTCGAGAACGGACTGGTTTGACACTGAGCGAAGCCATCAGGGCTGCTGAGGACAGAGAAAGATGGAGTATGCTGGTTAAACGATCATCTGTGGTGCCCCTACGACCTCCGGGTTACGGGACAGGATAGGATAGGTATAGGACTGTGTTCTATCAGTCTATTGTCTTCTTCGGTAGACCAGTCACTTACATGTTTTTTTCTTGAAACCTCTCCCAAAACTCATTTGTGTATGGGGTCTGTTGTGTCAGCTTGGGGATATTGGACGCTTTCTGCCAAATGGTCAATAGGGCGTTTCTATGGTATTATTATTTAGCAATGTAGGCATTTTATATGTATGTCTTTTGTTAACATTTTATAATGATGTTTATATTCTATTTTGTTTTTGTAAACGCGGGTTCAATAAATTAGAGTACATCCTCAGCGTCCCGTGCTTGGGATGCCTTTATTGTAAAGTGGCCAGCCATCTGGTGGAGTGCCTTCAGTGTTACCATTAGAGTTGTTTCAGTAGATCTTTTCTACGGATCGGTGGTAAGTCCTCTTTCAACCAAGTTGTGGTCCTGATTCGACTCTTTGCAGTCCGCTGGCACCTATAAACAATTAAATGACTAACTCTTTCTGTTTCTCTCTCTCTCTGTCTCTCTCTCTCTGTCTCTCTGTCTCAGTCTCTCTCTCTCTCTCTCTCTCTCTCCATCTCTCTCTCTCTCTCCTTCTTCTTCTTCTCTCTCATTCTCAACCAAATCTCTCCCTCTCTCTCCTCTCTCTCTCTCGCGCTCTCGGTGTTTTCACACGCTTTACCTACTTTCAGCTTCTTTACAGCTTCTCTCACGATATCAAAGGAAGAAGTGAGAGAAGCTGTTAAGAAGCTGAAAGTAAGCAAAGCGTGTGGCATAGATAAAATAGCGGAGATGATAAAGCTGTCAGGGGAGACAACCGTGTTATTTTTGACAAAACTGTTTAATTCGTTGCTCGATAACGGGACTTACCCAATTGATTGGGTTAAAGCCATTACAGTGCCTATCTTTAAGAAGGGGGATACGGGTGCTACAGATAATTACAGAGGGGTATCGCTACTGAGCCTAGTCAGTAAATGTTACATTTCAGTATTAAATAAAAGGCTAGTGGGGTGGGTAGAGAAAAACAACAAGCTCACAGAAGTGCAAGCAGGATTTAGGAAAGGGTATTCTACCACGGATCACATTGTCACCTTCAATGCCATAGTATAGTGGAACGATGTTTTAGCAAAAGAGGAGGAAAATTATATGCCTGTTTCGCGGACCTGAAAAAAGCTTTTGATTCTGTACAGCATCAACCCTTGTTTGAAATTCTGTTGCTTAACAATAACATAAATGGGAAATTCTTGAAAGCTGTTGTACTTATATATAGGTCAGTGTTGTATCTATATATAGGTCAGTGTTGTATCTATATATACGTCAGTGTTGTATCTATATATACGTCAGTGTTTTCATGTGTTAGAGTGGAGGATAAGCTCACATATTTCTTTGATTGTCCAGTGGGCCTGAGACAAGGCTGTATATTGAGCCCAGAAATGTTTTCCCCGTTTATCAATGAAGTGGCAACGGCTGTAGATATAAATGGTATGTTTAACATTCAGTTATTGCCTAACTCGGTTGATTTGTTCTTGTTGTTATTTGCTGATGATATTGTGTTGATGTCCATCACTCGAGGGTTACAAAACCAGATCAATGTCCTAAATGAAGCATGCAAAAGACTGTATCTGAACATAAACATAGATAAGACTAAACTAATCGTTTTTCGCAAAGGAGGGTTCTTGGGAAGGGCTGAGAAACGGCATCTCGATGGAAAGAATCTTGTAGTTGTAAACGAGTATAATTATCTTACATTTGTATTTACTACAAAGATGAGTATTACAAAAGGTGTAAATGCACTAGCATTGAAGGGTAGAAGAGCTTGTTTTAAATGTGTAAGGAACCTCTCAAAGCTTAGAGAGATATCAAGAAATTGCTATTTTAAAATTTTTGATGCACAGGTTCAACCAATTTTGCTGTATGCCGCAGAGGTTTGGGGTCTTAACAGATTAGATATTATTGAGAGGGTTCATACTCTGGCATGTAAAAGATTTTTGAATGTACCCAAGGGAGTACACAACAAATTTATTTATGGAGAGACAGGACGCTTTCCTCTGTATGTAAACAGTGCAGTACGGTGCATACGATACTGGCTAAAGCTCTTAAAATTAGATACAGATAGGCTAACTCAGCAGGCTTACCAGATGCTAATTAACTTGGATGAGAGAGGTAAATCTTGTTGGGTGACTAAAGTAAAAAACACCCTTTTTTCTCTAGGTTTTGGGTATGCTTGGGTAAACAAGGTGTGGGGAGTGAAAATGTCTTTGTTAGCATGTTTAAGCAGAGGATGAAAGATGAATATGTACAAGAGTGGGACAGATCTGCAATGAGAAAAGATACGTATCAGTGTTATAGAACAATTAAAGATATTTTTCAAACAAAAGCCTTCATTGATTGTATGCATATCAAATGCTTTAGAGACTGCTTAATTAAGCTCCGACTGGGAGTTCTACCTCTGAAAGCTTAATTCTTTAGGATAACCTTCAATGGAATTGAAGGAAATGGATTGTGTCCATGTTGCAACGTATTTGAAAATGAAAATCATTTTGTAACCGAATGTATTCTGTATAGTGACCTTAAAGAAAAATATTTAACTTTTCCTGTACATTCGTATATATATACATATAGAGAGCGAATCAAAGTTTCATGTATGGAGATTAGGACTATTTTTCATGCACTAAAAATAAGAACTGAATTTTATGAGCAGATACACTTGAGCTGATGTAATAACCTAACGAAATTAAACGCCATTGTAATTCTTGAGAGATCAGGTACAACAATTTTGTCAACAGCGTGACCAACCATATTTTTTAGGGGCTAGTGGCCCGAAGAATTTGTGTTTGTTTTTTTGTTTGTATATGTTTTTGGTGAATACACGATGTCCAAACGTCGGTGTTTTCAAGTCTGATATTTTTTCTTTTTTCTTTTATATTTTCTTATAAACTTCATGTTGGTCCAGTTTTGCTCATAACTTCTGTTTTAGGATTGTTGCTGATTGAGTGTGTGTTTATTTGTTTTTTGTTAATGATTTAAACAAATGTACGCAAAAATCTAAACAATGAAAAATATAAAAATATTATTTCTTTTAAAAAAATTACTAACAGAAAACCTTCCTGAGATCATTACACACAAGAGTATATCACATGCACGGTGAGGTAAAAACAACAACAACAACAAAATAACAACAACTCAAAGTTGATATTAATTTCCAGGCATCCATGAACAATTACAATGTATTTATTTATAATCACTAGCCGATCGACTTGTTTGTGCTTTCGTTTCAATAGATACAGTTTAAGTTCTGTTTTACATATAGTTAAATAGAATTAAATTACTGGTACAATCACTGTCCCTCTTGAAGTTGTCAAGAAATCATTAATTCAACACTATTACAGAACATAGATTCATAGCTGGATAATCGACGTAAAATAAAAAATATTATAGTGTATTAATTAAGAGCAAAATGATGACCAACAACACCAATGGCATCAACACGGACATCTAAGTCCAAGGCCAATCCCTCAACATGGTGCATAGCTTCAAATATTTAGGAGCCATGTATCAGACAATGGGTCCCAACAGGAAGTCCTCGAATTCCAGGATCGCACAAACAACTGCTGCCCTGGCAAGGTTGAAGCCCATTTGGGAAGACACGACCATCAGTCTACATTCCAAGGTAAGACTGCTGCGCTCCCTTGTCATCTTTATCTTCCTATACGCTTGCGAAACATGGACCCTCACAGCAGATATACAACGAAGAATACAAAGTATGGAGATGGGGTGCGACAGAAGACTTCTGGACATTTCCTAAACCCAGCACATCACCAACAGACCATCACACAAGTCATTGGACAACACGATGACCTGCTCACAGTGGTGAAGAAACGGAAACTCCGATGGTCTGGCCACGTCACCAGATCATCAGGTCTTTCAAAGACCATCCTATAAGGCACAGTGCTAAGAGGTAGAAGAAGAGGGAGACCGAAAAAGAGGTGAGAGGACAACATTCGAGAATGGACTGGTTTGACACTGAGCGAAGCCATCAGGGTTGCTGAGGACAAAGAAAGATGGAGTACGCTGGCTAAACGATCATCTGTGGTGCCCCCACGACCTCCGAGTTACGGGATAGGATAGGAGGATAGGATATTAATATTAATTGAACAATTTCATTTATGGGGAAACTATTAATTTCGTTCCCTGGTATTTATTTTTTTTATAAAAATAGAACAGCACGTGTGCATAATCGATTTAAAATGAAAATATTATGACATAATTTTTACTATGGCATATATATATTCTTTTCTTTTTATTTTTTTTTTCAAATTATGTTAAAATTTTGTATTCTTAATTTCATTCCCTGGTATTTATTTCTAAAAATAGAACAACACTTGCGAATAGGATGTTGTTGTCTAACGTGAAATTTTGCAAATGGCGGGTCTTGTGATCGGATCTGGCACTGCCGCAGTAACACAGTGAAAGCCTGTACGTACATTTTTTTTTAAAGTGATATTGTTAGTACTTTCACTTCGATCAGCGCCAGATTCAGCGTGGTTGTGTTTGAATTATTCCTGCTTCACACATTCTTATATATGTCAACAGCTGTGTGTTAGTTTGCACTTTGAAACTGAAAGCGTCGATTGTTGTTATATAAATAAAATCCTATGTGGAACAAATTTGACCCCGAGACAACAAAGACCATGTTATGAAAGCAAGACAGACAGTACTTCAGTTTCTGTATAGTGCCTGTAATTTTGATTTGTATCTGTCAGACAAAGTTTATGTAACACATTGTATGTAAATTAGGACGGTACAACTACAAGATTTGTCAGGTCACCGAGGGTTTTTTTTCGGATACAAGAGATTTGCCGTCGCCGAGGTTTTTTCCAGGGTACTCCAGTTTTCTTTATGCCTTCAATAATGGTATTGGATGCAGTCAATTGAAACTTTTAAAAATATTTAACTTTTTCCTTTCCATCTTATAAGCGCAGTCTCACTGCCTTTACGTTAATCGTTATTCAACGAAGAGCCACACAGATTCTGCCAGTGCGCAAACATGACTTATTATAATAGTGAAAGTCTGGAACATTTAAATCTGTCAACACGCAAGCTGACTCTCAAGGGAAGAACTAGAAGGCTTAGAGGTGATTTATCCAGTTGTACAAAATATTTCATGGGATAGACAAAGTTCTTTTCCAGCAGTTATTCCAGATGGATAATATTTAATAACCTAATACTATAGAAATCAGCAAGGGATCCAGAGTAGTTAGCATAACAACTATAGCTAGACAGATATTATATCATGAAAATATTCTAAGGCAAGTAGGGTAGTGGGAGACTGGAATGCCCTCCCTGTCAACATAAGATTTGCAGAAGATGTAACTCGTTTAAGAACCATCTGGATGGCAACTCAAAATTTTAAGTTGAGTTTAAAGAATACGACAATTTAATAAATGTGATTTTATCTGAATTGCACTAGCTGTGGTCCTCACTGGAAAGTATTAATAATTAAGGAAGAGGCGTTGAATATTGAACTTGTTAATGGAAACTTTTTTTCTAGTAATTTTAATTTTAATAATTATTTTAATTGTTAAACCTCTTAATTACTTGCTTTAGTTTCTCTGTAACTAATGTTTTGTTGATTTCCTAACCTTTTTGAATGAGAGAAGGGGGATGTACCCTGGGTAAGGCATTCTCCATCATAATCAGCTGGGAAGTTACTGGGACAGTTGCCTCCTCTGCTGTTGGTTTAAACAGAATTAAATTATTATTATTCATTACATTACATGATTATTGCTTTAGGTCCAGCGGACTCTTTCGAGACAAATCAGGACCATATGATTATTCAAGAGACAAGCATAGAAAACATGGCGAATATAAAGGGCTTACAAAAGCAAAGCTTAAATAAGTGTTACTCTTTGACAAGTTGTAACAGCAAAATGTCTCTGGTGAACAGGAAAAAGTACAAAGTTTTAAAAATAAACAAAAAATTGAGAAGTATTAATTAATCTTCCCAACAATAAAAAAACAAACATACAAATATAGTATAAGAGGCAAGAAATACAATAAAATTGATGAGAAAAAAAATTAATCAGGAAATAAATGAATAGAATAATGAACAATAAACAAATTTACACAATATAGTAGCAGACAATTGAAAAGGTAAATAAATGGCTGAAGCAATCTAAGACGATGAAAAAAACATTTGGGGGGAGGAGGGTAAAAAAAAGAGAAGGACTAACATACAATACAAAACTTTCTACTTTTCTAATAAGTGCAAATCCAAAGCTATTGAAGAGATATTATAACATTTCCTTTATTTATGGTGTTAGTAGAAGTAGGTTTCATCAGTGTATTTAATTGATGGTAAGACTATAGTCATATAGATGAATTCGGTTTCTGATAATTGCTAACATTACAACAGTTTAGCTTTTTTGTGTTTACATAACATGATGAGATACAGAATCTTCACAAAAATAAGGGCTGTAGTCTACAACCAAAAAAAGCTATCTATACAATTTCTAGTCCGGAAATGGGTTTAAACTTTAATGTCAAGCCTGGCCTTCAATCTGCAAATGCTGTAACTGCAAAGTAAGATAGATCCATGCTTGATTGTGGAACAAAGTACAGCATATTAACACTGAAACTGAATGCCTTTTTTTTGTGTGTGCAGGTATTGTAATGTTAGAAAACAGTAATAATACACAGGGGGAGGAGGAGCACATTGTGGTCAAAATGGAGCCTGAGACTGACTCTGACAGCGAAACAGAACATCCACCTGTCTTCTTTGGGATGGCAGGTCAGCAGCATTTTCAAAGTAAGATAGCTTTTATTATGAAAATAATGCAGGTCAGATCTCTAGTGTATCAATATTAATTCCAGTCTGGATGTGCTTATTTAAAAAAAAAAAAAAAAACAACAACAACAACAACAACATAATTGCTTCTGTGGAACAATCTTACACCAATGAGAAGGCTTTGATAAAGCTTTAAGTCTTAAGTTCAAAGTTTCAAGTGTCTCTCTTAGGTTCAAAGTATTTAAGTGTCTCTCAAATTCATGTATTCCAATGCCAATTCTATTCAAATTATGTAATGATCTCAGTTGTAATCGTGTGTGTGTTTTTAAGTTTTGTGCCTGTGGATTAGCTTAATGCATGATGTTTGACTTGAGGAACTGTTTAGTATTATCCCGTTTTAGTGTTACTATTGGAATTTGTACGATTTAAAAAGGTAAAGGTAGTCCCATAGCCTTGTGGCCGTAGGGGAGCGTGATGTTGGAGATCACACTTATCTTGGGCCAGCGTAATGAGGGTGATGCCCAACTCTCTCCCTCGCTGCTTTACCTTCCCCACCCTCAAGAGAGTAGGTACTCAATCACAGTTGAGTCAACTGGGGGCGTTGTTGTTTGTCGCTTCACACCTTAGCGGTCACCCATCCAAGTGCTAACCGCACCGGACGGTGCTTCACTTTCGACACAGTAGCGAGTGCTCCAACCACTGCACTATCCGACACCCCAATCATATTGTTGTTTGTTAAATTGGATTGTTTTGCTAAGAGTCACACAATGTGCTGTATTATTTCTCCATCATGGGCAATAAAGATTTGTTGATTGTTCTATTAGTATTACAAATAATACAATTACTTCAGCCGCTGATAATTACTATTTACAGCTGCTGCTATTAAACTACTGCTGCTACTACTATTACTATAACAAATTACTGCTACTATGACTGATTCTAGTACTTCTATACTACTACTAGTATTACTACTGCTACTATTGTTATGACTACCACCATCGCTATTACTACTACTATTATTATTACTGCTACTACTACTACAATTACTACTACAACTTCTAATGTTATATATTTATTTACTTTATTTTATGACTTGTATATAGCGCTTTTTCAGCTCAAGAGCTGCTCAAGGCGCTGGTTGATACAGGATCTAACTCAAGCTGCCGGAGGCTCCCACATCAAGCTTTGGGCACAGTCTGATGCCCAGGCTACTGAGCACAATCCTGGGTGACCTGGGATGGGGAGAAGGGATTTAGTGCATGCAGGATGTGTTTATGTAGCCAGCACTCACCTGTCTGGGACATGAAGGTCAGGAACTTTATAGTCAATGGCAATGCCATGCATTGTTCACAGACTAGACCTCGGGTTATAGTAGGGGTGCAATGTCTCAGGGTAAATTTAAATTTTAAAAACATTTTATTTTATGTGATGGTCCCTATCTTGATCTCTGTTTACACACTTACATTTTTTTCTTTCAGTTTCATACAAAGACAGAGAAGTCGCAGCGGGCTACAGCAACAGAGCAGTCTCAAGGAAATCCAGGATAGGCGATCGTGCAGGCAGCAGGGATAATCGCAACAATACCGACAATGAGATGATGATAAGTATGGCAGCTGATAATAAAGGAATTATCCACCAAGATGGTGATTTGAATATGGATGATGGTGACAATAAGAGCGATAGCACCAAGGAGGAAGATATGCAACACAGTGATAGAGCAGAGAATGACACGCAAGAGAGCGATTGTAGTATCAAGATGGAGGCACAGGATGGTGATGACTGCACCAGTGATGAGGATGATCGCAGGAGAGACAAGAAACAGGTGTTTCATCAAAGCATTAGAGAAGTGAGAACAGTACGCGTGTATATGTGCGATTTGTGCAGTGAGACTTTCGACAGCCAGGCCATCCTGAAGGAGCATGTTTCGCACCACAAACATGTATGCCCTGTTTGCCAAAAGGAATTTACCAGCAGTGGCAACCTGTCACGCCACATGAGGACACATTCTGGTCACCCTAAGGAAGAGGTATATGTCTGCGGTGAATGTATGGAGGGTTTTCCCACACCTGGTGATTTGAAAAGGCACCGGCAGGTTTTGCATTCTGTGGAGGAAAACCATACAGGCAGTGTTTGTGAAACTGCATTTGCCTGCGCTGCCAGTTTGTCCCAACATGTGGCCATGGCGCATGATACTGGAGAGACGGAGAAACCAGCAAAGAAACGGGAGAAAACCCAAATGGGTGATACACCAAGTGTGATAAAAACGGTAAAGCCGGCCGAGAAAAAGAACCAGGAGAAAGACCGGGTGTGTAACATATGCTTTAAGATGTTTTTCTCAGTCAGCAACTTGAATAAACACGTGCGGCGTGTTCACGGAGAGCAGAAAGACCTGGGGACCTTTGACTGTGAGCTGTGCAACAAAACTTTCAGCACTGAATGGTATTTGAAAAAACACAGGGCTGTGCACTCGGGGCATACAAACTATGCGTGTCAAACGTGCAACAAAAAATTCATCACCAACTCCCTGTTAGCTCAGCATATGCTAGTGCACAGTGAACGGAAGCACTACTCCTGCACTATGTGCAAAAAAGCATTTCCCCATGCCAGCACTTTAAAAGACCACATGACCGTTCACACAGGGGAGAGGAGGCACAAGTGTGGAGTCTGTCCAAAGACATTCCGCTACAAAAGCGCTTTAAGTCAACACCGCAAGAGCCACAAGGACCGCGTCGTCTACAAGTGCCAGACTTGCCGCAAGACGTTCCTGTCCACTGAAGGCTTTGAGTTGCACATGACGAAGCACAGTGACACCAAGCCGTACACATGTAATGTGTGTCAGAGAGAGTTCGCCACTGCCAAACAGCTCCAGCAGCACGCCTCCAGCCACAGCGAATGCCACGAGTGCAAAACATGCCACAAGACGTTCTCCAGGCTGGACCGCTTGCAACAGCACATGAAGTCCCACCAGCCAAAGAAAGACCACCAGTGTGGGGTTTGCCAGAAAAGTTTCAAGTACGCCAGTGGTCTGAAGTACCACATGCGCACTGCTCACATGGGACAGAAAGATTTCACCTGTGAGATTTGCTGTAAAGCCTTCACCACCTCCGTTTATCTCCGACAGCACACGCTCGCCCACAGCGGGCAGGCCAACCATCTGTGCCCAGTGTGTTCCAAAGGCTTTGTCACCGAAGCCAGCTTGAAGCGCCACTTCACGATCCATGAAAGCCAAAAGAAACACGCGTGCTGTGTGTGCCAAAAGTCGTTTGATTCAGCCGAGGAACTGGAGAAGCACAAAGTGGTCCATGCTACTGAAATTTTTGTGTGTCATCTTTGCAGCAAAGGTTTCACCCAGGCGGCTAACTTGAAGCAACACATGGTCGTCCACTCTGGTGTAAAAAACTTTGTGTGTGAAGTCTGCAACACGTCGTTTTCTCTGGCAGGCAACTTGAAGAAACACATGATGATTCACACAGGTGAAAAGCCTTATGTATGTGATTTGTGCAACAGAGCCTTCTCTCAGGCTGCTAGTATGAGAAGGCACAAGAGATCTCACCATAGCAATGAAGATTGCTAACATGAGCTACAAAATCTGTGTATTAATACTATTAATGAGATGATGGTAAAACTAAAATGCACAATCATTTCATACAATTAAAATTTTTGGAAATTATGTGATTATATCATAATTCTATATGTAGATATATGCGTACAATGGTTCCTTTTGCTAAATGAAGTATAGTGTATGACATTATTATTATTATTATTATTATTATTATTATTATTATTTATCTCTTTTGTTTGTTTGTTGACATGTGCTTTTTATAAGCCTTGCTCAGGTATTGAAGTGACCAAATACAAATTACTGTAAAGTATGTTATATTGCAATAGAGTTCTGAAGTAGTCAGGTTTACTGTCATGGACATGCAACATGGCATAATATCTTTAAACAGTTCTTTACACTGGTAAGTCTGTAAATATATCATGGTATAGCATGTGTAGTTTGAATCAAAATTAGGCAAATGTGTAGTTTGGCTGCTGAGTGTAGTTTTTAATGTGGAGCAGTTGCAACACTCAAATCGGAACTAACAAATATGATACTACACGTACAAGCTTGACAATTTAAACTCCACACAAAAAGGTGATGAAACTGTTTATTTTTTAATGGTCAATAGTTTGTTATATTATACAACTGTCATACATACATTTTCCCTCTGACAAAATGCAAACAATATTACAAACCAAAAAAAAGGACAGGTATAGCTACAGTAAATGTAAGTTGTACCTACTAATAAATCCTCAAAAAGCAATAGAACTAGTACAAACAAATGAAGGTTTCTAAAACAAAGGTATTCATGGAACACAATACTGTCACATGTCAGGATTTACAGTTTGCACTAAAACAAGTTGTCTAGAAAAAAACACTCATTCAAAGTCACAAGCCATCAGGCTGATTTAATGGTTTGGATCATCTCTACAACACTGGTCCAAAACGCATAGTAATGTGACCGTCTGCTTATGCGTGCTTGAAAATGGGTTAAACTGTCTTTCGCACTTTTCCACGTACTGATGCTATAAGCAATTGGTTGTGGTTCGGGGTATATTTATTCTCGTCTCAAGCTAATATGGAGGAAAAATGATGAACGAATGATGAATGGACGAAGTATTATGGAAAACGAAGTAAACCCTGACACATAAACTTATCTTCTAACCAGATAAAAAGAGTAACGATTAGAAAAATAAGTAGACCTATAAAATCCATACACTACCATAGTAAGATTTGTTACATGGGATACACATCTATAATTGAAAATCCACACAAAATACAGATTAAACAAGTGTTGTTTTTTTTAATAAAAAAGTTAAACTCATTTGTAACACACACCTTGCATATGAAACAGTCCCCACTGACACAATGCAAACAAGCCAAAAACGATATGCCTGAGCAGGTGCTGCAGTACATTGTGTAAGTTGTACAAATAATTAAAAAGTCTCATTTTGGGTAGCTGATCATATAAAACTCAAACAATAACTTTGCAAGACATGCTAATAGTTAATACCTTGGACAGCCCATTTTAAATAAACAGGCATATCGGATGTCAACCATAGCAAGAAATGTTATGCAACAGTTGAAGACGCACTGTTGAGACGGGATCGTGTTTTCACTGCCTTCAAGCTTTTTGAGTAGGTACTTTTCAGAGTGTCAAGTGTGTCGTTTGTCATACCTTGGACAGCTGCAGTTAGTTCTAGGGGGTTTGACTTCAAAACACCCCACATGGGTGTACTGGGGGGTTTTGCATGATTCTGTTTAAATAGTATCCCACTTTCTGGAAACGTAGTGCTTTAAATTCCCACTGTCGCTGTCTTTCTCCTCTGTTCTTTCTCATTCCTATTCTGTTCTATCAATCTACTATACTATACTCTTCTTTGCTAGACCAGTGACCTACTTGTTTTCTTGAAAACTCTTCCAAAACTCCTCATTTGTGTACGAGGTCTGTTGGGTCAGCTTAGGAATATTGGATGCTTTCTGCCAAATGAAATGGTAAGTAGGGCTTTCTATTATATTATTTAGCAATGTGGGCATTTTATATGTATGTGCTTTGTTTATATTTCATAATGAATATGAATGAGAATGAAATATTCTACTTTGTTTTTGTAAACTGGGGTTCGATAAATTAGAGTACATCCTCAGCGTCCCGTGCTTGGGATGCCTATATTCGTTTATTGTAAAGTGACCAGCTGGTGGAGTGCCTTCAGTGTTACCATTAGAGTTGTTTCAGTAGATCTTTTATACGGATCAGGGGTGAGTCCTCTTTCAACCAAGTAGTGGTCCTGATTCAGCTCTTTGCGGTCCGCTGGACCCTGTAAGCGATGAATAACTGACTAACTTGACTTCAAAACAAGCAGGCTTTATAGTGCAGGGTTCGTATACATTTAGCCTTAAAGTTAAAAGACTTTTTCAAAGACCTTCTAATAGAAATCAAGAGCAAAATACAAAACTACAAAAGTCGAGTAACAGCATGGACATGGCAAAATTTCTTCTGGAATTAGTCAATTTAATCAAATTCAAAATAGTTACTTAATGACTGTCTGGTGGTAAGCACGTTTTAGACTTGTAATACAAATGTCAATAAACAAATGGTCATTCGCAAACACTGTTGGTTGAACATGTGCTTTTTCCCCTTCTCTTTGTGTTGTTGTAAGTGTTCAACCCTTTGGATAGCATTCATGTTGATCTGGAGAATAGGTTAGCAACAGAAAGTAAGAAAACACTAAAACAAATGCTAGCCTAAAATTTAGATTGACCCTGCAATAACAGCACATTAAGCGCCTTCAGTGATGTTTCTTTTTCTTGGACACCCTTTCGGATGGCATTAGACTTTGCCAATAGTCCCAGCCATGTTTCTCTTCATCCAGTGCTTCTTTTTTGTCTGCAGACTGAAGTCTGTGTTGTTTGGCCCTCAGAAATCTTAAATAATATTGACTCTTGTGGTATGCCCATTTTAATATTATTAGAAGATGAGTAAGAATTGCCTACCTTTGTTATTATTTTCTTTCATTTAATAAATCTTTAATATACTTAAAACTTTGTTTTCAGCTCTAACGATTGGAGTGAACAAACACAAATATGGAATTGTTGCAAATAAATACTTGGCTTTGACAGTTTTCCCAAACTTTCAAAGACCCAAGTCAGTTTTTAAAGACTTATAAAGACTTGAAAAGGCAGTGCAATTTTTCCCAAATATTCAAAGACCTTTAAAGACCATGCGAACCCTATCGTGTGTTGTCTCTGATTTACAGGCTACCTGGGCTGTTCGTTTCTTCCTCACACAAGAAGACACTCTTTCGCAGTGGATGCTGCTGTGGGGGATGGTAGAGATGCCCCTCATTACCATGCAGAGATCCTGCAGACTCATTCCACCTTCCTGGACAAAGTTGCCAATGTTTACCCAAGTCTGGTAAATTCTGCCACACTAGATGACACATCTCTTCCTTGATAGGAGAATTGTTCCGTGATGTCATTGGCTGTAGATCCATGAGGCAGCAGACTTGGGAATCTGGTCAGGAAATACCTTACACTTTGCACAGAGGTGTCATCCTGGTTTGCCACATCAATAATCTCAGCATGCAGCAATGAGTCACCAAGAGGCAAGTGTGACTTCAGATAATCTGCCAGGTCTCGAAAGTAGACCTTCACCTGTCCAAAGAACTCAATCCTACTATTTTTTAGATGGTTTTCCTCTTTCTTTTCCAAGAAGTTGCGAGCCTCTTCCCTAATGCCGAGCGTATATTTTACCTCCTAGACAGGCTTGTTCTTCCAGGCGACAGGCTTGACAAATCTGCTGAAAATATTTTTCAGCTAGCAGGGCCTCAATCCCTTTTTTCAATTTATGTATTTTGGGTTCTTCAGACTGGGAGCGAAGCAAAACTGATCAAAAACCTGCATATTGATAACATTGCAAGTCAAGATCATTATATAGGAGCACATTTAATTCATTATGTATGGTATAAATATACCATTTGCAAAATGCTAAAAAATATTATTAATAATAAATTAATAATAACAGTCAAAAATAGAAAGAAAAAAAAGTTATATTGCATCCGTACTTGCATTTAAATATAAATGCATTGTCCATTTTTTCTTTGAAATGAAAAAATTCTACATATTGTTTAAACAAAGTTGGAAGTTTCTCCATCTTTTGCGGTCTAAAATTTGTGCGTTCTGTGCTTGATTTGCCCGAACAAAGACTGAGATGACTGACGCACACTTTTGAAAGTCACATGGCTAGCTTTTGCTTTCAGCCCATCACAATCATGCTTCCGTTCGCTGAGCGAGCGATCAATCTCGCGCAAGACAGCACTCGCTTCGGCTTGACTGAAAGTGCAAGTCACACGGCAAGGAAAGTAGCGTAGCAAAAAACACATTTTCGCTACTTCGTTATTGACAAATTATTAGTTCACTGCTTTACAACTACTTTTTTTACAATATGTAGTTTGGATCGTTACAAACCGCTCCAAATAGTAGCGAAACTACAAAATGTAGTCGCTACTCTCGCTACTTGCCCATCCTTGATGGTCACTGATTATAACCTATGGTCATATAAAAAACCATATCCTAAAATGTTAAGTTACCCATTGACAAATAAATAGTTGATTAAGAGTATGAGTATATACACCCGTCCATAGAAGTTTACAGTCAAGAAGAATATACAGGTCAGACTTTTCAGTCATCATGAACAGAACCTAATCAAACAACCCACAATTATCATTTAAAATAGTATGATGTGGGTTAATTTACAAAATATATTCACAATAAATACATCCTTAAATGTAATAATAAAAAATATGCAAGTAAGACAATGAAGGTGCGTGGGCCTCCAGAACTCTAGCGCCTTGATGGGGGTTTTAAACTCTACGTGGTGAACAAGTGTGGCATGGAAGCCGATGCCATACCATCGTGAATCATTCCTGCATCTTCATCGATCTATTCATGGGAGAAAATAGTTTTAAGCAGATTCAACTGGTCAACTATAGTATATGGAATGATCAAAGTCAGAACAGGTAGCCAAAGCAGGAGATCTTCAAGGAGAGTAAGCTGTCATGTGTGAAATGTGTCTTGGCAACTCATGATTTTTGTTGCCTCAGGCAGCTATGGATAGTACTTTGATGCAACACAAAAGAATAAAACAAGTGCACAGCACACGTCCAGTCCAACCAGTTGTGAATGGGTACTTTGGTCTTTTTAGAACTGGGGGAAGAAAGGGAGACGAGATGTGCACCATCCCCATGAAGCTGGCCCAAACAAAAGGGAGGTTCCAAACGCCTCCACCTCTCCTGACCAGCTGTGGGTGTTGGTTTCCCCAAATTGTTTGAAGAAAGCAGCTGTACTTTATAATGGATTTTTCAATGTATATTAAATTGCATGTGTTTGGAAAGCAAACTTAAGAGCAAAATGTGGACAGTTTGTCATAGTCATAGGTATTTTCAAGTCTGTTGTAATGTTTGTGTGAATTCATATGTTGTGTTTACTTCACAATTGAATTTTAGTGTAAAATGATATATTCATGGTGATTTTTTTTCTTTTCTGGTCAATGGCAATGGGGTGTCGGATAGTGCAGTGGTTGGAGCACTCGCTACTGTGTCGAAAGTGAAGCACCGTCCGGTGCGGTTAGCACTTGGATGGGTGACCGCTAAGGTGTGAAGCGACAAACAACAACGCCCCCAGTTGACTCAACTGTGATTGAGTACCTACTCTCTTGAGGGTGGGGAAGGTAAAGCAGCGAGGGAGAGAGTTGGGCATCACCCTCATTACGCTGGCCCAAGATAAGTGTGATCTCCAACATCACGCTCCCCTACGGCCACAAGGCTATGGGACTACCTTTACCTTTACCTTTACAATGGCAATGCATTGTTTTATTTACTCTCATGTATGTGAATGTGATTAGTGATTTTGATACTTGAATCTGGTTTGAACTGTTTAAAAACAGATAGGTGTGTAGTAAACCCATTCTTGTTCAAAAGTACTGAAGTAAAAACCATTTTCACTTGGTGAGAATATGATCGCAATTAACAACTTTTTGAAAGTTTATTGTAGCAGTGTTTTTCGTCAGAAACGCAAAGAATTTCTGCAGATAATACAGATTTCAACATTGGAAATGTGTTGCTTTATAGTAAAGATACTTACCTACACAAATAACTGTTGCTGAAATAAATAATTTATGACATTGAAAATCTGTTTGAACTTTTAAGTTTTTGTTGTTGTTGTTGTTTTTTGGTGATTTTTTTAATCTTCTGATTTATTTTCAAATATTTGTGTTTATCACATGCACATACCCAGCACATACACACACTGATATACAAGTGATCGCATGCATTTACACACACACACAATGATGAGGCAAACCAACTGTAGCTGGAAATCAGACAATTTACATTTTTCTTCTTTTTAAAAAAAAAGTTTTATTTGGATACATATAGCAAAACAATCAATTAAATCCAAAATATACCATAAAACGCGGGGGGATTACTGGGGGTGGGGGAGGGCTATCTTATGGAGTACAGAAAGATGACAACCATACATTTCCCTCCTCTCCCCACACCCTCAAACTTCTAAATCCATTAAGGCATACACCCTTCTAATTATTGTTCTATTGGCCGGAGTTATCATGTTTTGCACGATTGCAGTAAAACTTCAGGATATTAGGGTTCTCTCCCTTGCACATTTTTTATGTTGTTCATTTACGTCATATTCAATAAATTCTATTTTAATTTGGATTTTGAAAACCTTAGCATAGGTTTGATACCCAGTTAGCCTATCTGACCAGTGATGTAAGCTTGCTATGACTAAAATGGATTGTTTATTCTGATCATGTAATCTTATATCACCCTCCATGTCCTCTTCCATTTTAGGGAGGCGCGGTGGCCGAGTGGTAAGAGCGTTGCCTTGCGGATCTGAAAGTCCCGAGTTCGAGCCCAGGCCGGGGCATTGTGTTGTGTCCTTGGGAAAGACACTTTACTCCCGTTTCCTACTCCTTCGGATGAGAGTATAAACCGAGGTCTAGTCTGTGTCACATGCATTCCATCATAACCGACTTTAAAGATCCTGACGCTCATGTCCTAGATGGGTGAGTGCTGGTGACAAGAACACCCAGCATGTACCAGGTAAAGCGCTTCACTTGGGGCTGCTGTACTTTCGAAAATGAAAGTGCCCAAATTTCACCTCGGTGATAATAAAAGTTGTTAAAATAAAAAAATTTAATTTTTTTAAAATTAAATTTTATCTCTTTACGTTCAGGGTGGGATTGACCATGTTTAGGTTTGAATTATCAAAATGCAAATGTGATTGTAGATCTAATACAGGGTTCGTACAGAAACTGAAACTAAAAATTCCAGACTTTTTCCAGACCAACATTTGAATTTTTCAATACTACTCGATGACGTTCCTTTCAATCACATACATATGCATATAATGATCATAATGATGATAATAATAATAATATTATTAATAATAAAAATAATAATTAATCACGCTTTGTGATAACATACACTGTTGCTTAAAAAAAAAAAAGTCCTGTAAAACTTCGGCAATCTTTTTGAGATTCAAGACTTTTCCAGACCGGGGAATGATTTACAAGGCTTTTCAAGGGCCTGGAAAGTCAGACTCATTTTTAAAGACTTTTCCAGACTTTTCAAGACTTGTACGAACCCTGTAATAATCATTTATCCCTTTTTTAAAGAGTCAATAGAAGCAGGGTATAGTTTTCACAATGCACATAGTGCAGGAAACCTACCATAAATTGTTTTTAAAGAATTTTTTACTAGGGTCTTCTGGCAGTCCAGTAGAAGCAGGACAAGATTAGGTTGTGACTTCAAACTCTGATGAACCATAAGTAAAACTTTAAAAAAAGAAAAGTACAGCAAACTTATGGCTGTCCTATTTTGCCGTCTCATGAAAATCAGCTGTAGCAATATGCAGTGGTGTATAATTATTAGTAGTCTAATATTATTACATAACATAACCAGGACCCCCTCCTATCCCTCTCCTCATCAAGATAATAAGTTATTTAGATATTCATTGCTTACAGGGTCCAGCGGACTGCAAAGAGCCGAATCAGGACCACAACTTCGCTGAAAGAGGACTCACCCCTGATCCGCATAAAAGATCTGCTAAAACAACCCTAGTGGTAACACTGAAGGCACTCCACCAGCCGGCCACTATACGATAAAGACATCCCACGCAGGGGACGTTGAGGCAATACTCTAATTTATCGAACCCCCGTTTACAAAAACAAAATAGAATACAAACATCATTATAAAATATCGACAAAACATATACATATAAAATGCCTATATTGCAAACAATAACATCATATGAAGCCTCAGTGACCATTTGGCAGAAAGCGTCCAATATTCCCAAGCTGATCCAACAGACCTCACACACAAATGTTACGTATTCATTGCTTACAGGGTCCAGCGGACTGCAAAGAGCCGAATCAGGACCACTAAATCAAGACCACAACTTCACTGAAAGAGGTTAGTAATTCATTGCTTACAGGCTCCAGCAGACTGCAAAGAGCCGAATCAGGACCACAAAATCAAGACCACAACTTCGCTGAAAGAGGACTCATTACATTACATTTCATGGTTATTGCTTTATGTCCAGCGGACTCTTCCGAGCCAAATGAGGACCAGAGAAGTGAAAGATGACTTACCCATGATCCGCATAAAAGATCTGCCGAAACAACCCTAGTGGTAACACTGAAGGCAACCTACCAGCCGGTCACTTCACAATAAAGACATCCCACGCAGGGGACGCTGAGGCTATACTCTAATTTATCGAACCCCAGTTTACAAACACAAAATACAATATAAACATAAAATATTAACAAAACACATACATATAAAATGCCTACATTGCAAAATTTAACATCACATGAAGCTCCAGTGACCACCTGGCAGAAAGTGTCCAATATTCTCAAGCTGACCCAACAGACCTCACACACAAATGAGTTTTGTCTCGGAAGAGTTTTTAAGAAAAAAGGTAGGTGACTGGTCTAGCGAAGAAGATAGTATAGTAGATTGATAGAACAGAGTAGGAAGGAGAAAGACAGAGACAGTGTGAATTTAAAGCTCAAAATTTCCAAAAAGTGGGGACACTATTTATACTGAAACCCCCGGCACCCCCACAGGGTGAACACACAAATGAGTTTTGTCCCAAAAGAGTTTTCAAAAAAAAAAAGATAGGTCACTGGTCTAGCGAAGAAGAAGATAGTATAGTAGATTGATAAAACAGCATAAGAATGAGAAAGAACAAAGGAGAAAGACAGCGACAGTGGGAATTTAAAGCACTAAATTTCCAGAAAGTGGGGATACTACTTATACTGAAAACCCCAGCACCCTTGTGGCGGAAACAAAATAGAATATAAACATCATTATAATATATCAACAAACACATACATATAAAATGCCTACAATGCTAAATAATAACATCATAGGAAGCACTATAGTGACCATTTGGCAGAAAGCATCCAATATTCCCAAGCTGACCCAACAAATCTCATACACAAATGAGGAATTTTGGAAATCTAGCGAAGAAGATAGTATAGTAGATCGATAGAACAGAGTAGGAATGAGAAAGAACAAAGGAGAAAAACAGCGACATTGTGAATTTAAAGCACTAAATTTCCAGACAGTGGGGATACTTTTTTTTTTTAAATGGCACCTCCACGGGGTGAATAAGAGTATAATCTGCCCCTAAAAAATATATAATATATAAAACATAATATTATCATAATAAATGTTATTACAAAATTTACCTAAGACAGCTTCACAGAATAAGACCTTGTGGAAAAGGTACCGATTCATTCTTAAAAAGCGCATTTTACAGCTCCAAGAGCCGTTTGTCGGCATCTTATTATTATTCATTTATTGTTTTGCAAGGCTGGAAGCAATTTTTCCAAAGTGACCTTTTCTACAAATAAAATCTCTTATGTCTTAAGTCTTCTTGCTTTAGCCATAAACCAGAAACAGGATCAGATTTAAACCACGGTGCCAACTTGCTGCTTTATGCTCTTCGTGTAACACCTCAGACAACTGAGAAATCTGGGGGTGGGTGGGTAGAGGGGATGAGGAATAGGACCTAGTGCTTGTTAGGTGTGTTTATGCATCTGGCGATTGCCCGTTCAGAACAAGGGGGGGCAAGATCTTTAAATTTAAGTCGGTGCAATTGAAAGCATTTATCTATCAAGCCTGTGTGTATGACCTCAACAGCCGCTAACATTCAGATTGGGGTCAGCATTGCATTTCGGGCTGACTGCCTTATACACTAGTAACTTTTCAACACAGCCCCAACCAAGTGGCAATCATCTATTTATACTCTTGTAGAAACAAATTTATACCAACGATAAAACACTCTGATCACACCACTACAATGACATTATTTGTTACATAGTAATGTTGTCTACTAATACTATTCATTTTAAAACACAAGTCCATTTAAACAATTATTCATGTGTCTTGTATGCACAAACATGCATGGACAATGCGTCATTATATTTCATGCGTCACACTCAGGTTATACAAATTATAGTCATAAAGGAGGAATGAATTTCATGATTGTTACTCTCTTCAATAAACTATGGACAAGGTCAAAATGTTAAAAATGAGAAATTACAATATCATGATCATGATCTTATATATCCACTGTTTACTTGATCGTAAATAGACAATTTCCTCACTCACTTACATGCCTAGTCATGCATGAAACACATATGCACACTCACTTAAACACACACTAATAACATACATGAAACACACTCATAGTCATACACACTCGTAACACATACAGTGATGTATGAAACACTCATTCACTCACTCGTCACCCACACATGCATGTACACAACTTGTAAAGAGGCCACAGGGACAAACTTGCTCCAATTTTCTTCATTTTCTTTGATGGGTAGTACATACATGTTTAATATAATCACACTAATAACAGAATCATTCATAAATCAGTCTAATTGATGTTCATCATCTGTACAGTGCTTCCAGTCCATGCAAGATTCGCATACTCAGCATGCTGCAGGGGAAAAAAATATACGAAAGAAAAATTACACATATTAATTTTTTTAGAATTAAAAAGTGCATTTACTGTGTACAGACACCTCCCTCCCTCCCTCGTCTCTTATTCGTTAGCAAGTGTCTGATTTTATTTTGTATGCATCAGGATGTTTATAATGAATGCGTGAGTACTGTGCTCTGTACCGATATTGTTCTTTGGGAAAAAGCGCTATATAAATATCCTTATTATTATTATTATTATTATTATTATTATTACATTTAAGAGTATGACAGTAATACAATTCTATCTCCACAAGAAGAAAACCTATCAACTACATGAAAGACACAAATATATGCTAACAACAATCATTTGGCAAGTATTTAGCATTCAAAATTATTGTATTTATATGTATTAAATAAATCTTTTGGTACTTGCCCTTTCACCGCCGATGTCACATATAATGCGAATGTAGGGAGAGTGCCGAAGTTGCATTCCTGCACAAAACTACCCATGGGAAAAAGCACAATCTAGTAATGGTATTGGTATTCCATCTAAAAATTTCAAAAATAAAATTCAATTTCTTTTTCATCTAATCTAAAAGTGACTTGCCTTTACACCACCTGTTTACACGATGAATGTGTGTTTGTTGTATATAGGAGTGTCTGCAACATCTGAGCGTGAATGATGGTTACAGATCGCCGTGCTCCAAGTTTGATATAGTAATAAGGCATCCAGTATTATTATTATTATTGTTATTACAGTCGCTAGTGCTGAGTTTTCTCCCAAGAGTTGTCTCCTGCAGAAATGCAACTTCAATCCTCTGCCCTGCACAGACTAGTGAATACCTGATGTGGTACTGTGTGTAGGTTTGTGAACACTTCAGTTCCAGGCAGATAGCCCTGGGAATGTCTTGACATTCCAGACAGTTGGTGGTCAAAGATTTTTCTTTTTTACAGTTAAATTTTAAACAAAGTTACAAACAAGTAAACAACACAAGATGACAAGCCATTCAAATGTATTTCCTTGGGCAAAAAAAAAACAAACTGTTTACGGTATCCCGATTGACCCTAATTTGTTGGCCCGACCCTAAACTTTCTTAGCGAGCCTCTGGAAAAAAATTGAAAAAAGCCAAAAAAAATTACACTTAAGGTGAAAAATGTTTTTAAAAAAAGAAACAAAAAACCCCGCCGTCCTCCCGACTTTTTTTTTTTTGTTACCGTAAACAAATTTTTTTTTTGGCCTTACAATCACAAACATAGCTGAAAAGCAGCATGTTAAAACGTTTGATTATCATGGCCATTTTGGCATTCCACTTTATGGCAAAGAAGCAACAAGAAAGCATGGAATGATTGGGCCGCATATTATCAGATAAAGCACTAAATGTGTTTAAAATATAATTGACCTCAGCAACCTTGACCTTTAGGAGCAAATGAAACAAAAGGTTCAGTGGTGGTTAAAGTAATCAAAATCAGTTCAGTCATTCTTAAAAACAAGGGAAAAAACTCATTTTGAAGAGAGAAAAAAGTGAAATTTGGAGAGATGGACTAACTGACCAATGGACTGAATTATTGGCCAAAATACCTCAATACCAAAAATCATTAAAATTGATTCAACTTCTTGGTTTTCTAAAGAGCAAAAAGTGTTAGCCAAAAATTAACCCCTGTAACTTTGACCTTTGTGGTAGAGCAAATAAAATGGGATGGGAAGCAGATAATGTTCCTATGGAGTTTGGTCAGATTTCAGTAATTCTTAAGATCGGGCAAACAACGGACAGACTGACACCCGACTCGCTCTGATTCTCAACTCTATTTCAAAATGTTTCCAGCTAGCACCTGAAAAAGAATGAAAAGGGAAATAATATAAAAATACACCCAGCATGCGATAGGTCCCGTCTCCCCGTCCCCAGATTACATTACATTACATGGTTATTGCTTTAGGTCCAGCAGACATTACATTACATTACATTACATTACATAATTGTTGCTTTAGGTCCAGCGGACTCTTCCGAGCCAAATCAGGACCGGACAACCCCCAATCCGCATAAAAGATCTGCTAAAACAACCCTAGTGGGAAAACTGAATGCCCTCCACCAGCCAGTCACTTTACAATAAAGACATCCCACGCAGGGGACGCTAAGGCTGCACTCTAATTTATCGAACCCCCGTTTACAAAAACAAAATAGAATACAAACATCATTATACAATATCAACAAAACACATACATATATATAATGCCTACATTGCTAAATAATAACATAACATCATAGGAAGCCCCAGTGACCATTTGGCAGAAAGGGTCCAATATTTCCAAGCTGATCCAACAGACCTCATACACGAATGAGGAGTGTTGTCCCGGAAAAGTTTTCAAGAAAAAAGATAGGTGACTGGTCTAGTGAAGAAGAAGATAATATAGTAGATTGATTGAACAGAGTAGGAATGAGAAAGAACAAAGGAGATAGACAGCAACAGTGGGAATTTAAAGCACTAAATTTCCAGAAAGTGGGGATACTATTTATACTGTAACCCCCGGCACCTCCATGGGGATCGTCCCCAATGCCGAGGATTGTGCTCAGTCATCTGAGCATCAGACTATGCGTCCAAAAGTTGCTATGGGCGCCGTGGGCAGCTGGAGTTGAATCCTGTATCGGCCAATGCCTTGAGCTGGAAAAAGTGCTGTATAAAAACGACGAAATAAAATACTGAAAATAACCACTTTTGAAAGTTTATTAGTTTTTCTCTACCTTTTTGGTGGCATGATTTTCTAAATGGCGCTTTAAATGTCCAGGTCTGGTAAACGCCTTCTGACATATGTAGCACACATGGTTTCTTAGCTGCGTGTGAGTCAACTTGTGGTTCATCCAACTGGTGTAGTGCTTAAACGCCTTCTGACAAACTTCACAAACATAATTCCTCACGTCTACATGTACCAACATATGGTTCTTCAAATGCTGAGCTTTAGAGAACGCAATCTGGCACGTATCACAGACGTGGTCGGCTTCGCCGTCGTGGACCAGCATGTGTTTCTGAAGGTCATTGGCACAGCTGTAGCTCATGGAACAAAGGCTACATTCATGGGTTTTCCGAGTGTGGCTGCGCATGTGCGCCTTCAAGATGCTGGGTTTGATGAAGGTTTTGTGACACTGTTCACACTGGTGGCCCTTGTTGCCAGTGTGGCTCAGCAGGTGATACTTCAGACTGTTGGGATGCTTAAACATCTTGTGACAGACCTCACACTCATGGTCCTTTTGCTCACTGTGGCTTAACAAGTGGGATTTCAGCAGCCGGTCCGTCTTACAGCTCTTGCCACAGGCTTCGCACACAAAATCTTTCTCTTCCGTGTGGAACAGCATGTGCCGTTTCAAATGGTCCGCTCGGCTGAAGGCCTTGTTGCAAAACCCGCACTCAAAGTTCTTCTCCCCATGAAGTAGCAGGTGACGGTTCAACAGATGGGCATACACAAAACTTTTCTGGCACACACCGCACACGTGATCTTTGTTCCCCGTGTGGAAAACCATGTGTCTTTTCAAGTGGTCGGCCCGGGTAAAGGCTTTCTTGCAGACTTCACACGTGTGGTCTTTCCGCTCCATGTGCAGCAGCAAGTGTCGATTCAGAAGGTGAGAGTGTTTGAAACCTCGATGACAGACATGACACACGTGATCGGGCAGTCCAATGTGCGTGGCCATGTGCCGGGTCAGACGATACGTATTGGCAAATCCTTTGCTGCAAATTGTGCAAACATGCCGCCTTTCACCCTTGCCCTTTTTTTCAGGCTGACTCACAATGAGATTATCTGGCAGTTTCACGTGCGTGGACATGTGTCGCCGCAAACGGTAACCGTTTGAAAATCCTTTGTCGCATATGGTGCAGACATGACGGGATTCCTCCATGTCGTTCTTGGAAGACTGACTTGCACTCTCCAAGAGTGTATTGCCAGGGTCAACTTCAGCTGTGTTGTTTAAACTATGACTGGGATCTGCAACAGCAAGGTTGTAACCTTCATTTTAAACCTTCATTCTTTAATGAAAGATTTCAAAACGCATTCTATCTTAAACCGTCGATTAAAGACTGCAATTTTTTAAACAAGAATTTCAGCCACATTGCTTGAACTATGAAGGGAATCCGAAACGAAGAAAGCAAAGTCTTCATCGTTATCTTAAACATCCATTAAAAGATAGCAACATTCTACCTTAACTTTCCAATTAAAGATCATAGTTTACATTTTTTTAAATTCTGTCTAAAAGTTAAAAACCCTATATAGTGCAATAACCAACTAAACTCATCTGTGGACACAAAAAAAAAAAGAAAAAAAAGAAGTAATAACAAAAAATTCTCAGTGAAATAGCAATACATTTAAGTTAAACGCACACACGCAAACCATAACATACATGAACTAAACCACTCAACAAACACAGTGCTATTAAGAAAGATACTATACCAAAGAGGTTGTATGTATACTATAAGAGGTGTAACTTGTATAGCTTAGTGCTGTGAGTGCACGAGGACAAAATATGGAGTTAGCTCCCTTGCTAACCGGGGCTCTTCTGTTCTGTGCTACTGTTCTGTAGCATTCAGTGCTGTTTCAAATTCGATTTTTAAAAACAAAATTATATATAGTAAACTCAAAGCAAACCAAAAAAATCATATATTTGTGTGTGTGTGTGTGTCTGTGTGTGCCTATATGTATATCATTAAATCATTACAAAAGGAATACATAACATACAATATGCATAGCTTGACTATGGTATATATTACTGTTATATATTAAGTTATAAATAAAACCGAGCTTTAACTTTTGTGTTTTTCTAAACGTTTGTAAATAAAATAATAAAAGATGACTACATGCACACAGTTTGTAAGTAAAATCATTTATGCCCATGGCCCCACACAAGTGCAAAATAGATTTGTTGAAATGTGCTGATTTAATTTATGGCAGATTTCTAATAATTATAAGAAAAAATTAATTTTAAGAGGAAGATATTAAAAATAATACACACACAACAAAAAAAAAGTAATTCACAATTCACAAATTTATTGTACATGAAATATGCATTAATTATTTAGTATTATTATTATTATTTTTATCATTACTATTATGATGATGATAATGATTATTATTATTATTATTATTATTATTATTATTATTATTATGATCTAGGATGGATCTAAGGTGTGAAAGAATGGGTGAGTGTTAGTAGTTTTGTGTATACATGTATTGTGGAATAATTATCTGTGTGTTAAATGTGTACACATGGGTATGTGACTGGATATCTGTTTATGCATGTGTGCTAGTGTTCATAGATTTGTATTTTGGTATGGAAGTTGTGTTCCAATATAATACAATACAAAACAATACAACTTTATTCATCTCAAACTGAGCAATTACAATGGCAGCATCAGCGCAATTAGCAAATTCCACACGAATTAAAAATATTATTACATACACATGAGAAGTAGTCCAAGCAATAAATAATAAATAAAACAAATAAATAACAAAACATACGGTTAAATACATACAATAAACTAGAGGTAAATGCCATAAAAAGTAAACTGCCCTGATATATCACAGATAATAGTTTCTCCGCAGAAAGCTACAATACAAAATGTACATCCCAACAAGAGTGAGTACCTTGGGGAAATAGGTAATAGATAATAACAAAACTACCAAAGTTCATATAGCCTTTTTATAGGCCTACGCAGCTTAATTAAAAGAAACTTTAAACAATAATAATAATGTAATATAATATATGATATATACATTATACATATATAATGTAATGGGAATAATTATAAAATAATAATATATAATATTAATAGGCTGGAATAGTAGTATAGCATAAGGTATTTGACAACAACAGTTTAAAATAAACCCCCTAGGAATTTACTTTTTTAACACCACTATATCCTAGACTACGATAATTTTATTAATCATATTATATGTAAGTAAATAAAATGATTGATCATCCTGATTCTAATTAAAATGAAAGTTGTACGATCATCCTGATTCTAATTAAAATGAAAGTTGTATCACAAGCACAGGCCTACGATATGAACTGATGAAGATGTTCTTTTTGTTGTTGTTGTTTACGTAGTGTCGACGTATGAGCACTACAATCATGAATAAATAAGACATAATTGTTAGACTTCAACTTGCAGGAATCTTTGCTTCTGCAATTTGTGCAGTTAATAGCACTGCAAAACTCGCCCCCATGCCTCTTTCTTTCTTTTGTTGCGGCCATGATAGCCCCGGCGATACAGGGACGCAACTCTGCTTATTCGGCCTCGCTCTTTTTCACAAGATACACCTCTTATAGTATATATAGGCTCTTTGACTATACTAGCATATTATACTTGTTGCTCTGTGGGTTCGGGCATTGAATAGAATAGACCCAACGTTTCCTGGCAACTAACAGGGATGATGTCAGCACGGCATCACTGAGTCTTCTATACAGAAGTCACCGGCCAGGTTCAACGACCAAGTGCTCGGGGCCAAGGCGAGCCACACTGTACACATGGATTTCAGCTGTGGCCAACAGCCTGGAGAGAATTGGGCCCTGCCAGGTCTTTCTTGCCCAATACACACTGCATGATGAAAAGAACCACTCACTCCATACCGGATCGGTCGTTGCCCAGGTCACCAAGGACTGTGCCTTCCGTTGGCCACCAGGACTAAGGTGATAAATGTGCTACTAATGGACAACTTAACAGGATCCGCACGAGAGACAACATCGTCATAGGAACCTGGAATGTCAGGACCCTAACTGCGGAGGGAAAATTAGAAGAACTGGCCCACAAGCTGGACCACTATCGATGGAACATCTTAGGTATCAGCGAACTGCGCTGGAAAGGCGTAGGTCAAACAACGACCGACAAAGGCGTTGGATTCTTGGTCCACATACATTCTAGCCGCTGTCATGGGTTGCCACCCAGTCTCCAGTAGACTCATTACCATCCGTCTGAGAGCAATCCCTTTCAACATCACCATCATCCAGGTCTATGCCCCAACTGACTGATGACAGCGAAGTGGAGGATTTTTATCAAAATCTACAGGCTGTCATTGACCAAGTGCTGAAGAAGGACATAGTCATAGTGCAAGGTGGCTGGAATGCCAAGTTTGGCCAAGATGCGCACCACAGCTGGGGAGACACATGTGGACCCCACTGAAACAACAAGACCAATGAGCTTGACATGTATGCTGAGACTGTTACAACAATCTGATACTGGCAAACACGCTTGGTCGCCACAAAAAATCCAGACGATCGACATGGCACAGTCCCAGCGGAAAGCATCACAATCAGATTGACTATATCATGGTCAAGACACGCTTCAGATCAAGAATCGACATTGGCAGGACATACACTTTTCCAGGAGCAGATATCGGAAGTTACCATGATCTCATGATGATGTCCTTCCAGTTCCACTTGAGAGTAAACACAGCAAAGTGCACCAGAATGAAGTTCGACATGGACAAACTGCAAGACCCAGAGGTGGCAGAAATATTCCAAGCCACAACTGGAGAGAAATTTGCAGCTCTGCTCATTTTGGGAGCTGGTGAAGTAGATGTCAGCACCATTACCACTACATTCAACTCAGCTGTGACAGATGCTGCCACTGAGATCCTTGGCTAGCACCGGCCAAAGGTGGTCCTGACTCGGCTCTTGGCAGTCCACTGGACCCTATAAGCACTGCATATCTATCTACCGGCCAAAGAAACCGTGGATCAACAGTCTGAACAAGAACACCAGCAAGGCCTACGAGACTGTGAAGCGGCTGACAAACGTTAAAGAGCCCACAGTCTCCACGGACCAATCCAAGTCTGGCATATGGATGATATGCCTTACAGAAGAACAAGTCTTGGATAGATAGATAGATAGATAATCAGTGTTTATAGGGTCCAGTGGACTGCCAACAGACGAATCAGGACCACACAAAATAAAGTGGAATCAGACTAAACTGTTAACATTTAAATATGATTTTAAAAATGTCACTAAAATCAGTCTTACCAATAAAATCCAACCAGCAATACAAACAAGACAGTATGATTTATATGCGATAAAACAAACCAACATCATGTAAAAATTGAAACAGGTGTGAAATACAGTGGAACCTCTGGTATACGACTGTCCAAAATCTGAAAAAAAGGGTCTTATAATAGAGGTGGTCTTATACCGGAAACAAGGGGGGGAGGGGGGGGGGAGGGTCAGGCTCGGACGGGGACGTAGTCATAATTTTCACTCATTAGCAAGTATTTTCTGACAAAGAAAACTGTAAAACATGTTTCATTTTTAGCTTTGTCCTTTATTCACAACATCAAAAATAGAAAACAGTCGTGTCTTCAGACATTTTGAACAGGGAAAAACTTTCTGCTAAACTCAAAAGTTTCCTCTTGCGCGACGCCATTTTGACAAGCCAGTGTAGGCGAGTTATGTCCCTTACTTGCGAAGAGGAAATAGCAGACAACAACAGGCGTACACTATCATGAGAGAAAAAACGAAAGGTACAGACAATAAATTAACTGATATAGATCTTTTAAATTGCCTAAGACGGTCATATAAAGGGCTTAAGACACGGTCGCTGGTCGCATAAACGAGGTTGTCGTACCAGAGGTAATTTATTATTGGAAGTGAATCCGTCAGAAGTTTTCAGGTCACATAACGGAGGGAGTCGTATACCAGAGAGACGGGTACCAGAGGTTCCACTGTATTGCATATTTTTAAAATCTCTTTGAAAGGTATTAAACCAAAATATCTTTCTTTCATCAATCAGATCATCACATTCAGACATGAAATGGCGAACGGAAAAGGAATTGTCACATGCAAAGCACCATGGTGGTTCTTCTCCTTTTAAAAAGGAAACTATGGGTGACATAAGTTAGTAAGTATGTCCAATATGAAGCTGCGAGACAAAACTGTTTCTTCTTTGCAGGTGGATGCAAAGTTAGGCAAAGAAGCAGACAAATCTGGAAGAGTTTGAAATAATTTGTTATTGATGTGATTACACTAGTCAGTCTGCCACAGCCATTTACAGTAAGATCCAGTAATACAACGCAGACCAGTTTGGAACTGGAAAATCTCTGAATAGAAATCTAGAAAGACTGTTTCTGAACATGTAGTATTTTTTAGGAAAGTGGACAACTGCCAGTTAATGTTTGGGTTACGTAATTTCCATGGAGGAGCTTCAGTCCGTTTCTCATCATCATTGATGGAACTTTGGAAGCAACATCGATGCCTGCTTTTTTCAAATGAGCCTGCATTCTGATGCCAAACAGAGGGATTGCGTTCGGTTTGGCCTCAAATGTCTGCACAAAATCTGGGTTGAGAACACAGTCATAAGCAGGATTCATAGGATCAGTTTTTTATTTTAAATAGTAATTCAGTGATAATTTTATACGTCTCAGTTCCAGCGGAGTTTTGTTAGCTTCCACGTAAAGGCTTTCACAAGGGGAGGTGGCGAAAAGCACCCAAAGCAATGCGCAGTGCCTGATGAGCAACTGGATCTAACATTTTAAGATAAGACTTTCTAGCAGAAACATAATCAATGCAACCATAGTCTAACTTGGATCTAATTAACGAACAGTATAGCATCAATAAAGTGTTCTTGTCAGCTCCCCAGTCTGTATCACTGATAACCTTGAGCAAATTGCAGGCCTGTTGACATTTAGTTTTCAAATCTTTCAGATGAGGGAGAAGGTAAAGGTTAACCTTTGATAAAAAAAAAAAAATTGACTTTTGGGACCGTCTTTATTGGAGTTGTATCGAGTGTAATATTAGGATCTTGAATAATTCCTCGGTGCTTGGAAAAATGAATACATTCGGTCTTTGCCTATAAAAATTTGAAATCATTTTGTAATACCCAGTCTTCAACGGCATTGACACATTGTAACTGTAGTTGAAGTTTTCAGATACCAAGGTTTTACCCTCGACTATTAATGCAAAATCATCAACAAACAAAGAATTGTCAATTCCTCGTCTCACTGAACGAACAATATTATTTATTTTAATATTAAACACCAGGGTTTAAAATAAAACGTGGATTGGAAGTGTGGAACGATGATATCGATTAAAAACATCGATATCTTTAGTTGTCACTTTGGGACAAACATGTTTTGCAGATGCATATTATTTGCCTTTTATAAAGCTTTGATTGAAGTTAATAACTGGTATTTATTTTTAAACAAATCTAAATCTAACAAATTTAATGCCTGGTCCAAGTTCCAATCCTATATTTAATATTACAATTTCCTGAAACGATACAGGCACCCAAAATGGACAAACGAGAGCGCCGACTAACATGCGATATTTTACCGCTAAAAAAAATAACAAACGGATCACTTTTCGTTGAATATAATCATATCGGAAGAATTTTCAAACATTTCTTTTTTATTTTAAACAAGTTATTATTATAAAATACGCATTTTCTTAATGATACGATTATTAAATGAAAACTAAAAAATTGCCGCCATCTTGACATGCTTTCTTTTCCGTTCAATTTCAATCTTTGGAATAAAAAATAGCACTTGTAGTTGTAGCAATCAATATAACTTCAAGTTATCTTATGTATCTCTCTGATGTCTGATGAAAATAAAGATGTATAAAACACCTATTGCATTTTCTCTGTTACGTTTCTATAATGGTTTCAAATACTCAACCCATGGAGTCCCCACCTTTTGTCACATGCTCGTATAAACAGAGGTAAATGCCCCTTCATTCCCATCTCTTGTAAATCTGAAAGGATGCCATATTTCAATGTGGTATCGTATGCACTCTCACCAATAATTATCTGTAACAATATCTGGCAGAGTGGGGAGTGGTCTACACCACATCCCAATCACTTGTCATCACTCTTCCCAAAAATGGTAACCTTCAGGAGTGTGAAAATTACCGCACCATCAGCCTCATCAGACATCCCAGCAAGGTCCTCCTGAAAATAATACTCAACCTGTTGAAACCCAATCTGAAAAAATCATAGCTGAAGAACAAGCAGGACTCAGGGCAGGACAAGTACAACTGAACAGATTCTCAACCTCAGAATAATCTGCGAGAAATACCTACAGCACCAACAACATTTATATCATGTGTTTGTAGACTTCAAGAAAGCGTTTGACCCAGTCTGGCATGCAGCTCTGTGGGCAACCATGAGAGTGTACAACATCAGCCATAAAAATTATTGAAGTTATCAAAAGCCTGAATGACAAGGCTATCGGTGCAGTCTTCCACAACAGTGCCATCGGGAAATGGTTCAGAACAACAATAGGTGTGCATCAAGGATGCCTACTCTCTCCAACACTCTTTTATTCTTTAACATCTTCCTAGAGCGCATCATGTCAGATGCCCTTGAAGATCACGAAGGCACAGTCACCATAGGGGTGGAGCAATCTCCAGCCTCCGTTTTGCGGATGATGATGGTTTGGCTGGAGAGGAACAAGAACTTGAACAGCTTGTTCAGAGGCTTGACACCACCTCCAGAGCCTATGGAATGGAAATAAGTGCAGAGAAGACCAAAATGATGACCAACAACACCAAAAGCATCAACATAAACATCAAAGTCCAAGACCAATCCCTCAACACAGTGCATAGCTTCAAATTTTTAGGAGCCATTGTATCAGACAATGGGTCCAGACAGGAAGTCCTCTCCAGGATCGCACAAACAACTGCTGCCCTGACAAGGTTGAAGCCCATTTGGAAAGACAGGACCATCAGTCTACATTCCAAAGTAAGGCTGCTTGCTGCGCTCCCTTGTCATCTCCATCTTCCTATATGCTTGCGAAACATGGCCCCTCACAGCAGATCTACAACGAAGAATACAAAGCATGGAGATGAGGTGCTACAGAAGACTTCTGGGCATTTCCTATACTCAGCACATCACCAACAACGAAGTCCGTCAGATCATCACACAAGCCATTGGACAACATGATGACATGCTCACAGTGGTGAAGAAACAGAAACTCCGATGGTATGGCCACGTCACCAGAGCATCAGGCCTTGCAAAACCCATCCTGCAAGGCACAGTCCAAGGACTCACAGGCATGGGAATTGGCTGTGGAAAAATCAGCTGAAATGGGGCAGGGGTCCGGGGCCGCCCAGGCCCCGGTGGGTTCCAGGGGCAACGCCCTGGTAGGGGGTCCAGAAAATGAATTTCAGCAATTTTGACAGGGATTTAGTGGCCTCTCCTGAGAGCTAAATCTTGAGAAGAGCACACTTTTAGACACCCCCCCCCCCCCCACCACACACACACAAATAATCATAAAAACACCATAATTTACACATTTTGTACTAGTTCTGTGGGTTCGGGCATTAAATAGAATAGACCCAACGTTTCCCGGCGTGTCGTAAGAGGCGACTAACAGGGGTGATGTTAGCACGGCATCACTGGGCGAAAGTCTTCTACACAGAAGTCACCGGCCAGGGCGGAGGAACCTCACGTTACTACAGGTTCAACGACCATGTGCTCAGGGCCAAGGCGAGCCACACTGTATTCGTGGTTTTCGGCTGTGGCCAACAGCCTGGAGAGGATTGGGCACCGCCAGGTCTTTTTTGCCCAAGACACACTACATGATGACACAATCCACTAATTCCATACCGGATCGGTCGTCGCCCGGGCGTCACCCGGCACAAGGACCGCGCCTTCCGTTGGCCACCAGGACGGAGGTGTTAAGTATGCTACTGATGGACAATATAGCAAGATCCGCACGAGAAACAACATCGTCATAGGAACCTGGAACGTCAGGACCCTAACTGCGGAAGGAAAATTAGAAGAACTGGCCCACGAGTTGGACCACTATCGATGGAACGTTCTAGGTATCAGCGAACTGCGATGGAAAGGCCTAGGTGAAACAACGACCGACAAAGGCCACAAGCTCTATTTCAGCGGTAGGGATGACAGGCACGAACACGGCGTTGGATTCTTGGTCCACAAGAACATTCTAGCGACTGTCATGGGTTGCCGCCCAGTCTCCAGTAGACTCATTACCATCCGCCTGAGAGCAGCCCCTTTCAACATCACCATCATCCAGGCCTACGCCCCAACATCAGACTATGACGACAGCGAAGTGGAGGATTTTTATGAAAATCTACAGGCGGTCCTTGACCAAGTGCCGAAGAAGGACATAGTCATAGTGCAAGGCGACTGGAATGCCAAGGTTGGCCAAGATGCGCACCGCAACTGGGGAGACACATGTGGACCCCACTGCAACAACGAGACAAATGACAGGGGTCTGAGACTCTTGGAGTTTGCCAGATACAACAATCTGGTACTGGCAAACACGCTTGGTCTCCACAAAAACTCCAGACGATGGACATGGCACAGTCCTGGCGGGGAGCATCACAACCAAATAGACTACATCATGGTCAAGAAACGCTTCAGATCAAGCATCAACATTGGCAGGACACGTACTTTTCCAGGAGCAGACATCGGAAGTGACCACGATCTCGTGATGATGTCTTTCCGGCTCCACTTGAAGAGAGTAAATACAGCAAAGTGCACTAGACTGAAGTTCGACCTGGACAAACTGCAAGACCCGGAGGTGGCAGAACTATTTCAGGCCACAATTGGAGGGAAATTTGCACCACTGCTCATTTTGGGGGCTGGTGAAGTAGATGTCAACACCATGACCACCACCTTCAACTCAGCTGTGACAGATGCCGCCACTGAGATCCTTGGCAAGCACCGACCAAAGAAGAAGCTGTGGATCACACCTGAACTTTTAGATCTGTGTGATAAACGAAGAGAGATGAAAAAGAAAAAGAACACCTCACAGGGAGCTGATGTCTACCGAAAAATCAACAATGACATCCGAAAAGGCATGCTCACAGCAAAGGAGAACTGGATAGAAGATCAATGCCAGGAAATAGAGAACAGTCTGAACAAGAACAACAGCAAGAAGGCCTACCAGACTGTGAAGCGACTGACAAGTGTCAAACAGCCCAAAGTCTCCACTATCCAAAGCAAGTCTGGCATATGCCTTACAGAAGAACAAGAAGTCTTGGACAGATGGACAGAGTACTGCTCTGACCTTTACAACCATACACCAAATGGAGACCCATCAGTTCTAGCATGTCCAGAGAATAGAGAAGAAGAAGAAATCCTCCCAATTCTCCGGGAAGAAGTTGAGGCAGCAGTGCAAGCGCTAAAGAAAGGGAAGTCAGCAGGAGTGGACAACATACCCGCGGAACTGCTACAAGCAGGAGGAGAAGCGATGATTGATGCCCTCACCATTATCTGTAACAAGATCTGGCAGAGTGGGGAGTGGCCTATACCATGGACCCAGTCGCTTGTCATCACTCTTCCCAAAAAAGGTAACCTTCAGGAGTGTGAAAATTACCGCACCATCAGCCTCATCAGCCATCCCAGCAAGGTCCTCCTGAAAATAATACTCAACAGGTTGAAACCCCAAGCTGAACAAATCATAGCTGAAGAACAAGCAGGATTCAGGGCAGGGCGAAGTACCACTGAGCAGATTTTCAACCTCAGAATAATCTGTGAGAAATACCTACAGCACCAACAACATCTATATCATGTGTTCATAGACTTCAAGAAGGCGTTTGACCGAGTCTGGCATGCAGCTCTATGGGCAACAATGAAAGTGTACAACATCAGCCCAAAAATTATTGAAGTCATCAAAAGCCTGTATGACAAGGCTACCAGTGCAGTCCTCCACAACAGAGCCATCGGGAATTGGTTCAGAACAACAATCGGTGTGCGCCAAGGATGCCTACTCTCTCCAACACTCTTCAACATCTTCCTAGAGCGCATCATGTCGGATGCTCTTGCAGACCATGAAGGCACAGTCAGCATAGGGGGTAGAGCAATCTCCAATCTTCGTTTTGCAGATGACATTGATGGATTGGCTGGAGAGGAACAAGAACTTGAACAGCTGGTACAGAGGCTTGACACCACCTCCAAAGCCTATGGAATGGAAATAAGTGCAGAGAAGACCAAAATGATGACCAACAACACCAATGGCATCAATACGGACATCAAAGTCCAAGGCCAATCCCTCGACACAGTGCATAGCTTCAAATATTTAGGAGCCATTGTATCAGACAATGGGTCCCGACAGGAAGTCCTCTCCAGGATCGCACAAACAACTGCTGCCCTGACAAGGTTGAAGCCCATTTGGAAAGACAGGACCATCAGTCTACATTCCAAAGTAAGACTGCTGCGCTCCCTTGTCATCTCCATCTTCCTATATGCTTGCGAAGCATGGACCCTCACAGCAGATCTCCAACGAAGAATACAAAGCATGGAGATGAGGTGCTACAGAAGACTTCTGGGCATTTCCTATACCCAACACATCACCAACGACGAAGTCCGACAGACCATCACACAAGCTATTGGACAACATGATGACCTGCTAACAGTGGTGAAGAAACTGAAACTTCGGTGGTATGGCCACGTCACCAGATCATCAGGCCTTGCAAAGACTATTCTGCAAGGCACAGTGCAAGGAGGTAGAAGAAAAGGGAGACCGAAAAAGAGGTGGGAGGACAACATTCGAGAATGGACTGGTTTGACACTGAGCGAAGCCATCAGGGCTGCTGAGGACAGAGAAAGATGGAGTATGCTGGTTAAACGATCATCTGTGGTGCCCCTACGACCTTCGGGTTACGGGACAGGATAGGATAGGATAGTACTAGTTAACATGTGTTTAATCCATGTTTTGCTTTTTTTTTTTTAATTCAAAAAGGGCATACCAAGTGATTTGTAAACTGGCATGTTCACTGTCTGTTTATAAATTATAGTGCCTAAACATTCTCAATAGCTGGCAGTCAATCTTGGAAACATCACAAGCAAATAAAGCAGACAAATTCTCATCTCCATGCATTCACACAGGATGAATCATAAAAATCTTCACCGCGCTGAACAACATGCCGCACCGTCGCCATTTTGGAAGAAACCGGAAGTCAGTGAACGCTATGCTGAGGGAAACCGGTGTTCACAATTTTTGTTACCCTCAAACTGTTTGATTACCCGGACATCTTTTTCTGCGGAAAACATTTATTTTTCGGCGGACAAATATTAATTTTCAGCGGAAAAACCCGGATCGGCAGTCAATTCCCATGCCTGAAGGAGGCAGAAGAAGAGGTGGGAGGGCAGCATTCGAGAATAGACTGGTTTGACACTGAATGAAGCCATGAGAGTTGCTAAGGACAGAAAATGATGGAGTAAGCTGGTTAAATGATAATCTGTGGTGCCCCAACGGCCTTTGAGTTACGGGATAGGATAGGATAGCACTATAGTATAATTATAAACCAAACACTTAAAAGTCAAATATTAACTTGAACTGTTGAACTTTTGTAGTTAAAACCAGGCTTTATTAACAGCCAAAATGACCAACTCCTGAATAAATTAATTAAATTAGCATGAAAGGAGAACAGCTTTTATTTAAATTTAACGATTCTTTTTCTTAACTTCAAATCAAGACACGCAGAATACAAGGTAGCATGTTTTTGGTAAGATGAATTCACCTTCATAGTCTGGAGGAGGGGGAGACGACTTCTCGAAGAAGACTGGAGGTTCGTCATCTGTATCAGTGTCTGCTTTTACGTCCACTAAATGTTCGTCATCTGTATCAGTGGCTGCATTTAGGTCTACTAAAAGTTCATCATCTGTATCAGTGTCTGCTTCAAGGTCTACTACTATAATCTGCTTTCTTTGGAAGGTTGAACCATCTTCCATTTTAGTCAAATGACTTGTCTTTATCTTTGTGTCGGGTGACACAAGCCCATCATGTTCCATTCCTTCATCTAGTTCCATTGTGTCACTGTCACCATCTGAAAAACAAACAATTACTGTAGTATAGTATGTTTTTGAGGGCGTTTGGTGGTTGAGAAATAGAATGAAAGCAAGAAGGCAGAGTACTTAACAGTGAGTATACAGCAATGAAAGTATTTGGTGACCATTAGTTTTATTTAAATATAACTGCGAGTTTTACACTGGTCAACGAATTGTTGACAATTATGTTATAAATGATAACATATCTATGATGATATGACAGATATGACCACGCTGAGACTTCATAGAATAAAGACCACAAGGAAACATACTCTTCGACTTGCGTCTTCATTCCCTTTATATTTAACAGAAGTATGCAACAACTCCACCATTGCAACAACTACACCATTAACAACCACAACGGTACCAGTCGCGAGACCGAAAGTTGCTCGTCACTCACACTGGTCTGAAAGTCGCGTTCATAACTCCTACCCTTGCACTTCACCTTACTACAGATTCATGAGATTGGCAGCCTTTAACAGGACCTAAAATAACAACTTCAGAAAACAGCAAGTCTTTGAAAGCCAATTAAAAATACTTACGGAATGAACATGTATATGCTCCTGAAATCCTTGTTGTAAACGTCTGCTAGCCAGTACAATCAATAAACAAACCAAAGACTCCTTACATGTCCACCATTTGCAAAGAGATGGAGGTCCCACACTGCAGTTGCCAAAGAGCGAATTATTTGATTTGACACCGTATAAAGGCGCTGCAAGAAGTTAGTCTTACTTTAATAATAATAATAATAATAATAATAATAATAATAATAATAATAATAATAATAATAATAATAATAATAATAATAATAATAATAATAATAATAATAATAATAACGGGGAAGAAGAACAACAACAGTATTTTTTTTATTATTATTACCGCAGTTTATACGTCTTACCCACCCACCCTTCTCCTATATTTAGTTTCAATTTGATGGGTTATTTGTTTCAAAGTGAAAAGAATTCAAAATCTTTGGAAAATACGGCCAAATGAATGAATATATGCAATGGTTAATTTTTCCAGCCCTTCACTCCATTTTTTAAACATGATTTTCATTATGGGCTGTGGGACTTTTTGAGACTATCATCGATCAAAGTTCAATGTAAATAAATTATTTCTCTGTCCTTTCAATCGGGAACTGGTTCAGAAGAACAATCGGTGTCCGTCAAGGATGCCTACTCTCTCCAACACTCTTCAACATATCTTCCTAGAGCGCATCATGTCATATATGCCCTTGAAGATCACGAAGGCACAAGCAGCATAAGGGTAGAGCAATCTCCAATCTTCGTTTTGCGGATGACATTGATGGATTGGCTGGAGAGGAACAAGACAGCTGGTACAGAGGCTTGAAACCACCTCCAGAGTCTATGGAATGGAAATAAGTGCAGAGAATACCAAAATGATGACCAACAACACCAATGGCATCAACACGGACATCAAAGTCCAAGGCCAATCCCTCAACACAGTGCATAGCTTCAAATATTTAGTAGCCATTGTATCAGACAATGGGTCCCGACAGGAAGTCCTCTCCAGGATCGCACAAACAACTGCTGCCCTGACAAGGTTGAAGCCCATTTGGAAAGACAGGACCATCAGTCTACATTCCAAAGTAAGACTGCTGCGCTCCCTTGTCATCTCCATCTTCTTATATGCTTGCGAAGCATGGACCCTCACAGCAGATCTACAACGAAGAATACAAAGCATGGAGATGAGGTGCTACAGGAGACTTCTGGGCATTTCCTATACCCAACACATCACCAAGACAAAGTCCGACAGACCATCACACAAGCCATTGGACAACACGATGACCTGCTCACAGTGGTGAAGAAACGGAAACTTCGATGGTATGGCCACGTCACCAGATCATCGGATCGGGCCTTGCAAAGACCATTCTGCAAAGCACAGTGCAAGGAGGTAGAAGAATAGGGAGACCTAAAAAGAGGTGGGAGGACAACATTCTAGAATGGACTAGTTTGACTCTGAGCGAAGCCATCAGGGCTGCTGAGGACAGAGAAAGATGGAGTATGCTGGTTAAACGATCATCTGTTGAGCCCCTACGACCTCCGATTTACGAGACAGGATAGGATAGGATAGGTCTTTTAAATAGCATGGTAGGCCTACATCAAAAGAAACTGACAATGTTTATTTTGTACCAATTTTCCAAATATTTTATTTACCTTGCAGTCGCCTATTGTAACATTTTCCACTTAAAAATGATTTTGTTCTATAGTCTTTTATCGCTAATTGCAGGGTCTTGAAGCCTTGTAATTCTTCTCTCTCTCTCTCTCTCTCTCTCTCTCTCTCTCTCTCTCTCTCTCTCTCTCTCTCTCTCTTATTATTATTATTATTATTATTATTTTTTATTATTATTATTATTATTATTATTATTAACTTAATCTTTTAATAATAGCTATACAGTCAATTTCATAACCAATTGACTTTCGCTAATATAATGACTGAAGATCACCACCTTCAACTCAGCTGTGTCAGATGCCGCCATTGAGATCCTGGCAAGCACCGCCCAAAGAAGAAACCGTATATCACACCTGAACTTTTGGACCTGTGTGATAAACGAAGAGAGATTTTTATTTTTAAAAAAGAAAAGAAAAAGAACACCTCACCGGGAGCTTTTGCCTACCGAAAAATCAACAATGACATCCGAAAAGGCATAGGCACAGCAAAGGAGAACTGGATAGAAGATCAATGCCAGGAAATAGAGAACAATCTGAACAAGAACAACAGCAAGGTCTACCAGACTGTGAAGCAGCTGACACAAGTGTTAAACAGCCCAAGGTATCCACAATTCAAAGCAAGTCTGGCATATGCCTTACGTAAAAACAAGATTAAGTCTTGGATAGATGGACAGAGTACTGCTATGACCTTTACAACCACACCAAACGAAGACCCATCAGTTCTAGCATGTCCCCAGAACAGAGCAGAAGAAATCCTCCCAATTCTCTGAGAAGAAGTTGAGGCAGCAGTGTAATCGCTGAAGAAAGGAAAATCAGTGGGAGTCGCCAACATATCCGAGGAAAGCATGCGCACAGCAAAGGAGAACTGGATACAACAACAACAACAACAACAAGAATTTTATAAGGCCTACCAGACTGTGAAGCAGCTGACAATTTTTAAGTGTTAAACAGCCCAAGGTTTCCATGATCCAAAGCAAGTCTGGCATATGCCATACAGAAGAACAGGAAGTCTTGGATAGATGGATATAGTACTGCTCTGACTTTTACAACCACACACCAAACGGAGACCCATCAGTTCTAGCATGTCCCGAGAACAGAGAAAAAGAAGAAGAAGAAGAAGAAGAACAAGAACAAGAAGAACAAGAACAAGAAGAACAAGAAGAACAAGAAGAAGAAGAAGAAGAAGAAGAAGAAGAAGAAGAAGAAGAAGAAGAAGAAGAAGAAGAAGAAGAAGAACTCCTCCAAATTCTCAGAAAAGAAGTTGAAGCAGCAGTGCAATCACTGAAGAAGGGGAAGTCAGCGGGAGTGGACAACATACCCGCGGAATCGCTTCAAACAGGAGGAGAAGCGATGATTAACGTCCTCACCATTATCTGTAAGATCTGGCCGGCAGAATGGGGAGTGGCCTATACCATGGACCCAGTCGCTTGTCATCACTCTTCCCAAAAAGGGTAACTTTCAGGAGTGTGAAAATTACTGCACCCTCAGCCTCACCAGACATCCCAGCAAGTTCCTCCTAAAAATAATACTCAGAAGGTTGAAACTCCAAGCTGAACAAATCATAGCTTGCGGTTTTAGGAGATTGAGAATTATGTTCAGGAGGGGATGTCTGATGAGGCTGATGGTGCGGTAATTTTCACACTCCTGAAGGTTAACTTCTTTTGAGAAGAGTGATGACGAGCGACTGGATCCATGTTGTAGGCCACTCCCCACTCTGCCAGATCTTGTTACAGATAATGGTGAGGGCATCAATCATCGCTTCTCCCCATGCTTGATGCAATTCCGTGGGTATGCTGTCCACTCCCGCTGATTTTCCTTTCTTCAGCGATTGCACTGCTGCCTCAACTTCTTCTCGGAGAATTGGGAGGATTTCTTCTCTTCTCTGTTCTGGGGACATGCTAGAACTGAGAAGTCTCCGTTTGGTGTCTGGTTATAAAGGTCAGAGCAGTACGCTGTCCATCTATCCAAGACTTAAAATTGTTCTTCATTAAGACATGCCAGACTTGCTTTGGATCGTGGATACCTTGGGCTGTTTAACACTTGTCAGCTGCTTCACAGTCTGGTAGACCTTCTTACTGTTGTTCTTGTTCAGACAGTTCTCTATTTCCTGGCATTGATCTTCTATCCAGTTCTCCTTTGCGGTGTGCATGCCTTTTCAGATGTCATTGAAAAAGAGATTTCTCTTATATGGCACACTTACAAGCTCAGAGATATCTCAAGGCGCTGGCCCGTAATATCCAGCAATCACACAATAGTTTGCTGAAGTCAGTATTCGAACTCACGTCGCCCATTGTTGATTTTTTTGGTAGGCATCAGCTCACTGTGAGGTGTTTTTTTTGCTCTTTTTCATCTCTCTTCGTTTATCACGCAGGTCCAAAAGTTCAGGTGTGATCCACAGTTTCTTCTTTGGGCAGTGCCTGCCAAGGATCTCAGTGGTGGTATATATCACAGCTGAGTTGAAGGTGGTGGTCATGGTGTTGACATCTACTTCACCATCTTCCAAAATGAAGATCAATTGAAAATATATATTTCTTTATATCTCTCATAATGAGAGAGAGAGAGAGGGAGAGAGAGAGAGAGAGAGAGAGAGAGAGAGAGAGAGAGAGAGAGAGAGAGAGAGAGAGAGAATCAATGACAGGTAGACATAACTAATTGCACTATTTATCTAACTAGAAGGGCAAAGCGCATAATTATAACTCACATGCTCCTATAGAGCTCGAAATTTAACATCAAAAGGAGTGCTCAGGAAAAACAAGATGAAATGGTAACATTAAAATGGAAAGTAATACCGACTTTGATCTTTCTATGCTCTAGAACTTGAGATGACATTGACCTCTGGCTCCACATACACTCATTGTACTATCAAATAAAGTACAGCAAAATTTGTATTTTGCAAAAAAAAAAAAAAAAAAACGGGGAAAAACCCTGAATTTGGGATGACCTGACTTCCAGTGACCTTGATCTAGGGATGACCTAGACCCTCACATGATCTCTCATGCATGCGTAATCAAATAACCCAATGGTGTTGTATACTTTGGGTTAAATAAACAGCCATTCCACTTTACGATTACCTATTTTTGGTATGTTTTTGCAAGATCAACGCAACAACGGAACATACAGTATATGAAAGATCTATCAATTTAAATACAACAGTTTTTGGACTTTATATCTCTCATAATTTAGGGACAAGATCACTTCAAAGTACCTATACAAACTGACTTTGGAAAGCATCAGTGACCTTGACATTGAAGTGAGGTTGACCAAATTTGCAAAGTATGTGTGTCTCATTGATATCTATCATGCATAAAAAAATCATAAGTTCAACATTAATAACCTAGAAATTTTTTTAAAATTTTGTGAAAAATTGTATTTTTTAAAAACTAACATTTGGTGACCTTGACCTTGAAGTGAAGTCATTCATTAGTTATTCATTGCTTGACAGAATCCAGCGGACTGCAAAGAGCCGAATCAGGACCACAAAATCAAGACCACAACTTGGCTGAAAGAGGACTCACTCCTGACACGCATAAAAGATCTGCCGAAACAACCCTAGTGGTAACACTGAAGGCACTTCACCAGCCGGTCAATTTACAATAAAGGCATCCCACGCAGGGGATGCTGAGGCTATACTCTAATTTATCGAACCCACGTTTACAAAAACAAAATAAAATAAAAACATTATAAAATATTAACGAAACACATACATATAAAATGCCTACATTTCAAAATAATATCATAAGAAGCCCACATGACCATTTGGCAGAAAGCGTCCAATATTCCCAAGCTGATCCAACAGACCTCACACAAATTGAAGTTTTGTCCCAGAAGAGTTTTCAAGAAAAAATATAGTTGACTGGTCTAGCAAAGAAGATAGTATAGTAGATTGATAAAACAGCATAGGAATGAGAAAGAATAAAGGAGAAAGACAGCGACAGTGGGAATTTAAAGCACTAAATTTCCAGAAAGTGGGGATACCATTTATACAGAAACCCCAGGCACCCCCATAGGGGGTTTCACTGGTATACACCATCTTACCAAGTTTGTTTGTGATAGTTCAAATAGGCTCAGAGTACTTAGCCACTTAAAAGTTTTTGTACAGACAGACAGACAGATGGACAGTTATTTTCTGTATCGTTAGTGGACTATTTAGGACTAATCTGCACAGATTTGCAAAAAATCTGGAAACATTTTTTGGGGGGTGAGTACATACACACATTGCTATGCATGTGAGTCAATACAAAGAACACAACATGACAATTACATAACAATGTGGCTTTATCCAGCTGACATCAGTTGACCGAGTGCCAACAACAACAAGAAAACAATATTTGTTTTTATAAATTCTCCCTTTATTTGGAAAAGTGAGTAAGGTAGGTGGTGCTGGAACACTGTACAATATTAAACAACAATCAAACAGCCATGATTTGTTTTAATTATAGGTAACATTGCAAATCGTTTTTGTAAAATCGTCCTCAGTTTCATCTAAATATACATTATTCACCTACATTCATAAAATACTTAAATTTGATACCATTCCAAGATAAACAATTCCAGTTAAATGTATTTGAGTTCATAAATAAATAATATCAAAATAGTTTGATACCATTGTTTCTCATCACAGCATAGGTGAATGGGGGTTGCGTGACGAAATGGGATGGCTTGGCCTTCTCACATATACAGGGGTTTTCAAAGCCAAAAATGTTAGCTCTATCCCTCTCTCATTAACCCCCCTCCCTACACTCATTACAGGTTATAACTATATTCTGTAACAAACACACACAAAAATTGAAGAAAAAAAACACGAAAGAATGACAGAAAAAAAGAAATGTGGCAAATTACAGCATTTTCATCAATGATATACTGGCAAAATTATGCTGCGTCTGCAGACAGTCTAGCTTGCATCAGCATGGGTCAGCATATCACCCGCCCCATTGCAGTATATGAGTAACAATCCTCTCTGGTGACTAAACCTTGTAGCTGACTCACACAACCTTTTCTTACCGCATGTCATCTGTTCCCTCTGACCATTCTATTTTCAATTATTTCGTCCAATTGTATTACTGCATAGCTTTCTTTCATTGCCATTTTATTGTATATATACAATGTTAACTTATCTGTATATAGTTTTATAATGAAGATATGTGTGCTTGTTTAGTGGGAGATTGCAGACCTGCAGAATATCTGTGAGTGTGTGGCGTAAAATTGTGAGTTGCTGACGGTTTGCCTAGAAGTCTGCTTGTGTATGCTTTAGTGTGTGTATTGGTGTGTGTCATTGGAAGTGAAAGTTCACCTGATTTTACATCACTGCTGTGACTACATTTAGTATTCATATGATCTAATAATGAGCATGTTTTATTGTATTTTTACATGTATTATTATTGTTTTGTTTTGTTGGTTGGAAATTGTCACACCATACATTCAATTTCCTTGTAATTTTTACGGGGACAATAAATATATCTGCAATCTTGAATATTACCGATTAGAGAGAATTGCTGCTCGAATTATAGCCTTGAAGGGGTTGAATGGGGGGGGGGGGGGACAGGGTTGTTTGAAAGGAGAACGGGGAAAGCAGCGGGCAGATAAGAGAGGGATAGGGTAACATTTCTGGCTTTGAACACCCTTGTATGAGCAAAGTAAAAAATATCAATAACTCGTTGCTGCAGGTGTACATACACCATTCCACAAATTATATAATCATAGCACATATTCAACTTAAAATAAATTATTTTCCACCTACAACAAATGATTAACACTAAACTACTTTTGTTCAATCCCAAAACTGAGCTTTTTCCAGCTGAGGCTGTCCTCAGTTTATCACTGCAAAGTTTTTAAGTCCACATCAAATCTAAATCAATTCGATTCAATCCAAAACAAAGAATCTTAATATTACCCATCACAGGAATTGATTGATTGATTGATTTATTGTTGCTTTAGGTCCAGCGGACTCTTCCGAGCCAAATCAGGACCGGACAACCCCCGATCCGCATAAAAGATCTGCTGAAACAACCCCAGTGGAAAAATTGAATGCCCTCCACCGGTCAGTCACTTTACAATAAAGACATCCCACGCGGGGGACGGCTGAGGGTTGACCTCAACTACGCGAACCCCCGGTTACAAAAACAAAATAGAATACAAACATCATTATAAATCATCAACAAAACACATACATATAAAATGCCTATATTGCGAACTAATACAATCATAGGAAGCCCTAGTGACCACCCGGCAGAAAGCGTCCAACACTCCCAAGCTGATCCAACAGACCTCATACACAAACAAGGAGTCTTGTCCAGGAAGAGTTTTCAAGAAAAAAGGTAGGTCATTGATCTAGCGAAGAAGAAGATAGTATAGCAGAGTGATAGGACAGAGCAGGAATGAGAAAGAGTAAATGAGGAAGACAGCGACAGTGGGAATTTAAAGCACTAAATTTCCATAAAGTGGGGATACTATTTATACTGAAACCCCCGGCACTCCAACGGGGGTACTGTTGCCGCAGTGAATTTGTCTTGCCTACAAAGGAAAGACAGGTTTTCAACTGTGGCTTTCACTTTTCCCTTTATAGGTTTGAACAATCTACAGTGGCAAGATTGCTCATGACCCCAAGGGGTAATCACAGGAATAACGCTCAAATATTTGTGTCACCCTAAAACAGTATGACCCATCACGGGTAAGAGAGTGACACACAGACATTGGTGTAAGTTGTAAAAACAAACACAACGCACCCTCAGATTCAAGTAGTTAAGTATACAGCAACAACAACAATATGAAATTTGTTAATTAGTTTGTCAATGTTTATAAGAAAGCCCTAGTGATCATTTGGCAGAAAGCATCCAATATCCCCAAGCTGACCCAACAAACTCCATACACAGACGAGGAATTTTAGGAGAGTTTTCAAGAAAAAAATGTAGGTGACTTGGTTAGTTAGTCATTGTTTATAGAATCCAGTGGAACTGCAAAGTGCCGAATCAGTATCACAGCTTGCTTGAAAAAGGGCTAACACCTGCCCAGCGTAAAAAATCTGCTGAAACAACCCTAGTGATAACACTGAAGGCACTCCACCAGCCGGTCATTTTACAATATAGGCATCTCACGCAGCAGGGGACGCTGAAGCTATACTCTAATTCATTGAAATCCCGTTTATGAAAGCAAAATAGAATATAAACATCATTACAAAATATAAACAAAACACATACAAATAAAATGCCTACGTTGCTAAATAATAATATCATAGGAAGCCCTAGTGACCATTTGGCAGAAAGCGCCCAATATTCCCAAGCTGGCCCAACAAGGAGGTAGGAGACCGAAAAAGAGGTGTATGGACAACATTCGAGAATGGACTGGTTTGACACTGAGCGAAGCCATCAATACAATACAATACAATACAAGGTTATTGCTTTAGGTCCAGAGCGAAGCCATCAGGGTTGCTGAGGACAGAGAAAGATGAAATACGCTGGTTAAACAATCATCTGTGGTGCCCCTACGACCTCCGAGTTACATGATAGGATAGGATAGGATCAAATAGGACCCAACAGAGACCTCATACACAAATAAGGAAATTTGGAAAAGTTTTCAAGAAAAAAGGTAGGTGACTGGTCTAGCGAAGAAGATACTAGATAGTATAGTAGATTGATAGAACAGAGTAGGAATGAGAAAAAACAAAGGGGAAAGACAGCGACAGTGAGAATTTAAAGCACTAAATTTCCAGAAAGTGGGGATACTAATTATACAGAAACCCCCGGCACCCAAAGAGAACCTGCACTGGTTACAATCATTTGCCAGGCAAATCTGGCTAGCGATTGTAAAAATGTATACTCACACACACACACCTCCCTTCCCCCCCCTCCTCATCTAGCTTAAACAGTATTAGAAATAACTAAGTAACACCCCTATATTTTTAAAAGGTAATGTAATCTTCAACACAAATACGCTTTTAGGGAAAAAAAATTTTTTAAGAAATATTTCTTTTTAGTTCAAACGAGAGACAATGACAAAGGACTAAGTGTCAGAACATTGCTTGTGAGGGTTGATTGCTATAAAAACTGTTTAAACAAAACTGTGTTCAATTTGAAGTTTGATGTTTTGACGTTTGGACATCGTCCGTGTATTCACCAAAAAAAACATACAAACAATAAAACAAACACAAATTCTTCGGGCCACCAGCCCCTAGAAAATATGGTTGGTTCTGCGGTTGACAAAATTGTTGTACCTGATCTCTCAAGAATTACAATGGCGTTTACTTTCGTTAGGTTATTACATCAGCTCAAGTGTATCTGCTCATTAAAATTCAGTTATTTTTAGTGCATGAAAAATAAATAGTCCTAATCTCCATACATGAATCTTTGATTCGCTCTTTAGTATATGTATATACGAGTGTACAGGAAAAGTTAAATATTTGTCTCTAAGGTCACTATACAGAATACATTCGGTTACAAGATGATTTTCATTTTCCAATACGTTGCAACATGAACACAATCCATTTCCTTCAATTTCATTGAAGGTTAACCTAAAGAATAAAGCTTTCAGAGGTATACTCCTAGTCGGAGCTTAATTAAGCAGTCTCTAAAGCATATGATATGCATTAAAATCAATATAGGCTTCTGTATGAAAAATATACTTAAATGTTCTATAATACTGATAAGTATCTATTCTTATTACAGAACTGTCCCACTCTAGTACATATTCATCTGTCATCCTCTGCTTAAACATGCTAATAAAGACATTTTCACTCCTTAAACCTTGTTGTACCCAAAACCTAGAGAAAAAAGGGTGTTTTTTACTTTAGTCACCCAACAAGATTTACCTCTCTCATCCAAGTTAATTAGCATCTGGTAAGCCTGCTGAGGTAGCCTATTTGCAAATTTCAAGAGCTTTAGCCAGTATCATATGCACCGTACTGCACAGTTTACATACAGAGGAAAGCGTCCTGTCTCTCCATAAATAATTTTGTTGGGTACTCCCAAAGAGCTTATTACGGAAAGAGGGGGAACTTCCATTATGTCATATACAAAAATGCGAGATGCTCTCACGGATTATTTCCCTTTGCTCGGGCTGGCTATATTTCATCATCTGCTATATGAATGCTCTATGCGTGGTAACTTATTGAGCCTATGCCATTGCTCTTTCACAAGTAGCTTGAATAGCTTCCGAATAAAAATTGCCTACAAATACCTCTTCTTTGCTTTTATCCCAAATTGTTTTTGTAATCCATTTATCTTTTCTTCTCCTAATAACCATCTCGTCATTATTTCTTTGGATGTAAAAGGTCATAACCACTGGGAAATGAGGAGAGTCTATAAATGATTCCACACAGAAAGTTGAAATAAAATCTTTTGTACACAAATCTTTAGATACAACAAAATAGTCAACTACACTTTCACCATTTGCACCCACAAAGGACAAGGCATCATCAAAATCAAACTTACATAACCCATTCACAATCACACAATCAGTCATAGAACATACATCCAGCAAATTTCTTCCAAAAGCATTCACAACATCATCAGATTTTCTCCTCACACACATTCCTTTCATTTTCATCATCATCCATTTCATTATCTCCATCCAGCCACAGATTGTCAACATCAAAAGAAAAAGCATTTTCACTTCCCGTTCTGGCATAAAAATGCCCACAGATAATCAAGGAGAAGTCATCAAATCTTTCATATAAATCAACCAAACATTGTTCTAAAACATCAATTCCATATCCTTGATTAGTGATATTCCAATAATTACTATCTTTAGTTTGTTTTTGTTTTTTTGCCACATTGGCACTCAGCGATCATCACACTCCAACCTAAAAACACCGGGTCAGTTTTCTGGGAGAAACATCAGGAAAGTGATAAACATAGACTCAAAGCAGCCACGCCGTCAAGCCAGTGCTCTTGCTTTGCTCTCTTTGCTGCTAGCTGGAGATGTTCATCTCAACCCCGGCCCACGTGGAAAGACCTATTACCCTTGTGGTCTGTGCGATAGAGACGTTGAGTGTTGCGACTGCATTCAGTGTGATGACTGTGATATCTGGTACCATAAATCATGTATCGAACTCTCTACACCTGATTTTGAAGCCCTTCAGAAGTCCAGTGCAGTTTGGATCTGCCCTAAATATGGCAGCCTAAATTGTAGCTCATTCACATTCAGAAGTTACTCCCTTGACTCGGAGAACTACTATTCCCCCTCCATTGTCTGGATGGTAGTATCCCTTCACTGAACCAGAGTCGCAGATTTAGCCCACTGAAGACCAGCAGCCCCCATGGTGCTTACCCCCACCCCACCTCCCCCACGGCAAGTAAACGTCGGTCTGCAACAACATCAACAGACAGCTGGAACACCGGTCTTCATGAAGAAGACTTACGTTCCTCACCCCCACCCCCCCAGGACCCCCCATCAAGCCACTCTGCGAGCACCAGCTCCATTTTCGACCTGCCCAGGAAGCAGAACTTACTGATAATGACAGTCAACTGCCGTAGCATCTTAGGGAAGAAGGCAGAGTTTGCAGCTGTTGTAAACTACACTAAGCCGGACGTTATCTGTGGAACTGAGTCGTGGATGGAGCCGGACGTGCAGCAGAGTGAAGTCTTTCCTGACGGATACATCAGCTACAGGAAGGATCGTAGTACACTAGCTGGTGGTGTTTTCATTTTAGTCCACAAGAGCCTGGTATCGTCGCTCCAACCTGAACTTGATGCAGACTGTGAACTGATCTGGACCCGTATTCACCTGAAACGAAACAAGGACTTAACAGTAGGGTGTTTCTACATGGCACACCGGAAACATGACCTCGATGAACTGGATGCATCCTTAAACAAGATCACAACTGGCGACCGCCAAGAACACGTTCTCCTAGTGGGCGACTTCAACTGCCCGAACGTGAACTGGGGCAGTGGCGCTGTAGAGGCAGGAGCTCCTGAGAGGCCAGTGCAGCAGTACCTGGTTGACATCACCTCAGCCAACTTCCTCACCCAGATTCATGACGAACCAACACGTGAAGACAACATACTCGATCTGGTCTTCACCTCCAACCCATCACTTTGCAAGAGCTCCAGGTCAATTCCGGGCATATCAGACCATAGCATAGTCATCACCGATGTCGACATCCACCCCCATTGTATCAAGGAAAAACCGAGAAAGCAGCTTATCTATTCAAAAGCCAGATGGGACAACATCACCACTGAACTAGACCAACTAGCAGAAGAAATCAACACCATGAAAGAGAAGGGTGAAACTGTAGAGGCCATGTGGACCCGCTTCAAATCGTCACTCATGGCAGCCGTGGAGCGTTTTATACCATCCACACTCCGGCGAAGCAACTTGTTACACTCAGTTTGATGTTGGTGTTTTCTATCAGTATCTGATTCAGCCCCAATGCTGAATTCCTGATAGGGTGTAACTCAGATTCGTTTATCCACGCAGCCCGTCCAAACAGCATACAAGTCACAAAGTCGACGTATGAAGTTTTCCACTTTTATTTCAGCACACATCAACAACTGCATACAATCGCTCAATCGTCTTTCCACTCTCAAATTTACTTTCCAAATCACTATCAACAACACTCTAGTTTTTTAACAGTGCGGCGCTTATATAGTCTCTACATACACGGGAACAAACGAGAATAATCCTACATAAAACACCACAACCAATCAAAATTAATTTCATCATCACGTGACTCACGTCATACAACCTCATTTGGAATGGAAGCTTCCATGGTAACCAACAGAATAATCCACACGCTTCGATCGATAGTAAACAACTGATTCCCGAAAATTCTCAAACAATATCGACCAACTAAAAACACTAACGTTACACAAAGCCTCTACTAATAACAACGCAAAATCAAATCAAAGATAAATACACTCTATTACTGCATGCGTTGCAAAAATAAAACGAACAGATCTATCGCGCGCGTCACACACAAGCCTACCATTGCACGCGCTTCACACATAATATCGTGCGCATTTCATACGCACCATCATGAGCGTCTCAACGTAACATAACCCCCCACTCAAGAAGAAATTTACTTAATTTCTTTCACCAACGTTGATACGCAATGCACAAACAAAATCAGAAATTAAAACTTATTTCAGACTTTCTGAACACTATCAACGTTCTCAGTTCATTCACACAGAGTCAATGGTTTTCATCTTCAAGTCTATCTGGATATTGTTAATGTTCACAGATCATTTACCCAGTCAACGTTTTTCATTTTCAAGTCTGTCATTACCAATATTCTTAGTTCGTCCACACAGTCAATGTTCTTTCGTTCGCAAGGAATCGACGCCCTCGTCAGTTGCGGTTGTCATCGGCCCAGGGTCAAAGACGACGATCACGTGGGCTTTCCTGGAGTCAGTGCATCCTCCGTTGTCTTTTTCTTCCGTCGGATGTCCGACGCAGTCGACGTTGTCAGCTCCCAGAATGCATTCGCTGGGTCTCACGGTCAGGTTGGCTTCTGCGGGACGGTGGAACAGCTCCCTCAAGGTCTGCAGATGCTCCTTCCAGGTCTGGGTGTAAACTTCATGTTCGACCAAAGTCGTAGAGCCTGGGACATCATTGAAGTTATGGGGAAATTCGCCCATAAGGTCCTTGAGCTCCAACTCTTGACCTTCCGTCAAGCCTGGTCCTAGCTTAACGTCATCGATGCCTTCTTTGCTGTGGAAGTCTCCAAGTTCCAACAGTTCCTCGCTGTCAAAGCTGTTATCGATCTCAGCTGCTGTTGCTGCATGCACAGTCTCTGATGGCCTTTCCACGTACAGCTTAAGGAGGTTGGCGTGGTATATCTTGGAATGCTGGCCGACCTTCACCTTGTAGTCGTTGATCCCCACCACGGTCTCCACTTCGTACGGGCCTTTCCACTGCATCAGCAACTTATTGTGATCAGTAGGTAGCAGCACCAGCACTTTGTTGCCAGGTTTAAACTTCCTGTTCACAGCCCTACGATTGTAGTAGTGCTTTCCACAGTCCTGGGACTTCTTCAGGTTTTCTCTGGCTATCTCGAGAGTCTGCTCCAGCTTTTCCCGTAGCTCAAACACGTACTGGTAGCTGTTCTTCACCTCTGGGGTCTCTACTTCTTTCGTCCACAGTTCTTTTAGGATGTGCATCGGCCCTCGGATGGTTCTTCCGTACAGCAGCTCGAACGGAGAAAAGCCGGTGGACTCCTGCGGTACTTCTCTGTAGGCGAAAAGTAAGGCGTTGATGTAGCGATGCCATTGTCTGGGCTGCTCGCTGCACAGTTTCTTCAGGGTGGACTTCAGCGTAGCATTGAACTTTTCGACGAGCCCGTTGCACATTGGATGGTAGGGTGTCATAGTCAAATGCCGGATGCTCAGCAGTCTGTTGACCTCCTTCATACAGTCAGAGACGAACTGTGTCCCGAGGTCTGTCAGGATCTCTTCAGGCACTCCAAGTCTGCTGAACATGTCCACCAGCGCCTCTGCAACAGTTTCAGTGTCAATCTTCTTCAGAGGCACTGCTTCTGGGTACCGAGTCGCATAGTCCACTAAAGTCAGTACCCACCGATGACCTTCTTCACTCGGAGGTCTTATTTCGCCGATTAAGTCTAAGGCCACCCTCTTGAAAGGTCGGTCGATCAGAGGCATCCTCTGCATAGGCACTTTCGGGACCCTTCCTCGAGGTATGGTCTTCTGGCAAATGTCACATGATCGACAGAAACGGCTGACATCCGCATGAAGTCCTGGCCAGTAGAACACCGCCTGGATTCTGTCTGACGTCTTCTTGATGCCTAGGTGACCTCCCATGATTGAGTCATGCGCTACTTCCATCACCTGGCGCCTTAGGGGTAACGGTACCAAAACTTGACGTAGTGGTTTCCCTCCGTTGACCCTCGGGTGCTGGAAGATTCGATACAGGATCTTGGCCTTCACCTCAAAATAGACCGTACCACTGCCTTTGGTCACGTGGTCTTGGCGATTCCTGTACTTGTTTAAAGTGCTATCAGCTTCCTGGAGCTGGATCAGTTTATCTCTGTCCACGATGGCAGCTTTGGAGTTGTCGGCGACCTTCAGTGGCGTAGACGTCTTGTCTCTCTTGGCCTGGGCCCTGGTAGTGACAGCACCGACGATCTCTGGTCGGCAGGGCTGAGCCGGAGTAACCACATTGTCCCGTAGCAGCTCTGAAAGGTCTCCATCGGGAAATGGCAGTGGATCCTCCTCCACAACTTCGACGCGTTGGGTTGAGGCAGGACTCCACTCTGGATCGGGGTCGTCGGGTCGTCTCGCTCCGTCGATGTTCCCGATCATCAAATCATACAGCGGCTTCCTCAGGCAAACCGCTTCGACTTCGCCTATGTAGAAAGGGGTGTTGACATGAATCTTCGCAACTGGCGCTCTCACACATTTGCTGTCGGCCATAAGTGTCCATTTTGAATCGCCAGTGAATTGTTCTTTAGCGATTAGGTCTTCTTTGACGATGACCCCACTGCAGCCAGAGTCTCTTAGAACAGTCACTTCATGATTTCCGACGCGTCCCTTGGAAGCAGGCATGTTCTGGACGGTCATCGCTGCGCTGGCGACGACGGGGATGGATTTCCCGTTGGCAAGGAGAAGTTGGCCATCGGTTATGCACTCTTGCACGTCCCGCGGGAGTAGCTGCGCGCTCGGTCTCACTCGGAAGAATGACGCTCCCGCCGCACACTTGATGGTCAGATCTACTGTTTTGCCGTTGATTGGAGAAACGTCTTTGTCGGTTGCCCGCCGCTGCATTGTCCGTACTGCTCCGCTGTCCGCTACTTTTGTTTTGAGGACAGTTAGCCGCTCTGTGGTCTGTAGCGTTGCAGGTGAAACAGCCTCTTGAATGCCCTTCCCTGGGAGGTGGCGTGGAGTCCGTCTGTTTCTGGCTCGTTTGACTTCCCTGGATCTGGTTCCCATGGTTTCCAGTCTTCTGAAAATGTTTCGTCGCGCTGGGTGGCCCCAGGGTCTTCCCATGAGCGATGAGATATCTTTCAGCAGCCTCAGTCACATCTTTAAGCGTCTGCAGCTTTTGTCCTTCTAAGTGGGTCGCTAGGTCCTTGTGACAGGCATTGAGAAATTGTTCCTTCACGATCAGGTCATGGAGACTGTCGTAAGACTTCGTTTCGCTGATAACTCCACCCACTTGTGTAGATATGACGACAGGCGCTCCACAAACTGCTTTGGCGTCTCGTCTGACTTAGGCCGGCATTCACGGAAGCGTTTACGGTAGCCCTTCTCTGTAAAGTTGTAGCACTGCAACAGGGCCTCTTTCAAGACGTCGTAGTTTTTGGCGTCATCGTTCGACAGTCTGGTGTAAACTTCGAGAGCTTGCCCCGTCAGAAGTGCACTCAGTCGAATTGCCCAGTCTTGAGGTTGCCAGTTAGAGCTTTCGGCGAACCTTTCGAATCTCGCTAGATAGCTGTCGATGTGGTCCTTTTCGTCGACGAACACTGGCAATTTTGGAGCCTTGAAGTCACTGATAACTTGTGGCGCACGCTGCTGTTGCTGGATGCGCGCCAACTCTAGTTGGTACTGACGCTCGCCTTCAAGACGCTTCAGCTCGAACTCTCTTTCTTCACGGCGACGCTGCTCTTCTCTCTCTTGACGTTGCTGTTCAATTTCTAGACGCTTCTGTTCTAACTCTATTTCTTTTTCTAGACGCTTCTCTTCCAATTCTCTTTCTTCGCGCCTTCGCTGTTCTTCTCTTTCTTCACGCAATATTCTCTCCTGGCATTTGACGTACTCCGTCAGCTGTTTGCCTTTCAGATGCAGTTCAATCCCTTTCTGCCAGAAATCAGCCATCTTAATGCTTTTCTGGAAAGTTCTTTTCTGGAAAATTCTTGACTGTGCTGTACCTTTCTAGACTGTTCTAGAACAGCACGCTTTCTGCAGTAGCGCTGATGCTTGCCACTAGTCGCCTTCGCTGACGCAGGCCCCGCTGTCCTCGTCGTATGCGACGCTGCACCACGCTGGTGTTGATGTACACGCTCCTGTGCTGAAGTAGACGCGACGTCCGCTCGTCGCTCTCTGTAATACTGGCGATGTAGCTCCGAGACTGTCCCTCGACGTAGTCTTACGGCAGCCACGTAGTCCCGATCTGTTGTTCGCTCACGAAGCAACTCTTCAGCGACTACACGCCCTTGCAGTCAACCCGAACCTATCGGTGATGTAGTCCCAGTATGTTGGCCCCTCTCGACGCAACTCGTTGGCGGCTACCCTCGATGACTGCCTCTCGTAACGTTGACTCGCTTGTTGTAGCAGTTGAACCCTTGGCTATGGCGTGAATCCCGGCTTGGCCCCCAAAATGTTACACTCAGTTTGATGTTGGTGTTTTCTATCAGTATCTGATTCAGCCCCAATGCTGAATTCCTGATAGGGTGTAACTCAGATTCGTTTATCCACGCAGCCCGTCCAAACAGCATACAAGTCACAAAGTCGATGTATGAAGTTTTCCACTTTTATTTCAGCACACATCAACAACTGCATACAATCGCTCAATCGTCTTTCCACTCTCAAATTTACTTTCCAAATCACTATCAACAACACTCTAGTTTTTTAACAGTGCGGCGCTTATATAGTCTCTTCATACACGGGAACAAACGAGAATAATCCTACATAAAACACCACACAACCAATCAAAATTAATTTCATCATCACGTGACTCACGTCATACAACCTCATTAGGAATGGAAGCTTCCATGGTAACCAACAGAATAATCCACACGCTTCGATCGATAGTAAACAACTGATTCCCGAAAATTCTCAAACAATATCGACCAACTAAAAACACTAACGTTACACAAAGCCTCTACTAATAACAACGCAAAATCAAATCAAAGATAAATACACTCTATTACTGCATGCGTTGCAAAAATAAAACGAACAGATCTATCGCGCGCGTCACACACAAGCCTACCATTGCACGCGCTTCACACATAATATCGTGCGCATTTCATACGCACCATCATGAGCGTCTCAACGTAACACAACTACAGCTTACAGTGGATCAACCGCAAGATGAAGAAGATCCTGCAGCGCAAGAAGAGGCTCTACAACCAAGCAAAGAAGACTGGCAACTGGTCAAACTACAGATTTGCTCAGAAGGAGTGTCGACGCCAGATGCGACAGCGGAGTGGAACCACATCAACCAAACCATCGAGGATAGTCTGAAGGAAAACAACACCAAACCCTTCTGGCGATACGTCAAGTCACGCCGACAGGACAACGCTGGAGTCTCGCCACTCTACAAAGAAGGCTCCCTACACAGCGACAGTACCTCCAAGGCCAAAATACTACTGCAGCAGTTCCAGTCCGTCTTCGCGAAACGTGACGACTCTCCTCCTCCGGAGCTGAAGGGTGCTCCAGTCCCAACGCTTGAGAAGCTTACCATCACCATCGAGGGCGTTGCAAAACTCCTAAGGAACCTCAAGCCCAACAAAGCATATGGCCCAGACGGCATCCCGAACCGCATCCTGAAGATGTGCGCCGACTCCATCGCTCCCTCCCTGACTGCTATATTCAACACCTCCATCGAGGCAGGTCAACTACCAAAGGATTGGCTATCGGCAAACATATCTTCCGTCTACAAGAAAGGCGACAGAAACAAGGCAGAGAACTATCGCCCAGTGTCCTTGACCTCAGTCGCCTGTAAACTATTAGAGCACATCATCTGCCACCACCTTCACAAGCACTTTGAACAGCACGGAGTGCTATCCAGCCGCAACCATGGCTTCAGGACCCGGCCACTCATGTGAAACCCAGCTGCTCACCACCATGCAGGACATCCTGTCGTCACATGATGCAGGCCACCAGACAGACGTCGTCATACTCGACTTTAGCAAGGCGTTCGACACAGTACCGCACAGCAAGCTACTCCACAAGCTGGCCCACTATGGTGTGCGGGGCACTGTCCACACCTGGCTGACCAGTTTCCTGACCAAGCGGACGATGAGGGTGGTACTGGAGGGGGAGACATCTGAAGAGGTAGAGGTCGAGTCCGGCGTCCCACAGGGTACAGTGCTCGGGCCGTTATTGTTCCTATGCCATATCGACTTGCCGGACACCGTGAAGTCTACTGTCAGACTGTTTGCGGACGACTGCCTGCTGTACCGCCAGATCCGCTCCTTCCAAGACCATCTTGCCCTACAGGTCGACCTCAAGAGCTTGGAAGTGTGGGCCGCCCAGTGGGGGATGAGATTCAACGCGCAGAAATGCTACGTACTCTCCACCCGATCCAAGTCTCACTTCTATAGCCTCGGAGACACCATCCTCCAACAGGTCGAGCAGAACCCCTACCTTGGCATCCAAATCTCAGCAGACCTCAAATGGGGACCACACATCACCAGCCTATGCAAGAGGGCAGGATCTACACTGGGCTTCCTACGCCGGAACCTTCGGAACTGGCCACAAGAGTGCCGTCGCCTTTCCTACATCGCTCTTGTTAGGTCCACCCTTGAGTATGGGTCGGTGGTATGGGATCTCTACTACAAACAAGACATTGAGAGACTTGAACGCATCCAACGCCTGGCTGCGAGGTTCAATACCAAGGACTACAAGTCCAGGGACCCAGGATGCATTGGCAGGATGCTTGAGTACCTCAAACTTCCCACACTCCAGGAACGTCGCCAGCAACTCCGGCTGACGATGCTCTACAAGATCGCCAATGGTCTTGTCCCCGCCCTACCCCCTGATTCCTTCCTCACTCCTGTGAGCGGCACTAGACGTAGGGTCAAACCCACAGCGTACGAGGGGTACGTGAGCCAGAATATTATACAGAGACAGGCAACCAACAATAGCCGCTGTTTCAAGGCTCCTCCCTCCAAGACAGAGCAATACAGAGGCTCGTTCTTTGTAAAGACAGTGATCGAGTGGAACAACCTCGACGATATCACCGTCACCATGCCCACGCCCAACGCCTTCTCAGCAGCGTTAGGGCGGCAGAAACCAGTGTAAACAACCCTGTGTTTTTATCAAGTTTTTAACTGTTTGGATTATAACCTTTTAAACAGACAGTGTACCCATTGCCTACATCTGGGCAAACGGACTGTTAAAACCGCTAGGTACAGCAGCAAGAAGACCAGCTGAAGTGTAAATATTACTGTTAAAGATTTTTTTTTTGGGGGTTTTTGTTTGTTAGATGCGCACACCCTAAAACGTCACGTTGATAGTCGTCATCGGCTTCTGTGGCGCACCCGCCAATCAACATCCACAGGCGGGCTATCCAGATCCAGATCCCGTATGGATGCACATAAACACAAACCAAGAAAATATCTTTTATCAAGCCAAAGAGATCCCTTTTCAACCTTCAAACAATCATATGATCATACTGTACAACTACTTCTTCAACAAACTCAGAAATATATTTTCTTATGAATACTAGCACTCCTCCAGACCTCCTTCCACTTCTATTGTCACTTAATTTGACAGCTTTAGAACAGAGAACATCATAGTCCTTAAAATATGCATAATACATTTTTTCATAGTCAACAAAAGTTTCATTTAGTGAGAAAATGTCAAAACAATTTAGTGCATGAACAACGTCTGAAATCCCCTGCTTATTCAACCATCCTTCACAATTCCAAGTGCAAATTGAAATGTTATTTGGGCCTTGGCCACACCCATATCTGTTCCTGTCCCCCCTTCCCTTCCCCTCTTCCTCTCTTCTCTTGTCCATTGCCCCACTATTTGAAGTTCCTCCTCTACCTACCCCACCACCCCCTCTACCAAGCTGCTGCATCTTGTTGCTGGGCAGTGTCCACTGTTGCAGGCTTGTCTATCCCTTGCCACCACCACGCACACTTAGGCCTTGTTTACTTTTAACACTGTTCTGGTCAGGCCTACTACTCAATGAAGCTGTGCGGGTCGTCGTACGAGTTATCACGGGGCTTTCCCTACTGTAGCTTTTGTTGACACCAAGTGCTGACATGGGGTTGCTGTGACGTCTGTTTACTTCACTGTCAAGTTTGTGTCACGCAACACCCAAGTCATCCGCTCGCCTCTCGGCCGCTGGCAGTGCCAAAACGTTGCCTCTCGCATCATCTGCTTGACTGTCTGTTTCTGTGGTTTCGATTTCGTAGTAATCGCCGCAGTCAGTCCTGTCCCCTGACAGGGGTGGGAAGTCTGCCTCAGCATTGCAGTGCCAGTCGTCTGGGTCCCTCTCCCGTCTGTCGAAGTTCTTATAGGCCCCCTCTGTGTGACGTTGTTGTTGTTGTTGTTCATCATGGTAGTCGTAGCTGTGGGTTGCATGATCGTGTGTGCCCCTCCCGTTACTTCTCCTCTGCAGCATCACAATCTCGTTAGTGTCTTTCCTGTACGTGAACACGTCTTCTTTCGTAATCAGTTTATCGTATTTCAGCTTTGCCATTTCCCCACTTGTGTGTAAAGCCTTTGCTCTCTCACGTAGGACTCTACGTTTCTCGCGTACAGCTAGAGAAATCTTCATTGATGAATACTTTCTGGAATTGTTCTCAAGTCTTTAGAAATCAGGCTTTTGATAAAATTAGCATTTTGTGTTTGTATGACAAGAGCTTAGCAACAATAGTGTCTTCTTTTCCAGTTCTGTGTGCTCTTTCGATGACAATATCTTCTGAGATACCTAGGCTTTTCTCAATCACTTCCCTCACTTTTCTTTCACATGCGTCCCAACTCTCACTGCCAGAGTCCCTCTTAATGCCATAGAATACCAGATTGTTTCTTCGACTGTGATTTTCTAAAGTGTGACTCTTACTGCGTATATTGTCAATCTCTGCACGTAGGTTGGTATTTTCTTCATGTGCACACTGGATTCTAAATCAACTACTTTGCTTTTAAGTTTTCCTTGGTTTTCGTCGATTTTTGCTAGTCTTTCAGAAAAAGTGTCTCTTATCTCCTGTATATTCATTGCCATTGTCTGGAATTGTTGAATCTGGTTATTTTCAAACGCTTGCATTCTGTTGTTGAGTGCCTCAAAAATTACGTTTAAAAGGCCGGAAAGTTATTTTTAGTGAATTTTACCGAAACAAACCGGTATTATTCAACAATAGTCGCGTAAAATTGCTGTGTGCTGAAAAGATTGCATGTTTTAAGATCGTTTGAGATTTTCATGACCGACTTTTTTCACGACTGACACCTTGAAATCGATGTTTTTGTGTACTTAAGAACGCTTAAGTTGACTATGTTTGTTTTGATTTGAATTATTTTGTTGTTTTTTTTATCTCAGTAACAATATATAGACGAGATTTCCTATTAAAAGTTTCTTTTTATCGTGCACATCAAAGTCTGTTGTGAATTTTAAGTCTAACAAATAAACCTCTGAAGTGTTTATATATGAATAAAATAAAAATCCATCTTTAAAAGATTGTCGTTTTTTTAAAACAGTGGTGAAGTGCCTTTGTATAAATACTCATTAAGAAAATGTACTGACCAGCTAATCGTGAAACTTAAAGTTGGTGTCAGTTGTGAATGCTTACAACAAAGCTGAAAAAGTGTTTAAATATATACATTTTAAATAAAATTCATCTTTAAAAATAAGAATGTATCTTTTTGTTTGTAGTGGTGGTGTGGTTTATAATTTTTTTTTAGAAGTTTTTTCAATTCTAAATGTGCTATTTGACCAGTCAATGTTGACACTCAAACTATCGGTATCAGTTGTGAATGCTTACAGCATTTTTATATTTTTCTACCCTTTTAAATGGTTTAGTCCTTATGCTCTAGTGTTACTCACTAACTGTGATGTAGTTGTAATCATTAAAGTAAGTTAAGATTATTGTTAGTGAATTAAATAATATATTTCAGCAATTATTACAGTGCTTTGATGTAAGCATTCACAACCGACACCTTTTCTCCTTTGGACATTTTAATGTCATACTTCTCCAAAATGACAATATATTATCTTGTCCTTTTACACTAAGATGAAGCACATATAGTAGTATCATAAAAAACAAAGAATGATCAACAGCAACAAAATTTAATTTTTACTGTACTTGTCCCTCATAGGTATTACACGTTTTGACACACATTCAAAGAGAGATGCTAAACATGAGAACCCCAACGCCCAAAGACAACAAAATCTTCACAATCATGATTTATTAACCCAGAACCTCAGTGGCTATTTAACTGTGATAAAAATTGTATAGTCAAAAGAAAGATGTTTGAAGGAGTCCCATCTTTTTATGGTGGCTTATATGTAATCATTTGAGCTTGTCAATATAATTTTTTTCATTGCGTATTAATTTCATTCCTTTAGTGAGAGCCTCTAAGTGAAAGAATGTGAGGGCTTTGAGCATAATTTTTTTAAGGTATCAAGCTACATAAAAGCTATTATTATTATTATTATTATTATTATTATTATTATTATTATTATTATTATTATTTTTAAGAAGTAGAATGTTCAGTGTTGTGAGCCTGCCACAACCTGAGAGAGTGGTTTATCCAATCCATGTACTATCATGTGCTTCTTGATGGCATTGCGCTGAGTGTAGGCCTTGGGGCAAAACTGACAGGCATAGGGTTTCTGGCCACTGTGGCTCAGCATGTGCCTCTTCAAACGATTGGGCTGAGCAAAGGCTTTGTGGCAGACTTCACAAGCATGCGGCTTCTGGCCAGCATGCACGGTCTGCTTGTGCTGCTTGAGGCTGCAAGCCTGGTTAAAGGCGGTGAAACAAACATCACACACATGCGGCTTCTGGCCAGTGTGGACCAGCTTGTGCCTCGCCAGGTCGCTGGTGGAGGTAAATGGCTTCTGGCAGACATCGCACACAAAAGGGTTAGAAGGGTTGTGTATCATCTTGTGGGTCCGGAGGATGGAGGCCTGGCTGAATGCTTTGCCACACAGCCCGCATACATGGTTTTTCTGGCCGGTGTGAGTCAGTTTGTGGGATTTCAAGTGCGAGGCCTGCGTGAAGGCCTTGTCGCAGATGTTGCACATATGGTTCTTTTGTCCCGTGTGAATGATTTTGTGTTGCTTGAGCGTCCCTAACAAGGAGAACGCCTTTCCGCAAGTCTGGCACAGGTAGGGCTTGACGCCGGTGTGGATGAAGGCGTGCTTCTCCAGCTGCTTCTCTGTGGCGAAAGCCTTGGCGCAGATGGGGCAAGAAAAGGGTTTGTGCTCAGAGTGGACCAGCTTATGCCTTCTCAGGATGAATGCCTGGGTGAAGCCTTTACCGCAGGTCTCGCAGATGTGGTTGCGCTGCCGCGTGTGACCCTGCTTGTGCGTTTTCAAGTAGGAGGCCTGCATAAAAGCCTTGTCGCAAACGTCACAGACGTGCGGTTTCTGGACTGCGTGGATCAGCTTGTGCGTTTTCAAGTGGTAGGCCTGCGTGAAAGCCTTGTCGCAAACGTCACAGACGTGCGGTTTCTGGCCCGTGTGGATCAGCTTGTGCTGGTTGAGCTGGCCCTTCTTGTCAGGCTGAGTCACAATGAGATTATCTGGCAGTTTCACGTGAGTGGACATGTGTCGCCGCAAACTGTAACCGTTGGCAAATCCTTTGTCGCATGTGGTGCAGACATGATGGGGTTCCACCATGTCGTTCTTGGAAGACTGACTTGCACTCTCCAAGAGTTTATTGCCAGGCTCAACTTCAGCTGTGTTGTTTAAACTATGACTGGGATCTGCAACAGCAAGGTTGTAACCTTCATTCTTTAATGAAAGATTTCAAAACACATTCTATCTTAAAACTTCAATTAAAGACTGCAATTTTTTAAACAAGAATTTCAGCCACATTGCTTGAACTATGAAGGGAATCTGAAACAAAACGAGCAAAGTCTTCATCTTTATCTTAAACATCCATTAACAGATAGCAACATTCTACCTTAACTTTCCAATTAAAGATCATAGTTTACTTTTTTTTTTTTAAATTCTGCCTAAAAAGTAAAAGTAAAAAAAACTATAAGTGCAATAACCAACTAAACTCATCTGTGGACAAAAAAAAGAAAAAAAAGAAGTAATAACAGAAAATTGTGAGTGAAAAAAACAATACATTTAAGTTAAACACACACACGCAAACCATAACATACATGAACTTAACCACTCAACAAACACAGTGCTATTAAGAAAGATACTATAGCATATTATAATTGTTGCTCTATGGGATCGGGCACTGAATAGAATAGACCCAACGTTTCCTAGCGTGTTGAAAGAGGCAACTAACAGGGCTGATGTCAGCACGGCATCACTGAGTCTTCTATACAGAAGTCACCGGCCAGGTTCAACGACCAATTGCTCGGGGCCAAGGCACGCCACACGGTATTCGTGGATTTCGGCTGTGGCCAACAACCTGGAGAGGATTGGGCCCTGCCAGGTCTTTCTTGCCCATCTGCATGATGAAAAGAACCACTCACTCCATACCGGATCAGTCGTTGCCCGGGTCACCAAAGACCGAGCCTTCCGTTGGCCACCAGGACTGAGTTAATAATGTGCTACTGACGGACAACTTAACAGGATCCGCACGAGAGACAACATCGTCATAGGAATCTGGAATGTCAAGACCCTAATAACGGAGAGAAAATTAGAAGAACTGGCCCACGAGCTGGACCACTAACGATGGAACATCTTAGGTATCAGCAAACTGCGTTGGAAAGTCGTAGGTAAAACAACGACCGACAAAGGCCACAAGCTTTATTTCAGCGATGGAGATGACAGGCACGAACACGGTGTTGGACACTTGGTCCACAAAGACATTCTAGCCACCCAGTCTCCAGTTAACTCATTACCATCCGTCTGAGAGCAGCCCCTTTCGACATCACCATCATCCAGGTCTATGCCCCAACATCAGACTATGATGACAGAGAAGTGGAGGATTTCTATGAAAATCTACAGTCTGTCCTTGACCAAGTGCCGAGGAAGAACATAGTCATAGTGCAAGGTGGCTGAAATGTCAAGTTTGGCCAAGATGCGCACCACAGCTAGGAGAAACACATGTGGACCCCACTGAAACAAGACAAATGACATGGGTCTGAGATTCCTGGAGTTTACCACATACAGCAATCTGATACTGGCAAACACGCTAGGTCTCCACACAAAATCCAGACGATGGACATGGCACAGTCCCAGTGGAGAGCATCACAATCAGATTGACTACATCATGGTCAAGACACGCTTCAGATCAAGAATCAAAATTGGCAGGACATACACTTTTCCAGGAGCAGACATCGGAAGTGACCATGATCTCATGATGTCCTTCTGGCTCCACTTGAAGAGAGTAAACACAGCAAAGTGCACCTGACTGAAGTTCGACATGGACAAACTGCAAGACCCGGGGGTGGCAAAAATATTCCAAGCCACACCTGGAGGGAAATTTGCACCTCTGCTCATTTTGGGAGCTGGTGAAGTAGATGTCAACACCATGACCACCACCTTCAACTCAGCTGTGACATATGCTGCAACTGTCACAGAAGGCTAGATTTAGACCCTGCACTAAGACTTCTCGCCTTAAATAGTTCAGCATGCTTTAGCCTTTGTAAACTAAAGTCGAAGCCAAACAGACGCAAGTCAATGTGTGCTAAGCATGTGTACGCTAATGCTGGCTCAGGCAGTGACCTCATTCAGCTGACGTAGGGCCAGAAACACCTGACAGAGAGCGCCTCTTGTAGACTAGTTTTGGGGGGCTTAGGCTGACAACAGGCTAGGTAGATTCCTTCTTTGTATAACTCTCAACCGAGATGGACACGCTGAAAATCTCTCTCAGAAGACTAAAGCAGGGACGGTTGAAATTAAATTCAACCTAGTTAGCCACAGCCTGACATTGTCAAAAAGGTAAATGATCTATCTTTTGTTTCACCACACTTTATTGATATTATTGCTGTATTATGTTTGTGAAGTTTTGCCATGTTTAGAAGTGTGAATGTTAGTCAAACTTTGCTTGACCACGTGGCATACACACGACCAGCTCTGCCACCATGAAGTATCCCCTACGGACCCACTGTTGTTTCTCCTATGTATATTATTGCAGACCAGTGGCTGTACTGGAGAATATGTATATTGTTAATTACTTCTCCATGTGTTTAGTTTAGCCATGATGTGTATATGTATAGGAATTAGAGTAGAGATTCCAGTGGACCACAGATATAGAAGATTGTTCATTGCTTATATATATGTTGAGCTATCACTGAGGGCTGTTTTTGCCATCAGTGAGATGCTCTGCCCACCCTTAGTAAGTGTTGCAGAAATTCGTCTCATAATTTGCAGACAAGCAGGCATCATTGGCCCGAGGCAGGAGCCAGACCACTAAGAGTCACTTCTGACATTCGGCCTGCAGTGGAGCATCTAGCACTGAGCTACGATAGCCTTATAGTCGACCACCAAAGAGGAGACTCCATCACCACACCTCAAGAAAACAGCTAAGTGCTAACAAAATCATGCACCAAAACTGCTCTAGGAGGACTGTGCGATAGTCCACTCTTCCAGAAAACTGAAAGGTCGATCAGAAAGCACTATTAGCCCAATGATGAGACAGTAGCTGCACAGACCCATCAAGGAGCGAACTATTCGAAGTGATATTTGGACATTTAAGTTAGTATAGTGATTAGAAGATTTTGTATGGAGTAGAGGAAATAAATGTGTGATATTTACTGTTAACAAGTGGCTGGACTACCTATGTTTCATAGCCATGTGAGAGCTAGTGTGTCAATGAATATATTACACGTTTCTCCCTATCTCTGTAACCCCAGCCTAACACAGACCGAGATAAACTTATAAATGTATTAAGATTAGTCACCGGGTGATTAAATAGCCAAGCCCCACAGACGAAAGACAAGTGGGTTATAGCATTGCATTATGCAGAGCCCAGGAACAACAGACCCACCGTCACAGCCACCGAGATCCTTGGCAAGCACCAGCCAAAGAAACCGTGGCTCACACCTGAACTTTTGGACCGGTGTGATAAACAGAGATGAAAAAGAAAAAGAACACCTCACAGGGCCTACCAAAAAATCAACAATGACATTCAAAAAGGCATGTGCACAGCAAAGCAGAACTGGATAGAGGAGCAATACCAGGTAATAAAGAACAGTCTGAACATGTGACTAGGTACCCACATAAAAAAATATCTTTTTACCCTCAGAAACAAGTTGTGTGTGGTCATGGATCTCTGCCAGAAAGGGTGCGATATCTTTTTTATGGGAAAAGCCTGAAGTGCTGACACTCAGACAGTGAATCGGACATAATGAAAAACGAGGTTCTTTTGGACTGATAAACCTGTTTCAGAGCTAGATGAATTGCCTTGAGCTCAGCTGTATAAACAGAACAAAACTCAGGTAGACACTGTTGCAAAGGCTGGTCTAGGTGTCTCCCAGAGACCGACGCTGCAGCAACTGAGTCTCCTTTCTTTGACCTGTCTGTAAAAGGTTTTTCATATGCTGGGTACAAAGCACACTGTTCTAAATAAAGTTGGCTACAGACTGTTTCTCAGATGTAGTATTTTTATTATTATTTCAGCGTTAAAAGATTAAGTTAAAAGATTAATAGCTACAACAGATGATAATGGGCACCTGGCAATTTGCAGCATATCTGCTGGTACTGCAGGATATGTAAGGTTTATCTTATTGCAAATGTACTCTGACAATCTGATAGTCCGTACACGTTTGTTTCTATGTTTGCATTTAGACTTTAATTTGGTGTATTCGTTGCATAAACTTGAACATAGCAAGATAAAAATGATGAAGGAAGATGTATGTTCAGCTAATAAGTTTATAGAATCTTTTAACCAGCAGTTGATATCCCTTCTTTAAGAATGTACATTTTAATAGGCGCTTGAAGTGTTATGTTTACTGGTTTGCTATATTGTCTAATGTAATCATTTTGCATGCTATGATTATATGTGGAAGCAACCTTTATAATGGTGAATGTATTTGATTTGATTCATATCCTGTTTTCTCTCTGTAACCCTACAATGAATTTCTTTAAGAGAATGGGTTTCTGTCGATTCTCAGTCCATGTGTTTGCTCTTGGGTGGGTTTCCCAGTCTGTCAGAGCAGATAAGCGAGGGATTGTTGAGATAAGATAGTTGGTGGGAAAGATTTGTTTGTGCTTTGTGTCAGGAGTGTCAGACTCAGTGCAGTGCTATCGGTCCAGGGGTTCACGAGGTCAATGGGCAGGGTCTAAGTTGGAACGTTAAAATCCCTGTTAATGACCAGACCATTTTGGAAGAGGACGTCAACACGTACGATGCAGATAAGTAAGCTTATAATTTGTTTTAAGTGCCTGATAGAAGGGGTCCATTATTTAGTAGAGAGCCAAGTTTTGACTCTGTTTTCGAGGAGGAGCTTAAAGGGACACTGGGAGATAGAACTGCCATCACGGATGGGTCTCAAGGTTTGATCGACAGGAAGGAGGAGGGAACTAGTGTTAGAACCAACAGTTGAGTTGTTAGAACCGAACTGCCCCTGCGATGGAGAATAAAAACAGGTGCAGAAAAGGGATTCTAAATAGAAAAGAGAAAAGAGTAAGGGGACCTGAGGGCAATTTTCAAAGAAGTTGAACATCATTAGGCCTACGTTTAGTTTGTTTAGCTAACCTTGAATACTTCAGTGGTTTTGATCGATACGTGAAGTATTTTTTCAAGAGACATTATTTCTACACGTTTTGTTGATGGTGTTGTGTCTTCATGTGAAGTGACGTTTGGTACTCTGGTCAAACTACACAGCGCATAAGGTAAATTTGTTCTTTTTTGTGTTGTCTTTTTCTATTCGACACATTGTGGATAATTTTGTGAGTTGCTTTTCATCATATGAGTGGATTCACTACCAGTTTTCCTAGCCCTATGAGCATGTTTTTGGTTATCGTTTGTTTTTATAATGCGATATTATAAGAGAATTAGATGGGACAAAATCTTCTGTAATTTTGTTCGCCAAGGAATGTTGGTTTTGGACAGTTTGTCCTTTTGGCCTCTATCAGTGTTCTTTTGGGCCAATACTATAAGTTTTGTAAAGTAACCAATTTTGATTGGAAACGTTTATTTTGTGCTAAATTTTGCCAGAACCTTTTAGTGTCTAATGTCAAACGCAGCCCTTCAATGGTAAATAATAAGTGGAACAGTGTTTTGTTTTTGTATTGTAACATTTTTGTGTTTTTAGCTGGCCAAGCCAGACAGGCATAGCACCTAGCGTGTGTTGTGCCCAGGGTCATTTGAGTGCTTAGTTGGCTAGTGTGTGTCTAGCCTATGTGTAGCATGCAGTATTACAGTTTAACGAATACTGTAAGTGTAAGCTTAACGTTTTCGTGTCTGGGTAAGTGACCTCAGCCGAATGTTGTCCTTTAGAACCAAATAAAGGTTTCATTTTGAAACGTTTATCTTTTTATTCTAACTAGCAGTTGTTCTTTGCTTAGGCTTTTGAAAGGGATCTAATCCATGCTTTGCATAGGCCTTTTGATTATAGCTTGGAATGTGTTAGTGTGTTAGTCTTGATAATGTTTGTTATCTTTGTATACAATGTCTAATGATTTTGTTTTCCTTCCTTAACCTAGTTTTTACCGCACACTGATGGACATGTCTGTTTAGGGGACTGCGTTATATGTTTTGTTTAGAATGAACTTTGGATGAACGTGCAGTTATTATCGTATTATGCTAGATGAGAGATCGATAATAAAAGACATCCCATAATCTTCATGATGTGTGCGCATTATCACTTATGTGTGAATTGAGGTCCCTGATTGACGAGTGTTGTATGAGTACCAGCTTTTGCATGAAGGCTCGCATAACATCAATAAAGTGTTCTTGTTAGCTCCCCAGTCTGGGAGGCAGGGATAGCTCAGTCGTCAGAGCGCTCGACTTGTGTACGTGCGTCTCGGGCGAAGTAGGTTTGAATCCTGACTTCAGCAAACTATTTTGTGATTGCTGGATAGTAGTGGCCAGCGCTTTGAGAAGCTCTCTGAGCTTATAAGTGCGCTATATAAGAGAAATCTTTCTTTCTTTCTTTACCACTGATAACCTTGAGCAAATTGCAGGCCTGTTGGCATTTAGTTTTCAAATAATTCAGATGAGGAGGAAGGTTAACCTTTGATTAAAAAAAAAAAAAAAAAATTGACTCTTTGGACTGTCTTTATTGGAGTTTTAATGAGTGTAATATTAGGATCTTGAATAATTCCTTGGTGCTTGGAAAAGTGAATACATTCGGTCTTTGCCTATGAAAATTTGAAACCATTTTGTAATACCCAGTCTTCAACAGCATTGACACATAACTGTAGTTGACGTTCTGCAGATGCCAAGATTTTACCCTTGGCTAATAAAGCAAAATCATCAACAAACAAAGAATTGTCAAATCCTCGTCTCACTGAACGAACAATATTATTTATTTTAATATTAAACAGCAAGGGAGACAAGATACCACCCTGAAGCACCCCCATAAAGATCCTCCAACTTTAACCTGAAAAAATTCTGTCCGTTAGGAAATTGGATATAAACAGAGGTAAATGCCCCTTCAGTTCCATCTTTTGAAAATCTGAAAGGATGCCATATTTCCAAGTGCTTTTGTATGCTTTTTCCAAATCAAACATGATGGCAACGGCATGTTCATCCTGGTCAAACTCGTTACGTATAAATGTTTCCAGTCTCACCAGGTGACCAACAGTACTTCTGTCACTTTGAAAGCCCCACTGAGGTGTTATATATTATTGGTCTCGAAATACCACAGTAAATGAGAATAAACCATTCTATTCAGCGTCTTGCATAAGTAGAACATTAAGGCTAATGGTCTGTAGTTTGATGGATTAGTATGGTCTTTGCCAGGTTTAGGTATGGAGAAAATAATGGCCTTTCTCCAAGAGGGAGGAAAGTTGCCAGTGATCCAAATCTGATTGAAGATGTCCAGCAGTTGAGACAGATGGATAGAGTACTGCTCTGAGTCTGACCTTTACAATCACAAACCAAACGGAGACCTATCAGTTCTAGCATGTCCCCAGAACAGAGAAAAAGAAGAAACCCTTCCAATTCTCAGGGAAGAAGTTGAGGCAGCAGTGCAATCACTAAAGAATGGGAAGTCAGCGGGAGCAGACAACATACCCGCGGAATTGCTGCAAGGTGGAGGGGAAGCTATGACTGACGCTCTCACCATTATCTGTAACAATATCTGGCAGGGTGGGGAGTAGCCTACACCACATCCCAATCGATTGTCATCACTCTTCCCAAAAATGGTAACCTTCAGGAGAGTGAAAATTACCGCACCATCATATATACCAGCAAGGTCCTCCTAAAAATAACTCAACCTGTTGAAACCCAAGCTGAAGAACAAGCAGGATTCAGGGCAGTGCAAGTACCACTGAACAGATTCTCAACCTCAGAATAATCTGCAAGAAATACCTACAGCACCAACATTTATATCATGTGTTTGTAGACTTCAAGAAAGTGTTTGACCCAGTCTGGCATGCAGCTCTGTGGGCAACCATGAGAGTGTACAACATCAGCCCTAAAAATTATTGAAGTCATCAAAAGCCTGTATGACAAGGCTATCAGTGCAGTCCTCCACAACAGCACCAACGGGAAATGGTTCAGAACAACAATAGGTGTGCGTCAAGGATGCCTACTCTCTCCAAAACTCTTCTATTCTTTAACATATCCCAATAACGCATCATGTCAGATGCCCTTGCAGATCATGAAGGGTCAGTCACCATAGGGGTGGAGAAATCTCCAGCCTGTTTTACGGATGACACTGATGGTGTGGCTGGAGAGGAACAAGAACTTGGAACAGCTGGTACATAGGCTTGACACCACCTCCAGAGCCTATGGAATGGAAACAAGTGCAGAGAAGACCAAAATGATGACCAACAACACCAAAGGCATCAACATAAACATCAAAGTCCAAGGTCAATCCCTCAACACAGTGCATAGCTTCAAATATTTAGGAGCCATTGTATCAGACAATGGATCCCGATAGGAAGTCCTCTCCAGGATCGCACAAACAACTGCTGCCTACAGCTGAAACTGTCCCCTGTTTCCGAGCTTTCAGTTTCTGCTAGCATGAAATCTGATCTGCCCAGCCACCTGCTCTTAGCACTGATGCCAGCCTTTCCCTCCCGTTTTTCTTAAGAGGTCTCCTCTTTGTCTCTGTTAACGTGTTCATTTCTGGTGTTGTGCTTGGAATTTTTTCATCTGTTTTTCTATTTTATTCAGAAGAATTGCATATATCTGACAATTGTTTTTTAAAACTTGGTTTCTATAGTGTTTGAAGCACCGAGTGAAAGTTATATTTTGTTGACTGTTGTGGTATTTAAGGAGAAAAGTGCTATATAATGTGGTGTCAGGGGTGAGATTTAACTCTTAACCCCCGACTGGCCGCAGCCTGCGGCCGAGAGTACTTTTACTTGTCCCGACTGGCCGCAGTGTGCGGCCGTACATGTGTACCAAGTTTAACGACACATTTCTTTGCAGCATCGACACGTTTTACGGCAGCTGACCTAGTTTACGGCACACGCATGGTTTCTGCTTCGAATGATGTGTTTTTCTTGCTGTTTTGCGTTCATTTTTACCATTTTTTTGACTTGTATGCTAGTGGTGTGCGAATGAGATTTGTGTAATGGCTTCAGGGGAGCGTCGGTCGTTGAGATATACGGCGGAAAAGGCCACCCAGCTTGTTTTACAAGCGATGGAAGAGAGTGATGCAGACGGCAATGTAATCAATGAATTAGGCAGTAATTTTTTTACGTTACCGACGCTTCATCAGACAATACGTCAACTGACAATGAGACAGATGTTGACAAGCCTGGACCCTCTTCTGGGAGGAGTAAAAGAAAAAGAGTGTCTAGCAATCTTTCTTGCTTTTCTGGCATTGGAGTAAGAGGGGGAGGGAGAGGGAAAGGAAGAGGGAAAAGCAGCATTAGGCCTACTGACAGTAGTGACAATAACCCAACAGCTGCATTGGAAACAAGCAGTAGGGATGACAGTTGGAGAGAAGTAGGGGGCGTGGCTGACACCAACTTTCGCTTTGTGCCTCGTCATATGAATGCAAATTACACCACAGAATGTGGTCAGATTACATTCTTTCTTGCATATTTTTGTTACTGGGATATTGGTGGATACTTTTTATTCTTAGTATTTTCTTCTGAATGGATTACATGGTCTGCTAGATGGTGGTGAGTTCATTGCATGCCTATAATTTTTTTTTTGCATTTTTTATTATGCATGATTTTTGGAAATATATGATTCATAATTTTGCAATGTATTATGTTGAAAACATAGCACGGCTGTATATCTCTGCCAGGGGATGGCTTTTCTGTTTAACACACTAGGCCAATTATAGCGCGCAGCGCGGAACCAGCCTCACAGCTAGCATCCTGCTCGCGTCTAGCAGCCAACGCTTAACACAGCAGACAAAGCTGGCGGACGACTGATTTCTGACTTTGTGCTATATAATTGATCATATTATGTGAAATATCGTTTGTATTGTGGTAGTCCTTTTGCAGGGGTGTCGGATAGTGCAGTGGTTGGAGCACTCGCTACTGTGTCGAAAGTGAAGCACCGTCCGGTGCGGTTAGCACTTGGATGGGTGACCGCTAAGGTGTGAAGCGACAAACAACAACGCCCCCAGTTGACTCAACTGTGATTGAGTACCTACTCTCTTGAGGGTGGGGAAGGTAAAGCAGCGAGGGAGAGAGTTGGGCATCACCCTCATTACGCTGGCCCAAGATAAGTGTGATCTCCAACATCACGCTCCCCTACGGCCACAAGGCTATGGGACTACCTTTACCTTTTTTTTTAGTCCTTTTGCATTTTAGTTACTTTCATATCTGTGTGTTGTGTTAGCATAAACTAAATCTCAGAATACTATTTCGTTTGTCTTATATTTTAGTTGATTTGACCGTGTGTACTGATCGGCCCTTCTCTTTCTTGCATCGGACCGGTTTACGACCTAGTGTATATATGCGTTTTAATTACACATTTCAATCCTTTTTACAATGTTCACCATTTGAAGTCACTTAGTACACAGTTTGAACTTTCTGGTGATGTGGTCGACATTTATGAATACCTTCTTGTGTTTGGCTGCTGGCCCTCTGTAATTCCAGCGAATTTTAACTTTTTTCTAGCGGTAATGGTGGAAACAATAGGCACACGCACATAATTGTTGCATTGCCGCCGCGCCGCGGCCCTGTACCTACCACTAGCTACCAGTATATAGTGAAGCTTGGTCAGTACACAGTGTGCCCCTTTTTGTGAAAGTGACATTTATGATGGTCATTCAATGTACTGTACCTGCATAAACATCATTATAAAATATCAACAAAACACCTACAGTTGCTTGATCAGTGTGCCGTGTTGTGTGACAATGACAGGTATAGTGGTGATTTATTCCGGATATATAACTATCAGCATAACTACAGAATTGTGGGTGAGTACAATACATTTTTTTATGTGATGTTTCCTACACTCACTAGGTTATATCGAAAAACACACAACCATTGTACAGTACATGCACTGTACTGCATAGGCATGCCTAAGATATGTTATTAAATGTTGCATATCTCTTCCCTACCTTCTCTCTCTCTCTCTCTCTCTCTCTCTCTCTCTCTCTCACACACACACACACACACAAGTGAATGCATGTCTCCATGGAAAAAAACACACGAACACATAACATTTCATTACGTTTTATTTTCCCCTAGTCTTGTAAATTGTTGTACTTGTGTGTTTGTGTCTACTGTGTGTATCATATCGATTGTGTGTCCATGTAGTGTCTCTCTCTCTCTCTCTCTCTCTCTCTCTCTCTCTCTCTCTCGCTCTCTCTCTCTCTCTCTCGGTTGTGTGTTATAGGTCTAGCATGTCTTGTAAATTGTGCTGTTTTGGATGAGGTTTTAAATGTAAATGTATTTTAAATGTTTGTTTGGGCTCTCTCGTGTATAGTAAATAGTGGATGAGTTTTTAAAATACATTCAGTTTCAGCAGGAATTTTTGTTAGGCATAAAATACTTAAGCACAGCGAACAAAAGTAGTTTCTAATAGCGTGAGGTACAATTGTCACGTATTTCTAAAATGTATAACAAAATCATAAGAGAGGGCGCCGGCGGTTCGTTAAGGTCTGGCTACAGCAATGCAGTGGGCTTAGTTAAAATAATTATAAGCTGCTCAAAGTACTCGAGGCAAGTGCCACTGTACTAGGCTATAGGCTACAGCAAGGCCAGCCAGCCGGCGTCTCTGACCTGGCTTAGGGCGGTTCAGCCAGCGTGAAGGGAACATCAGAGGCAAAAGAAGGGTTGAATTTAGCAACCGTCTCAGAGTACCAATTATAAACAGGCGTGATAGTGGAAATGTGCCCTAGTTATTGCTGAACAAATTGATATAAATTTTATTGCTCTGTGTTTCATAGAATTTTTTTAATCGAATTTTAATTACACCAACCCAATTTGTTTCTTATATTCCCCGAAAACCCTCCGGCACCGCCAAAAAACCCTAACGGAGGTTAAGAGTTAACCCAGGAGACTAACTAGCCCGCTGGGCTAGCTAGTAAGTAAAGTGAGGTAGCCCGCATGGTTTTTATGCAGCCCGACAATCGTTCACGTCAATACTGCTGCATGAGCTGGAGTCTGTTGATCACGTTGAGGGTTCTTGCCTCTCAGGATGATCGAGTGAGTCTTGTAGCTACGGGGTTCGGACGTGGTGAAGTAGATTCTAGAAATAAAGTTCCACATTTTCGGATCAACAACCGTCACCTTGACAATACACGTAATTTGTAGCGAGTGTCTTTTTCACAAACAAAGCAGACAGCGCGCTTGGCGCAAAAGAGAAGTAGGCAAAGGGAAATAACGCTCGCGTATGCTTCATACTCGTAGCAGACGAAGTGTCAACAGTGACCTAAAAACGCTCTCGCTTCGGACCGAGCTTCTAAAAGTCTGCAAGTAGTATCATTTTTTTAGGTCGCCAGGCGGGCTGGCTTAATTATAAAGTGAGGTCGACCGAGCCAGTTTTAAGTCGCCTCGGGCGACCAGGCGACCGCTAAATCTTACCCCTGGGTGTGGTGTCACCGTGTGGTACTTTGTGGTACTGTTTTCTCTGTTACTGTGAATGGTAAGAACACATTTTTGGTGAAGTTTGACTTCAATTTCTGTGATCACTTGCATTTTAAGTGCTTTGAAAGTTGTAAACATTGTAAGATATAACTTTTGTGCATTGAAAAATATAAGAATTGAAATGACTGATTAATTGTGAAAGATGTTATTAGTGATTTAAAAGTGTGGCGTTTTTAAGGTTTCAGTACCAGGCTCCGTTGACTGTGTGAAGCTCTGAACAACTTATGCAAACAGCATCAAATTTAATGCACTGTATGTATATAACTTGTTCAAATATCTTCTACAAAAGTTAAGATACTTGATCATTGACAGTAGTGCCGGAAAATTTTTCATGTGCACTAAATGGATATTTTACACGTTTGGCAGAGGACAAACACATAAGTTCTGGTAGGATTTCATGCATTCACATGCAGCTAACACTGTGTTTTTGTATCTTTGTTTGAGTATTGTTTTCGTTTCATTTTAAAATGCACAACTTTCTCTCTCTCCTCTTCCCCCCACCCCACTCCTTGCTTTCCTGCTTGCAAATTATTCTGTTAGTTTACATAGATGATTGTACATTTTTATAATTATTGTATACATTTACATGCATATATATGTATTTGTATTTAATTCTACAAATATTCATCTAAATATTGTTTTAGATTATTAACCTTTAGGCTGCGCTGTATACGTACGAAGTACGAGGTGCTTAAAGCCTGCCTAGTGCGATGTCTACGTACGTTGTACGAAGGGAGGTAAAAGCGTTTATAAAATAAATCCTTGGTCATGATAATGAAACAAAAGTTGTTTCCCTTCAACTGTAATGCTTTGGAAAGAAAGATCTTTGGGTTTAGAGGTAATTTTCAAACAAAAGTCACGTGTCGAAGCACTTGTTGCTAGGGCGAAATTTTCCGCCTTGTTCGTCGCCATCATGGCACGCAGAACATACACGGCAGAAGAGGTGGTGCAAATGTTTCCGGAAGAAAACTTTGATGATGATAGTGAGGATAAAGATTTTGATACGGGTGATGATGTTTATTTGACGGAGGCTGGAGGGAGTAATTACGATTCGGACGAAGAAGAAGATCGCCGCATACAATCTTTAGCAGACGATGATAGGTGAAAAAAAACTTCGTTATTTTCACTAGATCTATAATAATATTATTTGCCTTTTACACAGACTATTTCTGTATTTATCAGACATTCATTACAGTCCATTTTGGTTCACATAATTTTTGGTAATAACTCTTATTTCTATTTTTGCAATTCTTTGAGTATGACTTCAAGAATGGGTGTGCAATTGAGTGAGAGTGAATTTGTTTGCTCATGCCCCTAACTTTCCATCCCATAATTGTACTAACCAACAATCTTACACTTTTTTGTCTGTTCTTTGGAATCTTTATTCAATTTCTTTTCATTTGATATATACTTTTATATATCTAGGTGTAATAGTTTAGCAACAATGGCATATATAATAAGGCATGTGTGTTTTTAATCGTAAATCAAAATTTTCTTTAGCACAGAGCAGGAAAAACGTGTCAGCAGGCTAAGGGTTAATTATTTCTAACAATGACAGAAAGTATGCACACTCTGCCTTGCTTGTTGAACTCACTAGATTAAAAGACTGTTTTGGAAAAAACACAAATATTTTGAAATATACACACAAGTACATTTTTTGGTCCCATTTTCTAATGCAGCTTGTGTTTATGTTTTCTGTGAAATCTTGTATGTTTAGGTCAAAATGTTTTCACACTTGCATACACTATAGCAAAATTGGCATGTGCTTGAAAGTCTAGCACAGTGTGCGGACTTTATCATTTTCTGACTGAGCGTGATGGGAGGAAATCCAGCCCAGCCTTTACTCAAACAGAGAGTGGAACGCTCTGACTGCTATCAGTAAACAACAGGATATTAGTGTAAGTAGCTGTAGTGGGCTGGATGAGGGCTGCCACATTAATAGGGTTGTCTGCTGGGTCAGGGGTCAAAAGTAATATAATCTTCTCCAATCAGAGCTCGGTCTAGAACAACTGTGTGCCCTGACAGGGTTGAAGCCCATTTGGAAAGACAGGACCATCAGTCTACATTTCAAGGTCCTTACTGCTGCGCTCCCTTGTAATCTCCATCTTCCTATACGCTTGCTAACATGGACCCTCACAGCAGATCTACAACGAAGAATACAAAGCATGGAGATGAGGTGCTACAGAAGACTTCTGGGCATTTCCTTTACCTAGCACATCACCAACAACGAAGTCCGTCATACCATCACACAAGCCATTGCACAACCTGATGACATGCTCACAGTGGTTAAGAAACTGAAACTCAGATGGAATGGCCATGTCACCAGAGCATCAGACCTTGCAAAAACCATCCTGCAAGGCATGGTGCAAGGAGGCAGAAGAAGAGGGAGACAGAAAAAGAGGTGGGAGGGCAACATTCGAGAATGGACTGGTTTGACACTGAAAACGAAGCCATGAGGGTTGCTGAGGACAGAGAAAGATGGATTACGCTGGTTAAACAATAATCTGTGGTGCCCCAACAACCTTTGAGTTACGGAATAGAATATGACTATAGTATAATTATAAACCAAACACTTGTCAATTATTAACTTGAACTGTTGAACTTTTGTAGGTAAAACCAGGCTGTATTAACAGCCAAAATGACCAACTCCTGAATAAAATTAAATAAATTAGAACAAAAGGAGAACAGCTTTTATTTAAATTTAACGATTCTGTCTTGACTTCAAATCAAGACACGCAGAATACAAGGTAGGTAGCATGTTTTTGGTAAAATGAATTCACCTTCATGGTCTGGATGAGGGGGAGACACCTTCTCGAAGAAGACTGGAGGTTCGTCATCTGTATCCGTGTCTGCTTTTAGGTCCACTAAATGTTCGTCATCTGTATCAGTGTCTGCATTTAGGTCCACTAAAAGTTCATCATCTGTATCAGTGTCTGCTTCAAGGTCTACTATAATCTGTTTTCTTTGGTAATCTGAACCATCTTCCACTTTATTCAAATGACTTGTCTTTATCTTTGTGTCAAGTGACACAAGCCCATCATGTTCCATTCCTTCATCTAGTTCCATTGTGTCACTGTCACCATCTGAAAAAGTTTAGTTTAGTTTAGATACATTTAACGTCCCCGGACACCGTGGCATATAGGAGACATAATTGTTTAAAACTAAATGAGATTTTATAACACAAGTAAAATCCATCAGGACCACGTTAAAAACAGATATGATACAAATCATGCAACCAGGACAAACATTCATTCCATAAGAAATATAAACAAACACAGATAACCAGTTAAATGATTAAAATACAAATTGTTTTGACGCCAACTTGGGCTCAAATACTAGTTTTGTGTGACTAAAAAAAAGATTAAAATCAATCCAGCTCGTAGGAGTTATATGGATTATCATACAATGTATTAATGAGCATTTATAGTGAAGTGTCAACATGTGCTGTTGACAACTAGTTCAAATTAATTTATATTACGATTAAGATAGCCGGTGATAGGCCATCTAATTGTACCATATGTGGGGTCTATCCTATCCTATCCTGTCCCATAACCCGAAGGTCGTAGGGGCACCACAGATGATCGCTTAACCAGCATACTCCATCTTTCTCTGTCCTCAGCAGCCCTCATGGCTTCGCTCAGTGTCAAACCAGTCCATTCTCGAATGTTGTCCTCCCACCTCTTTTTCGGTCTCCCCCTTCTTCTACCTTCTTCTGTGGGGTACATAGAAATAATAATTAAAAAGGTTATCGGATAACTAACTTAGCGTTGTAATTTGCCATATGGCATTTCTATCCGAGCATACTAAAATGGTGCCCCCAAAAAACATTAAGAATATATAACTTGGTAAAATTACGTAAAAGCCATTTAAAATTAAGAATTGTTATTTAATAAGCAGTGAACTTTGTTTTCGTCAAACATATAGAATAATTATTTACTTCAAGACGTACAAAGACTATATGGCTGTCTATGGGTACCATGACCTCCGCCACCGGCAGGGCCCCAAGCCCAGTCCACAACCATAAATGTGACCCGACCATAGCGTGGCCGCTCCCCGGCCTGGCCAGGATTATAATTACAATTGCATGATTAAAAGGCCCAAACGAGTGAGCTTGGAATTTAAAAAAAAAAAATCTGAAAAAACAATTACTGTAAGTGTAATATACTAATATAGGGCCTATATGTTTTTGAGGGTGTTTGGTGGTTGAAAAATAGAATTAAAGCAAGAAGGCAGAGTACTTAACAGTTAGTATACAGCAATGAAAGTATTTGGTGAGCGATGACCATTAGTTTACTTTTATTTAAATAAAATTCGGTTTTACACTAGTAACGAATTGTTGACAATTATGTTATTTATAATAACATCAGACCACGCTGAGACTTCATAGAGTAAAGACCACAAGGAAACATACTCTTCGACTTGCGTCTTCATTCCCTTTATATTTAACAGAAGTATGCAACAACTACACCCAAGGACTGCACCATTAACAACCACAACGGTGCCAGTCGCGAAACCGAAAGTGGCTCGTCACTGGTCTGAAAATCGTTGCACTTCACCTTACTACAGATTGGCCTCGTTTAACAGGACCTAAAATAACAACTTCAGAAAACAGCCAGTCTTTGAAAGCCAATTAAAAATACTTACGGAATGAACATATGCTCCTGAAATCCTTGTTGTAAACGTCTGCTAGCCAGTACAATCAATAACCAAACCAAAAACACCTTACATGTCCGCCATTTGCAAAGAGATGGAGGTCCCACACTGTAGTTGTCAAAGAGCGAATTATTTGATTTGGATTTGACACTCACTGAACTAAATAAACTTTTAGATCAGTGTTTGACACTATATAACGGCGCTGCAACAAGTTAGTCTTACTGTAATAATAATAATAATAATAATAATAATAATAATAATAAGAAGAAGAATAAGAATAATAATAATGGGAACAAGAACAACAACAGTAATATACAGGGTGTTCCAAAAGTCTTGGGCACATTTTGACATTGAATATTTCCGAAACTATTAAGGATATAAAAACGCATATGGTAAATTCAGAAAGCTTGTAATCTAAATTTTTACATGGAATGTTCAAAGATGTTCAATGTGAGCACCATTGGTCACACGACACACATCAAGCCGATAGTCAAATTCTTGCCAAACGCGTCCCAGCATTTTCTGGTTGAGTGAACGCCATTAATGGGTCTAAAAAGAAATTTTAAAAAATCAACAGCTTTACAAAAAACTTAATGTAATTAGCTTTAAAATGGCACAACTTTTATCTTACTAAAATTCATAGTAATTGAGATATGGGGACTTAAAATGTGCCCAAGACTTTTGGAACACCCTGTATATATATATTTTTTACGGCTGTCTTTACGTCCCCACCCCACCCTTCTCCATTCTTATTTAGTTTCAGTTTGATACGTTATTTGTTTCAAAGTGAAAAGAAATCAAAATCTTTGGAAAATACGGCCAAATGTATGAATACTTGCAATGGTTAATTTTTCCAGCCCTTCACTCCATTTTTTAAATATGATTTTCATTATGGCCTGTGGGACTTTTTGAGACTATCATCGATCAAAGTTCAATGTAAATACATTATTTATTTGTCATTTAAATAGCATGGTACATCAAAAGAAACTGACAATGTTTATTTTGTACCAATTTTACAAATATTTTATTTACCTTGCAGTCGACTAACATTTTACACTTAAAAAGGATTTAGTTCTAGTCTTTTATCGCTAACTGCAGGGTCTTGAAGCGTTGTAATTCTTCTCTCTCTCTCATTATTATTATTATTATTATTTACTTTGTCTTTTAATTTCATTTCATTTCGTTTCATTTTAATACATAAGACATAACTGTGCGAAGACTTCCCTGATTCTGCCTCTGACTGCTCTTGCAAGCCTGGTGCCTAAAAATTAAACAGAAGATTGATTCATTTTTATTCAAAGACCCAAATAAGACATACAGTGCATTAAAACTGGGAAGTCTTCTGCCTCCTTGCAGGATGTCTCTTGTCAAGAAGAGAGAGAGAGAGAGAGAGAGAGAGAGAGAGAGAGAGAGAGAGAGAGAGAGAGAGAGAGAGAGAGAGAGAGAGAGAGAGAGAGAGAGAGAGAGAGATGTGACTTGTTTTGCGTCATCATATGTGTCATCGGTTCTTTTACGTCATTTTTCCCATCGTGTTCTTTTCGTTTTGTTTGTGTGTAGCTGAGGAAGTGTAACAAATTACACGAAATATTCTAGTTTACGGTGTTTGGGTGTTCGTTTTTATCACAATTACTTTGTCTTTTAATAACAGCTCTACAGTCAGTCTCATAATCAATTGACTTTCACTGATATAATGACTGAAGATCATCACCTTCAACTCAGCTGTGACAGATGCCGCCACTGAGATCCTTGGCAAGCACCACCCAAAGAAAAAAACGTGGACTTATGGACCAGTGTGATAAACGAAGAGAAATAAAAAAGAAAAAGAACACCTCACAGGGAGATGATGCCTACCGAAAAATCAACAATGACATCCAAAAAGGCATGAGCACAGCAAAGTAGAACTGGGTAGAAGATCAATGCCAGAAAATAGAGAGCTGCTGTCTGAACGAGAACAACGTTACAGCAAGAAGGCCTACCAGACTGTGGATTGGCTGACAAGTGTTAAACAGCCCAAGGTATCCACGATTCAAAGCAAGTCTAGCATATGCCTTATAGAACAACAAAATTAAGTCTTGGATAGATGGGCAGAGTACTGCTGTGACCTTTACAACCACACACCAAACGAAGACCCATCAGTTCTAGCGTGTACCGAGAACAGAAAAGAAGAAGAAATCCTCCCAATTCTCTGAGAAGAAATTGAGGCAGCAATGCAATCGCTGAAGAAAGGAAAATCAGGGGGAGTTGACAACATACCCACGGAAGGCATGCGCACAGCAAAGGAGAACTGGATAGAAGATCAATGCCAGGAAATAGAGAACAGTCTGAACAAGAATCCTACCAGACTGTGAAGCGGTTGACAAGTGTTAAACAGCCCAAAGTCTCCACGATCCAAAGCAAGTCTGGCATATGTCTAACAAGAAGTCTTGAATAGGAAGAAGAAGAAGAAGAAGAAGAAGAAGAAGAAGAAGAAGAAGAAGAAGAAGAAGAAGAACAACAACAACAACAACAACAACAACAACAACAAATCGTCCCAATTCTCCGAGAAGAAGTAGAGGCAGCAGTGCAATCACTGAAGAAGGGGAAGTCAGCGGGAGTGGACAACATACCCGCGGAATTGCTTCAAGCAGGAGCAGAAGCGATGATTAACGTCCTCACCATTATCTGTAACAAGATCTGGCGGAGTGAGGAGTGGCCTATAGTTATACCATGGATCCAGTCGCTTAATTGTCATCACTCTTTCCAAAAAAGGTAACCTTCAGGAGTGTGAAAATTACCGCCCCATCAGACATCCCAACAAGGTCCTCCTGAGAATAATACTCAGCAGGTTGAAACCCCAAGCTGAACAAAGTAGAGCTTGGGGTTTCAAGAGGTTGAGTATTATTTTCAGGAGGACCTTGCTGGGATGTCTGATGAGGGAAATTTGGCTAGCGATTGTAAAAATGTATACACACACACACACCCCTCCCTTCCCCCCACCCCTCCCCATCTAGCTTAAACAGTATTAGAAATAACTAAGTAACACCCCTATATTTTTAAAAGGTAATTTAATCTTCAACACAAATACGCTTTTAGGGGACAATTTTTTATTTTACAACTATTTATTTATTTTATTTTAGTTCAAATGAGAGACAATGACAAAGAGGGATGCTAAACATGAAAACCCCAACGCCCAAAGACTACAAAATCTTCACAATCATGATTTATTAACCCCAAACCTCAATGGCTATTTTACTGTGATAACAATTGTATAGTCAACAGAAAGATGATTGAAGGAGTCCCATCAATTTATGGTGGCTTATATGTAATCATTTGATCTTGTCAATATTATTTTTTTCATTGCGTATTAATTTCATTCCTTTAGTGAGAGCCTGTAAGTGAATGAATGTGAGGGCTTTGAGCTTCATTTTTTTTAAGGTATCAAGCTGCATAAAAGCTATTATTATTATTATTATTATTATTATTATTATTATTATTATTATTACAGTGGAACCTCCAATATACGACCGTCCAAAATCTGAGAAAAAACGGTCTTATAATATTGATTGATTGATTGATTGATTGATTGTTGCTTTAGGTCCAGCGGACTCTTCCGAGCCAAATCAGGACCGGACAACCCCCGATCCGCATAAAAGATCTGCTGAAACAACCCTAGTGGGAAAATTGAATGCCCTCCACCGGCCAGTCACTTTACAATAAAGACATCCCACGCAGGGGACGGCTGAGGCTTTACCCCAACTACTCGAACCCCCGGTTACAAAAACAAAATAGAATACAAACATCATTATAAATTATCAACAAAACATATACATATAAATAGCCTAGATTGCTAAATAATAACATCATAGGAAGCCCTAGTGACCACCCGGCAGAAAGCGTCCAACACTCCCAAGCTGATCCAACAGACCCCATACACAAACAAGGAGTCTTGTCCAGGAAGAGTTTTCAAGAAAAAAGGTAGGTCATTGATCTAGCGAAGAAGAAGATAGTATAGCAGAGTGATAGGACAGAGCAGGAATGGGAAAGAGTAAATGAGGAAGACAGCGACAGTGGGAATTTAAAGCACTAAATTTCCAGAAAGTGGGGATACTATTTATACTGAAACCCCCGGCACCCCAACGGGGGTGGTCTTATAATAGAGGTGGTCTTATACCGGAAACAAGGGGTGGTGGTGGTAGGTGGGGAGATAAGGCTCGGAGGGGTATGTAGTCATAATTTTCACACTCACCAGCCTGTATTCTCTGACAAAGAAAACTGTTAAACATGTTTCATTTTTAGCTTTGTCTTTTAGTCAAAACTTCAAAAATAGAAAACAGTCGGGTCTTCAGACATTTTGAACAGGGAAAAACTTTGAAAATGAAGACTGTTTTCGATTAATCAGGTCCTTTCTAAGTCTGTCAGTGCAGAAGCTCTCAGTTTTGATGTTTTCCTTTCGCCACTCTCTCCACTCTACCATCGTAGTTTCATAGATTCCTTATCCTATATGATGAGCTGAATTTGGGTCTTCCCAATGTCTAAACTTCTTGCAATAGACAAACAACTCTCCCCATTTTCACTTCTTTCAATCACTTTTACTTTTATTCTCTCTGCCAAACTCAAAACTTTCCTCTTGCGCGACACCCTTTTGACAAGCCAGTGTAGGCGAGTAATGTTCCTTACTTGCGAACCGGAAATAGCAGACAATAGTACACTAACATGAGAGAAAAAACGAAGGTACAGACAATAAATTTACTGATATCTCTTTTAAATTGCCTAAGACGGTCGTATAAAGGGCTTAAGACACGGTCGCTGTTCGCATAAACGAGGTAGTCGCATACCAGAGGTCATTTATTATTGGAAGTGAACCGTCAGAAGTTTTCAGGTCACATAACTAACAGAGGGAGTCGTCTACCAGAGAGACAGATACCGGAGGTTCCACTGTATTATTATTATTATTATAATTATTATTATTATTATTATTATTATTATTATTATTATTATTATTATTATTATTATTATTCAGAAGTAGAAGTGGAATGTTCAGTGTTGTGTGCCTGCCAGAACCTGAGAGAGTGGTTTATCCAATCCGTGTACTATCATGTGCTTCTTGAGGGCATTGCTCTGAGTGTACGCCTTGGGGCAAAACTGACAGGCATAGGGTTTCTGGCCACTGTGGCTCAGCATGTGTCTCTTCAAATGATTGGCCCGCGCAAAGGCTTTGTGGCAGACTTCACAAGCATGTGGCTTCTGGCCAGCATGCACGGTCTGCTTGTGCTGCTTGAGGCTGCAAGCCTGGTTAAAGGCGGTGAAACAAACATCACACACATGCGGCTTCTGGCCAGTGTGGACCAGCTTGTGCCTCGCCAGGTCGCTGGTGGAGGTAAATGGCTTCCGGCAGACATTGCACACAAAAGGGTTAGAAGGGTTGTGTCTCATCTTGTGAGTCCGGAGGATGGAGGCCTGGCTGAATGCTTTGCCACACAGCTCGCATACATGGTTTTTCTGGCCGGTGTGAGTCAGTTTGTGGGATTTCAAGTGCGAGGCCTGCGTGAAGGCCTTGTCGCAGATGTTGCACGTATGGTTCTTTTGGCCAGTGTGAATGAGCTTGTGTTGGTTAAGCTGCCCTGACTGGGAGAACGCCTTTCCGCAAGTCTGGCACAGGTGGGGCTTGACGCCGGTGTGGATGAAGGCGTGCTTCTCCAGCTGCTTCTCTGTGGCGAAAGCCTTGGCGCAGATTGGGCAAGAAAAGGGCTTGTGCTCAGAGTGGACCAGCTTATGGTTTCTCAGGATGGAGGCCTGGGTGAAGCCTTTCCCGCAGGTCTCACAGATGTGGTTGCGCTGCCCCGTGTGACCCTGCTTGTGCGTTTTCAAGTGTGAGGCCTGCGTGAAAGCCTTGTCGCAAACGTCACAGACGTGCGGTTTCTGGCCCGTGTGGATCAGCTTGTGCTGGTTGAGCTGGCCTGACTGGGAGAAGGCCTTGGCACAAAATTCACATACATGAGGCTTCTCCCCAGTGTGCATGAGCCGATGCGTCTTGAGGTTGCTGCCAGTGGCAAAAGCCTTGTGGCAGAGGTCACATTTGTGCGGTTTTTCCCCTGTGTGGATTAACGTGTGTTGGTGGAGGGCCGAGAGGGAAAAAAATGCTTTGCTGCAAACTTCGCACACATGCGGTCTGTGGTTTGAGTGGATCAGCCTGTGTTGCTTGAGGTTGTTCTCCATGGTGAAACGCTTCCCGCATTCGCACGCAAAGGGCTTTTCGCCAGTGTGGGACAATGCGTGCTTCTTCAGGTGGATCATCTGGGTGAAGCCTTTGTGGCAGACATCACAGACATGAGGTTTTTCACCGGTATGGACCAGCATGTGTTGTTCCAAATGGCCAGACCTTTGAAACACTTTGTTGCAAATCTCACACTTGTGGATCCCTTTATGGACCTTCCTAGCTCTGCTCGTAATGCTGCTCGCTGCCTTCATGCAACTGGACTTCCCTGTGTATAGTTTCTTGGACACTGCTGCGTAAAATGCAGGCTTAACTCTTGACCGGCCAACCGAATTGCGTGGTGGAACTGCAGGACCGGAGGAAGTGGTGGTGCCTGATTCTACTAGTGAAGAGGAAATGTCTTCAGGTGTGTGCAGTTCAGGATGTTCTGCTAGCAACCTCCCTGGTTCAGAGGAAGAGAAAGAGGGTCCATTGAGTTTCTTTGTGCTGGTAAGGCTTGCAGCAGGGGACATATAATTGTCTGTATCAGAATCATTGCTGCTGTCAGCTGCTGGCATTTCATCTGTGTCTTCTGCCTCCACTTTCACCCAGAACTCGCCAAGATCAGAGGCAGGTTTCTCAAGTCTACTCAGTGCTGGTGGTGAGTCTAATTCCTGTTGTGGAACCTTGCCAAGTGGTCCTTGGCCCTGGGTAGCTCCCTGCTGCTTCCGACTGTGCGAAGACTTCCCTGATTCTGCCTCTGACTGCTCTTGCAAGCTTGGTGCCTGAAAATTAAACAGAAGATTGATTCATTTTTATTCAGAGACCCAAAGTCTAATCCCACGTCCCTCTTCCTACACCTACTAAAAAACGAATGTAATTTTGAGCAAGTAGCAAATCTGAATATATTACTACTTCATACCAGAATTTTCAAAGCCATTAACAATATATTACACTAGAAGGGCAAAGCCCATATGACTCACAGGCTCCTTATGGAGCTTGCAAAATTTAACATGAAAATGACTGCCCATAAAAAATTAAAAAATAAAACAGTGCAATTAAAAAGTAAAGTAATAGATGATCTTGACCTCTGGCTCCAAATACACTACTATCAAATAAACTACATCAAAAGTTGTATTATGCCAAAACCCCCAGTAACCTTGGGATGACCTTGAGGTTCAGTGGCCTTGGGATGATCTTGATCTTCATGTGACCTCTCATGCTCATGTGTGATCAAATAACCCAATGTTGTTGCATAATATGGGTTAAATAGAGCAATTCGTCTGAACGATGATCTATTTTTTTGTATGCCCTTGACCTTCAAGATCAACGTAAAAATGGAACAAATATGAAAGACCAATCTATCGTCTCTAAATACAACAAGTCTGAACTTTTTATCTTTCATTTTAGGGTCGTCACTTCAAAGTACCCATACTAACTGACTTTGGGGAGCTACAGTGACCTTGACATAGGGGTGAGGTCAACCAAATGTCCAGAATATGTGTGTCTTATTGATATCTATCATGCTTCAAAGAATCATAAGTTCAATATTGACTTAGAAAAAAGTGAATATATGTGAAAGTGTTTCATTTTTTGACTAACATTTGTTGACCCTGTGACCTTGACCTTAAAGTGAAGTCATTCATTCACTGATCATTTATGGAAAAGTGCGTGTCTTGCCAATGTTGATGCTTGATCTGAAGCGTGTCTTGACCATGATGTAGTCAATCTGGTTGTAATGCTCCCTGCTGGGAGTGTGCCAGGTCCATCGTCGTGATTTTTTGTGGAGACAAAGCGTGTTTGTCAGTATCAGATTGTGCTATCTGGCAAACTCCAACAGTCTCAGACCTCTGTCATTTGTCTCGTTGTTACATTGGGGTCCACATGTGTCTCCAAAGTTGTAGTGCGCATCTTGGCCAACCTTGGCGTTCGAATCACCTTGCACTATGACTATGTCCTTCCTCGGCACTTGGTCAAGGACAGCCTGCAGATGTTGATATAAATCCTCGACTTCATTGTCATCATAGTCTGATATTAAGGCGTAGATCTGGATGATGGTGATGTTGAAAGGGACTGTTCTTAGACAGATGGTAATGAGTCTACTGGGGACTGGGTGGCAACCCATGACAGTGGCCAGAATGTCTTTGTGGACCAAGAATCCAATGCCATGTTTGTGCCTGTCATCTCTCCCGCTGAAATAAAGCTTGTGGCCTTTGTCGGTCATTGTTTCACCTAGGCCTATTCAGCGCATTATTTTTATTATTAATATTATTAAGATTTTTTTTTTTTATTGCTAACTGTGATAAAGTAATGACCAACCTTCTGGTGCTGCCGGATTATCTGGTTGCTCTTTCTCTTCTGTTCCAGCAGCACCTGCAGCAGGTTTGAGTCAGTTTGCTCTTCTGTAGCATCTTGTTGCTTCTAGAAAATAAAATAAAAAATAGTTATAAAAGGATGATAAGGCTTGCGGAATATCACACCAGCTCAATGCCTATGTGAGCAGCACTCTTTGGTTCCCCCACATTTTGCTGGCTGCGGGCTATTTATAGATTGCCTACACCCTCCCTTCCAGTGAAAGGAAAGGAAAGAAGCACCGCCGAAGCTATCGGCGAAGCTATTTATAGCTAGCCTGGCTGAACTAACCTTAAAACCTAAAAGCTTTGGTTGAGTCGGTGTGATATTAAAATGGGTCTGGACCCTTGGACAAAGTAAGAATTGTGGAAAAATACAACTGTCTAATTCATGCTAAGAGATCATAATCTGCTTATATGATATTCCCTTTTGTAAAAGTTCATTTTGGGTTTGCCTTTATTTGTTCATTGTACATATGGTCATACAAGACACAAGACGTAAGAAATCATATTCGTCCAAAGGATAACATTGGAAAAACTATATTAATTCCAGCCATGCAAAACAGAAAAACAACAAGATGGCAGGCCTTTTAAACGTACTTACACTGGTTGCTGAAAAATAAGCATTTTCAAAAGCGATAATTTTGTTGGCGGAGTTGTGACAGGACTTTCTCCTAATGAAGCAAAAGGAAAACAGGGAGTGATATGCCACGATGTGAACTATCTTGGAGCAAAACAATTATCCATATCAGATCAGCCAATTTTTGGAAACAACGCAAAACCTGTTCAGAAAATTGTGAAGCACAATGACCTTGACTTTGAAGAAAGTACAAATGCGAGTGATGTAAACATGCTTAGCAGTATTTGATGCATCTGCAAAGTAAAACTTGCATGTCTGTTGTTTTAAAAAATTATATATATTTGTCATCTTTGTAAATCTACTGATGGCATCCACATCTTCCACTTTAATGTAAAAAGGAATTGTTGACTTAATTTGACTTGACTTGATTATTCACACTGTGTTTGCATGTGTGTGTGTGCATGTGTGTGTGTGTGAGTGAGTGATACTTGCAATATTTGAATCTAATCGTCATGCCCAAGCTTGAATTGTAAAAGAGCATCTGCCATAAAAAGTATAAGCAGTGTAAGCTGAATGCTACAAGGACACGCCATGAATTACAGGCTTAGTATTTATAACACTGACTGCATAATCTTGGTTAAGTAGGTAAGCAAAGACTGTGTATTGTGTTCTGTTAAGTCCCTTACAGGGCCACAGCCTGCATAGTTTTTGTCCTCATTTTCAAAGAAAGCTGGCAAACTTGTTTCTTGTACACTTATAGAAGAAGAGAGTGAGCTTTCATCTCAATAATATGGATTCACAAACTTTCTAATACTATGATCATACTATCCTGTGTACAACTACAAGTTTAAAAAAAAAATAAAAAAATAAAAAGGCCTCATTCATTTTAAGTGAGCATCCAAATAAGCCTCTGGATGTTTAATTCATAAAATCATTGTAGATAGATAGTCATAGACAAACAGGCAGATATGCAAGAAGATAAGAAATATAGATAGGTAGACAGATATAGATAGAGAGTAAAGAAGGAAAGATAGGTAGATATAAGATAGAGAGACAGACTGATGAACAGAAGGACAGATAATTAATGCATTCTTCTGCTTCGACCTATACAGTTGAACCTCCGGTATAAGACCGTCCAAAATCTGAGAAAAAACGGTCTTATAATAGAGGTGGTCTTATATCGGAAATAAGGAGGGAGGTGGGGGATGGAGGGGTTTCAGGGTCGGAGGGGTATGTAGTCATAATTTTGTATCCTTTATGATAAGCTGAATTTAGGTCTTCCCAACGTCTAAACTTCTAGCAATAGACAAACAACTATCCCTCTTTTCACTTCTTTCAATCACTTTCATTCTTTCTGCCAAACTCAAAACTTTCCTCTTGCGCGATGCCATTTTGACAAGCCACTGTAGGCGAGTAATGTCCCTAACTTGCGCGAGTAATGTCCCTTACTTGCGAACCGGAAATAGCAGACAACAGCAGGCGTACACTAGCATGAGAGAAAAAACAAAATGTCCAGTCAATAGATTAACTGATATCTCTTTTAAAGTGCCTAAGATGATCATATAAAGGGCTTAAGAAACGGTCGCTGGTTGCACAAACGAGGTTGCCGCATACCAGAGGTAATTTATTATTGGAAGTGAATCTGTCAGAAGTTTTCAGGTCACATAACGGAGGGAGTCGTATAAAAGAGAGACGTATACAGGAGGTTCCACTGTATTAGTCATCTTTATCATCGTATAGATACAGGAGGTTCCACTGTATTAGTCATCTTTATCATCGTAATCGTCATCATCATCTACTATAATTGTACACCTTACCTTACGTGATGTTTACTGACCTGCTCATCACTCCCCTGGTGCTGTTGACACATTAGGCACAGATCTGGTAATGTGACACCACACAGCTGACACGGCCTGGATTTTGTGTCTGGGTCAATTTTCACCTTGGTCTCATAACTGAAAAGCAACAACAGACATAACACATCCATGGTTTTCATCTGCTGTTATCACCAGCTGGGTACTTTCATGTCACACCAGTGCTAAAATGCCCTAGGTCGGTGAGTGCCAGTGACATAAATACACCCAGTAAGCACTAGGTACCTCCTCCCCATCCTCTGATCTCCCGTTACCCAGGATTGTGCTCAGCTGTCTGTGGCGTCAGACGATGCGCCTATGTTCGCAAGTGGCCGCTTCAGTTACAGCCTGTATCAACCAGCTCTTCAGCTGGAAAAGTGCTTGTATAACAACAAACAATAAAATAATTAAAAACCAAATGGATACACAGACTAAAAACAGGTTAATTTGGATAAAAACAAGATATGAATGCTAAAATATGCACCATATATCCTATCCTATCCTATCCTGTAACTCGGAGGTGGTAGGGGCACCACAGATGATCGTTTAACCAGCGTACTCCATCTTTCCCTGTCCCTATGGTTTCCCTCAGTGTCAAACCACTCCATTCTCCAATGTTATCCTCCCACCTCTTTTTTGGTCTCCCCCTTCTTCTACCTCCTTGCACTGTGCCTTGCAGGATGGTCTTTGCAAGACCTGATGATCTGGTGACATGGCCATACCATAGGAGTTTCCGTTTTTTCACCACTGTGAGCAGGTCATCATGTTGTCCAATGGCTTGTGTGATAGTCTGTTGGACTTCATTGTTGGTGATGTGCTGGGCATAGAAAATGCCCAGAAGTCTTCTGTAGCACCTCATCTCCATGCTTTGTATTCTTCATTGGAGATCTGCTGTGAGGGTCCATGTTTCGCAAGCGTATAGGAAGATGGAGATGACAAAGGAGCGCAGCAGTCGTACCTTGGAATGTAGGCTGATGGTCCTGTCTTTCCAAATGGGCTTCAACCTCGCCATGGCAGCAGTGGTTTTTGCGATCCAATTCATTCAAAATGTTTGTTGCCTAACAAGAACTTTGTGTCAACCCTTTCATGGAGTTCCGAAGTTTACTGACTGTACTAGTAACAGAGACCCTTACTGGTTTACTGTACCTAGTGATCGGCACACCAAGAAGTACTGAAAATAGAAGTAACTGTCGCATCAATAGTCCCGTTGAAAATTCTAACACTGTCTTAATTTGAGGAAGAGACTACTCACCATAGAAAGAATTTAGAAAAAGTGATAAAGAAGGAAAGTTTGGCGGGGGTCTGGGGGATGCTGCAAGCCCCCAGTTTGGTTCAGAGGCAACACCCCTCATGGGGGTGAAGCATTTAATGCATAATTGACAAATCACACAAAACCCACACAAATCTGGTGATTTCAGCAAATACATTTTCTGACAATTTCTACACTAGACAGAGAGGAAGACATATATAAATTGTATACCTTCTAAATTAGTGTTGAAGCTGAAGCATGAGTAATGAACATGAGGATATGAGGATTTGGCTTCATGACAGCTCAGTGGGATACATTCTTTTTTTTTTACTACTTTTTTCTATCACAAAATGTTCACAAACTTTAAATGGACAACAACAACAAACAAAAAAACAATGAAAAAAAAGGAATGAAGAGAAAAATGAGGACTAATCCATTTGAAGATAAAGCGGCCCGAAACTCTGGTGACTGAGAACATCTCTGACATATTATATTACTAGTGGTTTTTGTACCCTGGCAAGCCAGTGTACACATGATACTGTTTAAAATGTAGACAGAGAGAACTTTTGTCTGCGAGTTTCATTTGGACGATGATACCTCCCCATATCCCCCTTGATACCTCACCATACCCCCCCCCCTCTGATATCTCCCCGTGATGCCTCATCATACCCCCTTGATACCTCCCCGAACCCACTTGATACCTCCCCATACCCCCTTGATACCTTCCATACCCCCTTGGTTCCTACCTGTACCCTCCTTGATACTTCCCCGTTGATCATTTCGCAGGTATGGATGAAAGGAATTGACCATCACCATACCCCCTTATATATACCCGTATCCCCGTTATGCCTACCCATGCCCCTTTAAACCTACCTGTAGCCCCCTTTTACCTACACGTACCACCCCATCCAGATCGTTGGTAGTAGTAATAATAATAATAATAATAATAATAATAATAATATTGAATATAGAATAATACAAATAGAAATCAGAAAAAACACCAAGGTTTTAAAATAAAATTTGATATAAGATATTATAATTGTTATAATAATAATAATTAGTATTATTAGTTTATAAATAATAATAATAATAATAATAATAATAATAATAATAATAATAATAATAATAATAATAATAATAATAATAATAAACCCTACCCGTAGCCCCCTTTTACCTACACGTACCACCCCATCCCGATCCTTGGTACTACTACAATACAATACAATACAATACAATACAATACAATACAATACAACTTTATTCATCTCAAACTGAGCAATTACAATGGCAGCATCAGCACAATTACCAAAAAGAATTAAAAATATTATTACATACACATGAGAAGTAGTCCAATCAAAAAATAGTAAATAAAACAAATAAATAACAAAACATACGGTTAAATACATTATACAATAAACTAGAGGTGAATGTCATAAAAAGTCATAAAAGGTAAACTGCCCCGATATATCACAGATAATAGTTTCTCCGCAAAAGCTACAGTACAAGATGTACATCCCAGCAATACAAACCAATACCATACAATACAACACAATACAACACAACACAATACAGCACAAAACAATGCCACACAACTTCATTCCTCTCAAGCTGGGCAATATGATTACAAAGGCAGCGTTGGCGCAGAAATAACCAGTAAGAATAAGAATAAAAATTAAAAATGACCTTACGTGCACACGGAGAGTACTCCCAATCAATAAGTAAATGTGCTGTTAAATGCATAAGTAAACTATAAAATAAAATATAACCTATAAAACTGTAAAACAAATATCACAGATAATAATTTCTAACAGCAAAAATCTCCTCGCTCTCTCTGGAATTATACCCACACTCAACCACTCACACTGCAGCTTATATGCATTATCTATAAAGACACATAATCAATAAAATCAATAATAATAATAATAATAATAATAATAATAATAATAATAATAATACTAATAATAATAATATTGAATATAGAATAATACAAATAGAAATCATAAAAAACACCAAGGTTTTAAAAGAAAATTTGATAGAATAATAATAATAATAATAATAATAATAATAATAATAATAATAATAATAATAATAATAATAATAATAATAATTTATTATTATTATTAATATTATTATTAGTTTATTAATAATAATAATAATAATAATAATAATAATAATAATAATAATAATAATAATAAATTAAAGGTAAAAAAATCTAAATTTTAAAAAAAAGAACCATATTGTAGTGTAAAAAAAAAAAAAAAAAAAAAAAAAAAAAACTTAAAAAAAAATATGGCCCGCGTGAGTATCGATCTTGGGTTGCCCGAAACCGTAGACGAAAGATTAACCCACTAAGCTACCAAGGCTTCGTAGAAAAACCATGAATTTTTTGGTCTATATGGGAAAACATGCTGAAACCTCAATTTGATTTTTAATGGAAGCGCGCGGAATGAGGCTATTGCAGTTTGTGGACATTTTGTTTATTTATTTATCTCAGAAACGGTTAAACGTTCGGTAAGGAAATGTCGGCTATAACGATTTGGCTGGTTTTGAGCACACAGCAGGCCGATCAGCAGCGCTCAGCACCTGCCCAGATCAGCGTCCATAGGAGACAAACTTTATAGTAGAGGCGAAGAAGGACTTCCGGCTAAGCAATTTATATATATAGATACCCCTAAAATGTTCTCAAAGGATTTACATTGATATAATGATGATTTACCTGTCATAAGACGTGATGGGTGTGCACCTTAAATGTATAATCAATATAAAATTTTATTTTAAAACAGGTCATTTGTATTTTTTTCCTATCCCATCCAATCCTATCCCGTAACTCGGAGGTCGTAGGAGCACCACAGATGATCGTTTAACCAGCGTACTCCATCTTTCCCTGTCCTCAGCAACCCTGACGGTTTCGCTCAGTGTCAAACCAGTCCATTCTCGAATGTTGTCCTCCCACCTCTTTTTCTGTCTCCCTCTTCTTCTACCTCCTTGTACTGTGCCTTGCAGGATGGTCTTTGCAAGACCTGATGATCTGGTGACGTTGCCATACCATCGGAGTTTTCGTTTCTTCACCACTGTGAGCAGATCATCGTGCTGTCCAATGGCTTGTGTGATGGTCTGTCGGACTTCGTCGTTGGTGACATATTTTTTTTGCAGTTTATAATTATATTCGTATGTGTGATGGAGAGACTGTTGTGTATATTATTTTAATTGCATGTGGCTTTGTTTTAGTCCATCAGCAAATCTTGTCTTACTTTCTCAGGTTTGATAATAAAGTGATCATGAATCCTGATCTCAAAAGTGTTTTGGAGCCATCCAAATGAGTGGATATCCACCAGAGGGTGGAAGAATCCCTTCTGTGGGTGTGTTGTTATTGTATTTTCTCTGTGATCTTACCAATTGATGAGAAAAGAGGCAATCTGATTGTGTGAATTCATCAACAAGCTCTCTCCAATCCTGCACCAAGTAGCGTACACGTCTCTATCCAAGTGCACCCACTGTTGCTTCTCCGCTTCAGCCATGGCAAAAAAATTGGCGAGCTCTGCAATAACACCAACAGAACAACACAATTTTATATTTTCATTCATGTATTTATTTTAATTGAATATAGCGCTTTTCCAGCCCCGAAGCTGCTCAAGGCACTGGCTCATGCAAGATCTAATGCAAGCTGCCCACTCATTGCCTTAAGCGCAGTGTCTGAAGCCCAGATGATTGTGCACAACCCTTGGGGACCAGGGATGGGGGACACAGGACCTAGTATTTGCTTGGTGTATATAGATTGTGCACAACCCTTGGGGACCAGGGATGGGGGACACAGGACCTAGTATTTGCTTGGTGTATATATGTAGCTAGCACTTGGGGACCAGGGATGGGGGACACAGGACCTAGTATTTGCTTGGTGTATATATGTAGCTAGCACTTGGGGACCAGGGATGGGGGACAAAGGACCTAGTATTTGCTTGCTGTATATATGTAGCTAGCACTTGGGGACCAGGGATGGGGGACACAGGACCTAGTATTTGCTTGCTGTATATATGTAGCTAGCACTTGGGGACCAGGGATGGGGGACACAGGACCTAGTATTTGCTTGCTGTATATATGTAGCTAGCACTTGGGGACCAGGGATGGGGGACACAGGACCTAGTATTTGCTTGGTGTATATATGTAGCTAGCACTTGGGGACCAGGGATGGGGGACACAGGACCTAGTATTTGCTTGGTGTATATATGTAGCTAGCACTTGGGGACCAGGGATGGGGGACACAGGACCTAGTATTTGCTTGGTGTATATATGTAGCTAGCACTTGGGGACCAGGGATGGGGGACACAGGACCTAGTATTTGCTTGGTGTATATATGTAGCTAGCACTTGGGGACCAGGGATGGGGGACAAAGGACCTAGTATTTGCTTGCTGTATATATGTAGCTAGCACTTGGGGACCAGGGATGGGGGACACAGGACCTAGTATTTGCTTGCTGTATATATGTAGCTAGCACTTGGGGACCAGGGATGGGGGACACAGGACCTAGTATTTGCTTGCTGTATATATGTAGCTAGCACTTGGGGACCAGGGATGGGGGACACAGGACCTAGTATTTGCTTGGTGTATATATGTAGCTAGCACTTGGGGACCAGGGATGGGGGACAAAGGACCTAGTATTTGCTTGGTGTATATATGTAGCTAGCACTTGGGGACCAGGGATGGGGGACACAGGACCTAGTATTTGCTTGCTGTATATATGTAGCTAGCACTTGGGGACCAGGGATGGGGGACACAGGACCTAGTATTTGCTTGCTGTATATATGTAGCTAGCACTTGGGGACCAGGGATGGGGGACAAAGGACCTAGTATTTGCTTGCTGTATATATGTAGCTAGCACTTGGGGACCAGGGATGGGGGACACAGGACCTAGTATTTGCTTGGTGTATATATGTAGCTAGCACTTGGGGACCAGGGATGGGGGACACAGGACCTAGTATTTGCTTGGTGTATATATGTAGCTAGCACTTGGGGACCAGGGATGGGGGACAAAGGACCTAGTATTTGCTTGCTGTATATATGTAGCTAGCACTTGGGGACCAGGGATGGGGGACACAGGACCTAGTATTTGCTTGCTGTATATATGTAGCTAGCACTTGGGGACCAGGGATGGGGGACAAAGGACCTAGTATTTGCTTGCTGTATATATGTAGCTAGCACTTGGGGACCAGGGATGGGGGACAAAGGACCTAGTATATGCTTGGTGTATATATGTAGCTAGCACTTGGGGACCAGGGATGGGGGACAAAGGACCTAGTATTTGCTTGCTGTATATATGTAGCTAGCACTTGGGGACCAGGGATGGGGGACAAAGGACCTAGTATTTGCTTGGTGTATATATGTAGCTAGCACTTGGGGACCAGGGATGGGGGACACAGGACCTAGTATTTGCTTGCTGTATATATGTAGCTAGCACTTGGGGACCAGGGATGGGGGACACAGGACCTAGTATTTGCTTGCTGTATATATGTAGCTAGCACTTGGGGACCAGGGATGGGGGACACAGGACCTAGTATTTGCTTGCTGTATATATGTAGCTAGCACTTGGGGACCAGGGATGGGGGACACAGGACCTAGTATTTGCTTGGTGTATATATGTAGCTAGCACTTGGGGACCAGGGATGGGGGACACAGGACCTAGTATTTGCTTGGTGTATATATGTAGCTAGCACTTGGGGACCAGGGATGGGGGACACAGGACCTAGTATTTGCTTGGTGTATATATGTAGCTAGCACTTGGGGACCAGGGATGGGGGACAAAGGACCTAGTATTTGCTTGGTGTATATATGTAGCTAGCACTTGTGGACCAGGGATGGGGGACAAAGGACCTAGTACAGATCTTCACAGATTCTTGTCCTTCCTACCTTGCTGATCTACTGTCTGTCTACTCCCCTTCACGCACTTTAAGATCATCTGCTGACACTCGCACACTCAAGGTTTCCGTCACCCGCACTAAGACATACGGCCAACGTGCATTCGCCTACTCCGCACCTAAGCAGTGGAATTCCCTTCCCTCCCATATCCGCAACATACAATCAACACAAGCATTCAAAAAGGCCCTCAAAACCCACCTCTTCAAACTGCATTATTCAGACTGATTTGTGTCCTGCTGCCATTCTCTCATCTCTTGTCTATGTCTGATCCGTAAGTGTATACACGGCTGTAAATATTTATACTGTTTTCCTTCCTGGGCCTAACCGGGCATATAAATAGCTGTGAATAGGTTTTTGCTATTCTACTTTCTGTCATTTTTTTGTCATTTGTGTACATAGTTGTAAATAGTATATTTTTGTCTTTTTTGTAATGTATGTACATAATTGTAAATAGTCTGTACCTTTACTGTCCCGTCTTTTGGTGTATTGTAGCAAAAGTGATGTTTCATCGAGTGTATGTATTTATATGTTATGACTATGTAAAGCGTGGTGAGTCTAGTCATAGGCTGGAGTACCCGCTATATAAAAATCCGTTATTATTATTATATTATTTGCTTGGTGTATATATGTAGCTAGCACTTGTGGAACAGGGATGGGGGACAAAGGACCTAGTATTTGCTTGGTGTATATATGTAGCTAGCACTTGGGGACCAGGGATGGGGGACACAGGACCTAGTATTTGCTTGCTGTATATATGTAGCTAGCACTTGGGGACCAGGGATGGGGGACACAGGACCTAGTATTTGCTTGGTGTATATATGTAGCTAGCACTTGGGGACCAGGGATGGGGGACAAAGGACCTAGTATTTGCTTGCTGTATATATGTAGCTAGCACTTGGGGACCAGGGATGGGGGACACAGGACCTAGTATTTGCTTGCTGTATATATGTAGCTAGCACTTGGGGACCAGGGATGGGGGACAAAGGACCTAGTATTTGCTTGGTGTATATATGTAGCTAGCACTTGGGGACCAGGGATGGGGGACACAGGACCTAGTATTTGCTTGCTGTATATATGTAGCTAGCACTTGGGGACCAGGGATGGGGGACACAGGACCTAGTATTTGCTTGCTGTATATATGTAGCTAGCACTTGGGGACCAGGGATGGGGGACACAGGACCTAGTATTTGCTTGCTGTATATATGTAGCTAGCACTTGGGGACCAGGGATGGGGGACACAGGACCTAGTATTTGCTTGGTGTATATATGTAGCTAGCACTTGGGGACCAGGGATGGGGGACACAGGACCTAGTATTTGCTTGGTGTATATATGTAGCTAGCACTTGGGGACCAGGGATGGGGGACAAAGGACCTAGTATTTGCTTGCTGTATATATGTAGCTAGCACTTGGGGACCAGGGATGGGGGACAAAGGACCTAGTATATGCTTGGTGTATATATGTAGCTAGCACTTGGGGACCAGGGATGGGGGACACAGGACCTAGTATTTGCTTGCTGTATATATGTAGCTAGCACTTGGGGACCAGGGATGGGGGACACAGGACCTAGTGTTTGCTTGCTGTATATATGTGTAGCTAGCACTCACCTGTCACCCGTTTTCATCTTCTGTGGTTTTTTCTAAAGCATCATAAACAAAAACTATTACACTTAAATAGTAAATTACTCCAATCTTGAGGCAGTGATATAATTTAGACCTGAACACAGTTGACCTCCCATCGCACAGACTTAAAGATCCTGATGCTCATGTCCTAGATGAGCGAGTGCCAGCTTCACCCAGCAAGCACAACGTTTCTTTTCTCCCATACCCTGTCACCCAGGATCATGCTCAGTGGTCTAGATGTCAGACGATGCATCCAAGGCTTCAAGTGGGTTCCTCAAGTTATATCCTTTGTCAGCCAGCATCTAAAGCAGCTCTTTAGCTGGAAAATTGCTATATAACAGCGATTAAATAAATAATTTTAATAAATGGTGTGACCTAAACATTTTAGTACTTCTTATTTTTCATGCCAAGTTTGACCCTACTTTTTCAGAAAGAATTATCATCAAAAACATAAAACCTAACAAAGCCCCCAGTCATGAATGCATTCCAAGTATTGTCCTGAAAACCCTGGCTGACAACATTGCCCCTGCCCTTACTTGCGTCTTCCAGAGATTTATCAGCTCCTGCAAACTCTCACTGGACTGGCTTGGAGGGCACATCTCCTGTGCATTGAAGAAAGGGGACCGTAAAGACCCGGCGAACTACCGCCCAATATCTCTTATCTCTATCCCATGCAAATCTTGGGACATATCATCTTCGCCACATCATGAGTCATCTTGAACGCCACAACATACTGACCAATCTAAACCATGGCTTCAGCTCTGGTTTCTCAACAAAAACTCAGCTCCTAACTATCACCAACGACCTCACTCACTTCCTATGACAAAGGCAACCAGACTGACATGGCTATCCTTGATTTCTCCAAGGCATTTGACACTATCCCCCACAACCTACTTGTCCACAAACTCTGCTACTATGACATCACTGGCAACCTTCACTACTGGATATCACCCTTCCTTACCCAACGAACCATGCAAGTGGTGGTAGAGGGAGAGAAATCTGCTACAGCCACTGTCAACTCCAGAGTCCCACAGGGCACAGTTCTAGGCCCACTCCTTTTTCTCTGCCACATCAATGACCTCCCATAGGCAGTAAAATCGCAAGTGCCTCTGTTTGCGGATGACTGTCTCATCTACCGTGAGATCAATAGCTATGACGACCACAACATCCTCCGAGCGGACCTGAAATATCTTGAAACCTGGGCAGAAAAGTGGGGCATGAGGTTCAATGCTACTAAATGCTAAACCATGAGCATCTCAAGAGGTTCACCACAAACCTTTATGTACTCCCTCAACAACACCAAACTCCAACAAGTCTCCAACAACCCTTACCTAGGCATCCTCTTATCTGATGACCTGAAATGGTCACTTCACATAAACAAAGCTACAAAGAAAGCCAGCTGTGCCCTGGGCTTCATTCGTAGAAATCTGTGCCACTGCCCAACCTCTTGCAAATGCGATGCATATCTTGCTCTAGTCCGTCCCCTAATGCCAATGGAATTTGGTGCAATCATCTGGGACCCCTACCTTGAGCAAGACATTGAAAACTGGAATGAATTCAGCGTAATAAAGCATGCTTCATCTCAAGAGACTACAGATCTTCTAGCCCAGGCTTCGTCACAGGTCTCCTGAAAAGATTAGATCTCCCCTCCCTCCAATATAGACGTGAGCAACTCCACTTAACATTCCTGTTAAACTTTAAGGACTAGTGCCGGCTATGCCATCAGATTTCTTTTCTGTTTCCACAGCAACCTGACTGCCTGATCAGACCCAAACGCTCCACTTCAGCTGACTTCATCTCTAGTAACCCATAGACAATAATATCCGTAACAATAATAGATGCTTCAAAGTGCCCCAGTGCAACACAAAGAAGTACAAACAATCTTTTTTTTCCATGCACCATTGTTGCCTGGAACAACCTTGACAATTCAGTTGTTGGCACAACATCTATTGAGAGCTACACAACTGTACTAGCATCTGCTACGAACCGTTAAAAAAGCAGCATCGCCCCTCCCCCCTCCCATCCTCCAAGACTGTTGCGCCTATGCCAGTATATGGATGTAGCAATGTGCTTCACCAGAACCAGAACGATTACAAGTTTATATAGCATCTGGACGTTTTGGCAGTGGGCACTTTCGGCGACACCGCCGAAAAGTCCAATCTACTTTTCCGCCGAATCATCCATATGATTTCTTAAGAAAGTTCCCGTCGAAAGCGCACTGGATCTTAGTCACGCTAAAATAAACAAGCTAAATTAATTAACAATTTTGTATCTTGACCCCATGATATTTTTTACTTATTACTCTAATTAGATAAAAACTTTTATCGCCTTTTGTATTAAATAATTGATGTGTCTTTTCCAATTTAATTTTTGTGTAAAATATACACCTAAAAATTTTACTTACTTTATTACATATTTACAATTACATATTTAAGTCCTTGTGTTTCAATATAAAATTTAGGAAATATTTTCAGATTTTGACCATTATTAAACAGTAACATGTTTGTCTTTTCACTAGCTAGTTCAAGGTCATTATTATTCATAAAAAGGCAAATGTTATTTAGTTCTGATTGATATACATTTTGTAAGTGTTTAATTTCATATAAAGAAAGGCTTTTCCTCAAAGATTTGTTAGTCCTTATTGCGATATCAATCATCTGCATACTGAACAAGGTGGGTTTTTTTATTTATATATTTTGGTAGATCGTGAATAAGTATATTAAATAATATAGGTAATTTAATCGAGCCTTGTGGAATTCCCATATTTATAAAATTGAATTAGAATTTCCAACTTTTACAATCATGTTTTTTCCTGTAAGGAATGTTTTAATATATGTGGCCTAATAATACTATGTTTTTAAGCTTATACAATAATCGTTTGTGCCATACTCGATCGTATGCTTTTTGTAAATATCAAAAAAGGTTGCTAGTAAACTCTTTCTTTTAGCAAATTGCTTCTGTAGAAAGTTAACAATGTGATCTACTAAAGATCATATGTATAATATGTGTATTACTGTGTATCAATTATAGTACATGTTATAACTTTTATATTTACAAAATAAAAATTACAAAAATCTTCACCAACGTTCTCTATTATTAAAAACAAAAGGCAGTTTTGAGCGTGTAATCATTAAAACTTACAACAGTGATAACAATTTCGGATGAGAGTATAAACCGAGGTCTAGTCTGTGTGTTGCATACATTCCATCATAACGGACTTTAAAGTAAAGATCCTGACGCTCATGTCCTAGACGGGTGAGTGCCGGTAACAAGAACACACCCAGCATGCACTAGGTCCTTCTCCCCCATCCCTGGCTGGCCAGGATAGTGCTCAAGACCATGCGCCCAAAGGCTGCGGGTGGGCGTCTCGGGCGGTTTGAGTTAGATCCTGTATCGGCCAGCGCCTAGAGTCTGGTCTAGTACGGCGAGATAAGTGCGCTATAAAAATCCTCAATAATAATAACAATTATTTTATAAATAGGCCTATAGACGGCACCGCCGAATGGGCCAGACTAGCGCCGAGCCGTCTCGCCGCCGAACCGTCCCACCGCCGAGCCGTCCACCGCCGAACCGTCCAGGGTGTGACGCCAAATGCAAATCGTCCCGCTGCCGAAACGGCCGTAATTCGTTTAATATGAATGAAATGAATAAAAACTAAACATATTTTAAAATAAAATAAAATAAAAAAGATCGGTTAGATTCTGAAAGTAACAATCACAGCTTACCGGAATGTCGAATCAAAAGGGAAGACAAGAAACGGTAAGCCTGTGACTAATAAATGACATCAATAAACGCAACATTTACACGTATCTCGAGATATGTTACTAATAATAGTACGTAAACATATCAAGCCTTCGCATCCGGAAGTAAGACGCCTGATGGGAATGCGGAAATGAAGATGGTATGAAAAATTGTAAGGTAAATCTTTTGATCAAGCAAACGTCTCGTAGACATTTTTTTGTAATTTATTATTTAAATTAATTGTACACACATTAGTCACAAACTAAAATGAAGAATAATTAATTATAATATATACATTGACTATTTCAATAGTAGTTTTATCCAGTTGTGCTGTCAATTTTTTTTCTAAAAGCTATCCGAAACTACACGAACCTTCTGTCTCTGTATCGAGCGATTAGCTGTGTCAGTGACCGGTGGAATTTGTGTTAAGAAGCAAACACGAAAGAGTATTGAGGGATTTGATTTTTGTCTTCGCTGTTTCTACACCTTCAGGCTACTGAAGAAGCATTTTAAGACGTGTAAATATAGATAGATTACTTTATTGGCCCTTGCTTTTTGTGTATGACTATGATCACCACTAACTCTGCAGTCACTAACAATGCACCTTTGTAGTTTGTAAACGCGGTAAATCTCATAAAAACTCGGTTTCATTGATGATGATGTCCATTTATAACGCGCATGTCTCCATCCATTGTCGAATGCTCAGTGCGCGAGCCGATACATGATCTATCTCGAGCCACCTGAAACGCCAACTTGCAGCATTTTTGGGTGCATAGGCCATAGTCAGACGACTGAGCACTATCCAGGGGTAGATGAGAAAGTGGGGGGGGGGGGGGGGGAGAGGGGGGAAGGGTATGTGACCTTGTGCATGCATGCTGGGTGTATTTTTGTATCCTGCACTCACCTGTTTAGGACATGAGCATCATCAGGATCTTTAAACTCCATGCGACGGAATGCGTGCGGGCACATACTAGACCTCCGAAGGAGTAGGAGAGCGGTGTCTCAGGTTTTGTTTTTCCCCCTCCCCTCCAAGCCATTACCGTCATTTGAACCCCTGCCTGCAAGGGCTGCGAAGTTATCGTCTGACATGAGAATACACAGTGTACACCACTGAGCTAACTGAGCTCATTGAAGAGAAGAGGGTTAGCACACCCAAACCCTAATGAATTAATATAGTTTTAGAATTCAGTTCGTTCGATGATTGCTTCCACAGTAATGTAGGAAGATTTAAGCCACGGAGCTGAGTTGTTCATCTTTCCATACTATTTCATAGTAGATTGAATTTATTATGTGGAGATTGGTTTCATTATTTCTGCCTAGATCATTATATATGATTATGGGTTGTCTGATGTTTGTGTCAGACTCACATTTGCTTATACTGCGTGAGTCACTAGCGACTCACTCATGCGTAAGCCGTAGCAATTTCTACTAAAGTTGACTTCCCCTTTGGCTTGGCTCAAGGTGGTAAGCACAAGGCGAACATCAAAGTTGCATTCAATGTGTTAAAAATTTGAATCCACAATGAAACTGCATGCAGCAGCTACAGCATGATTATAATTTATAGGAGGAAATGAATCAACTTACTGATTGTGACTGAAGGAAATTTTGCAATAAACAGTGATCCCCGATAATATGTGTTTTTAGCTGTGATCATGCTAGAGATTTTGTTCATTATTGATTTTTGTTTTAAAATTTGTTCCAGCTGAAACAGGATTTAACTGAAGGCACCAACTTGCTGCATGTTGCCCAACGCCAAGGACAACTGAACAATCCTGAGTGTTACCAGCAGGCTTGACTTCTTTTGGTAATTTATACTGTTATAATTATGGTATTTTAGTACTGTCTGCGGCCAGTTGTTGCGGCCCCTGTAATAGGAAATGTATGTTGTAAAAATTTTATTTCTTTGGTGGTTTAAGCGGTATTTTTGGGAACATTGTAAAAACCTATGAATCGCGTCAGTATTTAAGGAGCAGGGGTCATAGTTTAGGGAAAATGTTGTGGCTAATAGCCCCAGAATTGCATGGTATTAATGAAAGCTAGGGGTAGCTGACTTGCAGAGACTTACGGTCGCCACTGTTCTAGCCTCTGCCTCTATAAGTCTATTTGAACAAAGCAGTAGCAGGTTGTCCAATCTAGAGACCCCCTCTCTGTACACTGAGTGTCTGGGGCTCGCCCTGGATCTAACACTTGTTTCTCACACACTTGCTACCTCTGCGAGTCTCAACTGCACTAGCATAGATCTGCTAGGAGCCGCTAAAAAGCGACCACTTTACTTCAATTGTTCTGGTCTCGGGCTCCATCCCATAAAATAGTTTCTAACATTATTTGTAAAGAACGTGAAGTTTTTAATTTACAACAGTTCTTCTGTTCTTGTATGCCTATTCTAGATAGTTCTTCATACTTCTCACTAGCTGAACTTGCTGCTATAGTGCTAAACTTCAAATCCTGTTACAGGCCGCAGAGACTGGTAAAGAGGCGAACATAGACCTTGGCAAGGCTCCGCTACTCAGTGTTCCCATGACAATCAAATCGGTATTAACGGAAAAAGTAGAATTTGTGCCAAGGGTAGGGGTTGAAATCCATCATAACATAGGGTAGGCAGGGTTAGAAATTACCTTTTATACAAAGATGCCCTTTGGGTGCATTACTTGAGATTTTTTGGGTGCCCCCAAAAAGTGTTTGAGTGCCCAGACAAATAACTTGAAATACACGAATGACCTTCTATGAGATTCCTTTTTGTTAAAGCTAACCTTACATTACATTACATTACATGATTATTAGGTACTCCAACCTTTTTTGTGATTTTCTTTAACTCAGTTTGGACACTAAAGTATTTACATAGATCTTTTTATTCTGAACACAGTGGTATATTTTTTTCCCCCATAGGACAAATAGGTAAAAAGTTATTAATGTTTGAAAATGCAGAATGTTGGTGTTTTTTTGGCAACGTTTTGGAATTGAAGAAATTGACAACTTTGGAGTCTGAAAGTGAAGCCAATATTGATACCAGAAAGCTGATTTTTGACAGGTAACTCCTTCATATGTTATACTCCAAGCCCAATTTTCTTCAGGCCTATCCCATGTCAGACCTGCATACCCTTCCGTAATCTTCCTTAATTTTACGGAATTTTACCCTCTAGTACGGGAGTACGAAATTTTATGCAAAATTACTGAGAAAACAATTGAAAAACTACGCAATTTTTAGAGCCGTGTAAACTTATAAATTGTTGTCTGCTAGGCCTAGAAGCCGACAGAGTAACCGCCCTTGCATGAGAGCAAATGTTTCGAGAGTTGTGATTGGACGTTGTGAACCAATTAACATGCTCGAACGTTACGAGCTTAGATTGTCGCGCCGATCTTGAGTGAAAATGGCGAGTGGAGAAAGTTCTAATCGGGCTAAAGTTGCACGTTTACATGAGACAGACTACGAATCAGAAGAGTCTGAGTGTGTAGAGATTGCTCAAGTGCAGAAGAAGAAGAAAAAGCTGCAGTTGCAAGTATTTCGTTCGGATTACATGCGGACTTGTCTTGTGGCTTCAAAAAACATGGCCCAGAATTATATGTGTACTGTTCTGTGTGCGATTCTGACTTCTCAGTTGGGCATGGAGGAGCAAACGTCTGTAAGCGGCTGGTCCTCAAATCTCGCCATGAAGACACCAGATATGTCAGGCCAGAAGAGCTGGACCATCTCAAATGTGCCTACTCCAGGCAGCTGGCACAATATAAGGACCAGTTTAAAAAAAACTGCAAAATTTGTTCAGGGTACAGTCTTTTCAGTGTGGTCGATTTCAACTGTAAAACCTCACAATGTTCTGTTGTTATTGGTAAACATATTCACAGTTACAAGTCCTTATTTTGACAGCTGATAAAACTATTTAAAAAAATTTTTTAAAGGCAAACTTTGAATTCATAATTTATGTGTAGTGCCTATTCCTGTGAATTACACATCTTTATCATGAAAATGGCATTTGCAGGGTGCGTACTCTACCTGGAAAACCTGGAAAGTCCTGGAATTGCAAAATTGCTTTTCCAGGCCTTGAAAATCCTGGAATTTCATTACTTATCATGGAAAACCCTGGAATTTAGAAATAACGTAGCTCGTTCGTTTAGCGAGCGTCGCCGAGCGAGCGGGCGAGAGAGAAAGAGAGTGAGAGAGAGGCTGTTTCCAGTTTGTGGCTGTTGTTGTTGTTGTTGTTGTTGTTGTTGTTTGTAGATTATAGTCACACGACACTTTCGCATATAGGTGACTACTGGACCGATTTATACTGACACCAGCGGGCCAGTTGTTGGTAAAGGGGAAAATAATATGATCACACATTGACCAATCCGGGATTCGAACCAGCGACCTTTCGGTTACTAGGAAGACGCTCTTACCAACTGAGCTACCCGGCCCCTCCAGTTTGTGGCGATTGCACTAGAGCTATTTATAGCTCAGTGGACTCGCAGCGTGATGCTCACATGAATCATTCTATTCACTAATTGGCTAGTCTAGAACTTCCGTTTTTGCAGCAAAACTTCTGATTGGCTAGGCCTAATTCTTTGTTTGCGACACGCGGTTTGCGATAAGTTTCATATGAATTTGTGTGGTGCTAATGCGGTGAAAATATTTTGTAGACCAAATTAAAACATGCCTGGAAAGTGCGTATTTCAGGCGATTTGGACAAAGAATAAAGACTACTGTAGCTGGTTAGGTCCTGGAAAGTTACAAAGATGTGCGAGTTCTCAGAAGAGATGTCCTCAATTGAGATTGAGAAAGATCCTGTGCGCCTTTATGAATTCTGGCACCAACATCTTTCAAAGTCTGCACATTCCAACTTATGGAAAGTTGTGAGAATGCTGCTTGTATTGTCACATGGGCAGGCATCAGTTGAACGGGGTTTCTCAGAAAACAAACAAACAATGGCAGTTAACATGTCAGAGGGAGCCCTTGTTGCTTTGAGAAACATCAATGACCATGTTAACAGCAAAGGAGGCCTTAAGCAAGTCACCATCACAAAACCCATGCTTTTTGCTGCAGCGACTAGCAGACAGAAATATCATCAGTATTTGGACAAGCAAAGGGAGGAGAAAGAAAAAGCTGATAGGCTGCAAAAGCGTAAGGCAGAGTTAGATGACCTTGAAGAGTTGAAAAAAAAGAAGAGGAGAACTGAGGAAATGTGGAAGTCTCTTGTGCATTCTGCAGATGAATATGCTCAAAAAGCTGAAAACAAGTGTGACATTAAACTGCTGGCAAAATCAAATGCAATGAGAAAATCAGCAAAAGAGAAGAAGGGAGAACTTGACAATTTAGAAAAACAGATAGAAGAAAAGTCTTGCCAGATTAAGAATTCTTAACCTGCTGGAAAAGAAAAAAAAATCAGCCAACAAAAAGAGGGCTGAACTCAGATTGTTTGTGTGCTGCACAGTGCATTTGTGCATTTTTGTATTTGTAGTGATATTCTTTTCTTTTATCATAAAACAAAAATAAGCAACACCAGCCAACTGTTTATAACAGTAAGATTTGTGCATTTTTGTATTTGTAATGATATTCAACATATATTTTTTTCTTTTATCATAAAACAAAGTAAGCAACACCAGCCAAAAGTTTATAAAAGAAATTTATTCGCAACATAATCAAGAAAAAAAACAGCCATGAAATTTTGTATGGGTCTGGAAAACCCTTGAAAAGTCCTGGAATTTTACTTTGTAAGACCAGTACGCACCCTGCATTTGAGTCAATCACCTGTAATGTAAATAAAACTCTGTGGAACAGTTATCCTTCATCACAACCGGGTCAGTGATGTGCAGGTTTATCTTTTGTTGCATGCCATGGTCTCTTATGATACTAAGTAATCATTTTTTAAAATCTGTTTGATATTGTTTCCTTCTTTTTGCTATCCTTTTAAAAACTGGGTTTTTGTGCTTTTTTAAGTAGTAAACGTGCCGTGAATTTATTCATACCTTGGTTATTCAGAAACACCGCGTTTACTCATGTATGTAGAATTACTGAAGGAAAATGCAAAATTACTGAAATTCACAGGGAAAACTACTGATCAGTAATGCGTAAGGTAGGCAGGTCTGCCATGTAATGTTCAGCTGTTTTGGTGCTTCAAAGTTGGGAAATCATCAAATTCGCAGTGCATGCCGGCAAATTATAGGCCTACTAGTGTGCTACTACGCTCAGCTCTCATGTCGCTGAATAGGCCTACGAGTTCGCCATGGCCGCAAGAAAACCCGAACACCGTTTGGGTACACTTTTCTACGGCAAAGCGCTCAGCGATAGAGTAATGCACAAATTAATAAATACCCTAGTTTTATAAAGGAAAGTCTGCTAATTTTTAAACTTCTAGTTAAAATCAAACTTACATCAAAACCGCTTTATCCATTTTGTTCGGCTCGTAACAACACTTAAACACATCAGAGCCCACCATATTTGATATGTAAATGAAGCTAAGTATCCGAACTTCTCATTGGTTCTTATTTTTAGGCCATCCAATGAAATATCTTAAAGCACTTTGAGTTTGAAACGAGCAACCTCGCAGCAGACGCGCTGACATTTTTTTCGGAGCGGCATTCAGCGCTCGTATAGAAGTGTATTCAAAAGCTGTTTTCTCGGAATCTTTCACATAAACATGCATTAAAAACAACACAGATGTAAAGATAAAGCTTTCAATTTTTATTTGAATACAGCCACTGTTCGTTTTGATGCAGTTTTACATTAATAATAAGTGTTGAAAGTGAAGTCAAAACTGCCGAGCGGACAAGAGCCAATGAAGGGCTTGGAGTACCTATGATTATTGCTTTAGGTCCAGCGGACTCTTCCTAGCCAAATCAGGACCACTTAAAGCTAACCAAACAATTACAAAATGACACAAATAAAAAAAAAAACACCAATAATTTAGTTTTGGTTGTATAAAAAAAAAACTGTTTATTATTGTTGACCCTTAAAACATTAAAAAGTTTTTTTTTAATATCAGAGTAACAATACAAACAATAACAAAGACTCAATGCTCAATATCTGAGAAGAACTCATGTTTGGTTGAACAAACGTTTTTTTGAAGGTGTCAAATTATTTATTCGACATGCTTGTTTCAGTGTAACTTCATGTTTTGTTTTGCACGCGCGAGATAGGAACTGACTCCATCATTGGTCATTTTATAAATTACTGGCCAATCAGAAAGCTCGTCTTTCATGCGTAAATGGAGACTATTCCCAACCCATCGCAACCAAAAGCGAATGGAGACAATAAGAATGCGATGTTGATCTTTAATTACGATGTTGACTATTCGAAGGGAGCTTCAATGAGTTAACTTTCTTTTAAGATTTTACACACGCCCGTTGGACTCACTGTCAGCTATGCTCTGGGTGTCCAAACAGGAATTTAGGCTCCCCTGGCACTCATGCGCATGCCAAATTCTTACGCTGGGTAAGGGTTGAAAGCTATCATAACACAGGGTAAGAGTTGATTTAACTCACAACATACTGAACTGAGCGACATACAATAAAGGTTACCCTATTTTCCGGACAACAAGGCAGATACTTTTTCTTCCTCGACTTTGACCAATGCATCTTGTGATATGGTGTGCATAATGGGAGGCTAAAATCTGTCTGAATAAAGTCAAGATTCATCATAATTTTCTTGTGTGTTTTGCATTATGTACGAATTACAAGGGATTTTTATTCAAAATCTATGCTTGTAATATGTATTGTCTGCAAAATATTGTCAGGGCTTCCCCATTTGCAATGAATCTAAGGAATGGGCTCACTTCCATTTGACAATTTTAAGGTGTTTTTTTCACTCCTTGTTAAGCATTTTTAAGAGTGGGGAAAAAAAAAAAGACAAATGCCATGATTGATTTTTGTTTCGTAGTGAGACAATGGGAGTAACCACTGCACACAATGCGTCACAAGCCTATGTGACTGTCACATGAATCTATGATGTCACTTCCTAAACATAGAATGACGAATTAGGAGCTTTGTGATTGGTTGATAGCGCAGAAGGTAAACCAATGAACATCGAGCTAACTTTTCTGCATGAGGCTTGAGGGTGCTAATTTTAGATACGATTTTTCCAGAAACGATGAACACTCTTGTAAGAAACAGCTGTTTGTCTGACACTCACTCGGAGAAAAAAAACAACTTTTTGCCTCGTTTAACATCACGTTCATGTTCTTCTCACGACATAGATAGATTTTTCAGGCCTGTTTTCAGCACCAATTGTAACATTTAACCCTCTAACACGCAGAGCAACCGATATTTTTGCTATGTGCATACTCGCGGAGCGACCGGTAGCGGCCGGTAATGATCTGATCAGAGCCTGCCATGTGGACATCTATTTATAGCAAATGTGCGAGATTCTCGCACACGTGATTGTGACTTCCTGCTGTTTCCGGCGGTGTTTTCACGGCATTTTTAGAGTGTGTAGAACGCACACAGTGAATTTTCAAAGTTTGATTAAAGTTTGAAGTTTGAGAGGCGGAGAATTATGGCGTCAGATTCTTGCAGAATCTGATGAAGAAAATGACCCATTTGAAGGATTTTAGGAGGCCGATTTGGTACAGGTTAATGATGGAGAGGATAGTGATTTGGACTTTCACTTTGACGATCTTTTTATGTCGGATTTGAATAACAAAAACGATGAACAATCGGTGCTTTATTATTTGAGTCAGTGATCGTATTGCTGCATGTTATGCAGTATGCAATGTTGACATTCAGATTTTTTTTTCAGTTGCAACACATTGTAAAAATGTATGTGTAACATTTCTTTTTGAAGAAAAATATGTGGTTGATTTATTAATAATGATAAGTGGAACATAATTTTGGGTTGTGCATTTTTAATTAATTTTTGTATGTGCATGGTGTATCATTTTGACGGAGTTACTTGCCTTGACCTAGGAAATAGAAGCAGATAAGGCTTAGGCTCCTGTGGGGGTTAGAGGGTTAATACACATATCTCACGCCTGATCGACGATTCTAAGGAGGGATTTTGAGGGTCTCTAAGGCGTCATTACGCCCTATCTCGGCGTAATTGTGAGCCATGACTGTTACTATTGTTTTAAAGCTTTGGGGAGGATGTTTGTATGTAAATAAAACTTAAATACGAGCAAACGTTACTTTTTTGTCCTATAAACATAAGAAAATGTGTCTTGCTTGAAAGAATGCAAATTAGCATTTATCGCCAAATTTTGGCTATTGAGGGCATCAATCTATAAGCTGCATCTCTTAAATCTAAAAATTAAAATCCCCAATTCGGGCAAATACACGCCTCAGTAAAGTTGCAAAGTTGCACACAAACAAAACAAAACAATAAAGACTAAAAGTACACAAATGTCCTAAAATTAGCCATATATGATAAAAAGTGAGAAACTCAATGGATGCAGAAACTGGTCAGAGGCTCACAAAGCACGAACTCAGTGACAAAGCAACAGAAAAATAAAAATAAGCTACACCGTCGCAAAGCAATATATACACAAGAAACAAAACGCCAAAAAAAATACCATTAGCCGCATTTATAATAATGATTTTTATATAAGGCGCTTTTCCAAGTAAGGAACAGTTAATCATCACTCCACTGAAGCCACTGATAGCTTCAGTGTTTTTTTTTGGTTTTGTAATGGAACAACATGAGCCCCATCAGTATTTAGGTGTAGGGATCAGAGATTAGAGACAATGTTGCTGCTAGTAGCTTAAATTTTATGGTAAGCAAGTATGACATTGACTTATGCTGCATTTTATTTGAAGGCTTGCACATTTGTGTTCCAGATAGAAAAAGGAGGTCTGAGCCATGGGTGATAGGGATGAAGAAGACATGGTTTGGATCCCAGTAACCAAAGAGGTGTTCGATAAGTGGTGCACCATTGGGGACAACCTCAACATTGCATCACACACTGATCTCATCGCCCTTTTCATTCACAAGTAAGTACATTGCTCTATTTGCACCCTTGTCAGAAAATTCTTCCATGAAGTCGGGTATCAGACCGAGTCAAATGTTGGCCTGTTTAGGTAGCAGCTGCCAAAATATTATATTTTGCTATGTGTAAAAATTGTGGTTTTTTTTAACTGTTTTTTTTTCTTGGACTACAACACAACTCAAGGAAAACAAAAAAGTAAGGTAATATAGTTATTGGTTCCTGAGATATGTATTTAAATATCACAAAGCATTTGCAGTATCATAAATGACTGAGTGCCAAAAGGTGCGCATGGAATGGGTTGGTTGAAAGTTTTGTCAAAGTTTTGTGAATAAAATTGCTGATGGTGGATTTCGTGAATTGTGTGAGTGGAAGAATGGTTGGAGAGATAACTGAGATAAATTCAGATTCAAACTGCCAATAGTTTGAGCGCTGTCGGTCTTTGATGACAAAATCTGGTCGTAAAACCAGCCCTCAAAAACGGACAAGTCGACCCCATGTTCAGCAAACTTGACAGCACAGAACACTGTCACTATAAAACGTTTAATAATTACTGCCAATATGCAGTAAAAACACTAATGCACACGTCATATCAACCTCAAAGGCCACACTTCATAATTTAATGAAAACTGGACAGGTCAATTCCGATGTGTCGCTCATTGTTTGTGTCGTAAGAGAAACGACAAAACTTTTCGTCTGCTTCGCTCTTATTCTAATTTACACCAAGACGTGAAACTGCGAGATTTGCTTAGTCTCAAACCCAGTTTGAACACGGTAATATTAAATTGTAACGGTCGAGCCGATTTACTGAATAATATAGGTTGAACATCACAGTCAGAAATTGGCGTAAGATCTTACGAGCGACTAAATCTACCATATTTTCGGTTTAAAATTAAAATTGAATATTTTCACTTCTAAATCTCGTTAAGTGCATCACGTGACACGTTCTTCCTGTTCAATCGCCATTGTTTTACCACGGGGTTCAGTGCGCGAAGAAACGAAAGTTATGTCGTCACTTTTTTTATTTTCTTACGAGAGACACAACCAATATTCGAATCTGACGAGGGACGCAAACTTATGACATGTTTGTGTAATTTAATACAATAAAGAAGGCTCGTTTATCGTTTTCTTTTGAGAAACAGATGATTATTTAAAGTGTAAGACTAAGACAGTAGGGGGCCACTGTCACTGAAGATTAAGTCAACAACCGGACTGAGAAAAGTTTGAAAGAAGGTTTTCATCTCCACATGACTTTGTAGCAATATTACGAGCGACATTGAGGGCAAACTTTTGCGGCTTTTCTGGGTACTATTCCAAGTTATTTCGTCTGTTGATCGCGCAATACATGGCCCGAAAGGAAAAAGATTCGTTTTCAATAAGGTGTAAAGGACAGTGGTGTGAAATTTCAGTACACAATCCACATCATTAGCGCCTTCCACTAGATTTATCACAGGTACATTGTGTAATTCTTATGCGCGACACTTATAACATTGTCTGTTGTATAATGTAAATAAAATAAAAAAATCCTAATGCAATGATAATAATAAATACATATTTGTTTTCTGTGCATTCCCTGTGTATGGTTGAGTCATTCAGCATCATAAAACTCTGTCCTGCTTCAGTTGTGAATTTACAGCAAAATCTGAAAAGTTTTGTTTGTATCGCTCATCAGGTATTACAACACAAAGCACTGCTCACTGCATTGGAAAACAATATTTGAAAGAAAGAAATTCTATGGTACAAAGAGGTGGTCTAGAGACATATTTCTCATAGTAGTAATCAGTCCTAGTCATTTGATTTTTATAGCAAATTCCTTGTTCATGTCGTAATACCTGATGAGCGACACACCGCACATTTTCATGTTCAAAGCCTATTTTCTCAATAATTAGTTTTGTTATTATATTTTAATTTGGCACACACATGACAGACACTGAAAGCAATCTGACAGCACAAAAAGAATGGACAAAATACATGATTGATTTTTAAGGCCCACTGTCCACTTTCTGAGCTCACCTTTTGGCACACAGTCAAATGTATGCGTTTATTGTCATTTTCCCTATTTCATCATTAATCTACTCCTACCAGAATGAAATTACCCATCAGATAACATGATATTTTTAACTACACTATCAAAGAAACAAGATATTTTTAAATTACAGGTTGATGTCAGCACATAGCCAGAAAATACTCTGTACTGTTTTAAACACTTCTCGAGAAGCATCATGCCAAAATGGTCCAAATTATAAATGCATTGCATAAAACAGCATTTTCAAGTATCCCCTACCAATAGACAATTCAGGTATTTTGACTAATTTGTATGTTTCTTTGCTGTATGATGTATAGCAGAGGATGTAGTTATTTTTTCCAGACAGATACCTGATATTAGTTTTTTAAGTTACCAGGTCTCAGTTGACAAAATCTTCAATTTTTCTGGCGGAAAAAAACAGCATTTCACATGGAATAACACAAAAACTAACAGAATTTAAAAACTACGTTACCGATGAGCATGGTATTTGGCAAAGTTATTCCTGAATGTAATAAACATTCAAAACAACTACAAAGAATCTGAATCAAATAATTGCTTCTAATCGGAATGAAAAAAATATGTAGAGGAAGTGAGAAAGTACCAAAAACGGACAACGTCCAAAAGATCTGTAATTTGAAAACCTCTGCAGATGGGGGGAGGGAGGGGGGAGGGGGTTATCTTAAAGATCTGTTACCTTCATAAAAGCACTACAGGTATAGAAACAAAATTGTGTATGCATTTTATATGTGTGGCATATTAGCGTTAGCAGCAGAGTTCATTTTCTTGGTAATCCATTTGTAATAAGTATTGTTACCTTAAATGGTGTGGATGTGAGGAAGGGAGAGTAAAGTCATTGTTTTACAGTTATAAATGTCATATATTACAAGTTCCGTCCTAATTCGGCTCTTGGCAGTCCGCTGGACCCTATAAGCACCGAGTATCTATCTCGGATTACAAAGTGTTAACAAAAGGCTCCTAGTTAATGTTAATGTTAAGTTTAAGCGTTGCATCTATTGACTGTCTCTGATAGTGAACACAGCAAAAAAGAGAATCTTCGATTTAAAGGAGACCCCACTTCCGGGTCTCGATAACATTGCCTTCTGCCCAATATCATTGTTATTCTGCCAAAATATCAGTAAAATCACTCGTCAGTACCTGCCTCATTTGCTTCTTCCACTATCCATAGAAGCATTTCAAGCAGTACTGGCATAGGAGAAACAAGGAGAAATTATCACGAGCACATAAGTGTCAAGACCTGAACACAAGTGATTACATGTAACAGATCAAAGAACGTACAGCTTCACAAAGAAGGATCATAACGCCACACCGCTATATAAAAAGTGATGACAGATGCGTTTGGCGCGCACCAAGCGGAGGGCCTGAACGCTCGTTGCAAGGGACGTAATCCTCTGATTAGCAATACGTAAACAAACCTTGCCGCAGGACTTTTTTTGAACCCTAAACATTATCCTTTTGTAGTAAAACGAACTCAAAAATGTTTTATTTATACAAGTAAATACTTTTTTTTTAATTCACATTAATTACCAAAGCAATTAATTCACAGTAATTACCAACCATATTCATGATTTTATGCAGACCTATCACACAGTAACTGACCAGCAAAAAAGTGTGACATTAAAAACACGGTGCTTGCCTTTATTATAGATTCATTAGTGCGCAACCACTTGGCAACAAACCTGTTAATTAATGCAATTATTCAGTATTACTGAATTGCTCTTGTTGTGCAGTTATTGCCTTGTTTTCTCCTTTATATGAAAGTGTGAATCTGCCTATTAATTGAGTACATGACTGCGTGTGTATTAATTTGTGCTATAGGCCTACACATGCAACAGGATTTTTTTCTTCTGAGAAAGCTCGAGTGCATTTATAACTTTTGTCTGAACTTGTTATGAAATAACTTCATAATGCATTCCTGTGTAGCCTACTCAGGCCTGTATGTGTGCAACTGTATAATAGGCCAGACATGAGACTTTTCCGCTGTTACGCTGATTTCCGCTGATTTGAATGTCCCAGAGACCATTTTTGAGATCAGTGCAAATCCGTTGAGAAAATGAAGGGGGGGGGGGGGGTGGGAGGTTTTGATTTCGAGATCGCGGACCGGCTAGGCTGTCGTCACTTTAGGCGAAGTCGGAAAAATCGCCAAACGGTTTATCCCTATTCAGTTCAGTTTTCGTGTCTAGCTTCAGTCTACCCTTGCTTCCTCTGGCTTTAGCCTATCACTGTTCAGCCGGCCGCCATCTTTGACTTTCATTTGAACAGTGTTGCAAAATGTTTGCATGGTTGAACCCAGGCGAACAGACCCGAATTAGTGAAATCGACCTCCCAGTGAAAAACAAGTGGAATTTTAGATGGCTGGAAGCACAAGTCGATCTAGAAATAAAGGCAGCCAGTGACTCTTCTAATTCATTTCATCTCCTGAGATGCCATATTTTTTAGTTTTATTGCTTGTTTTTGTTTAAAATTATTCTGCTTCAGGCCCCTGACCCCCATCAAGGGCGTTGCTCCTGAACCCCACCGGGGGCCTACAGCGCCCCCGGACCCCTGCATATCATTTTCAGCTTTTTTCACTTTTTCTTGGTATCATGTCTGTAATAGGCATATTTGCCGAGAAAAAGAAATCGGTGACCATACATATAATAAGACAGGGAAAAGAAATCAGTGACCAGACAGTTAAGAAGACGGACAAGCAAGTGAAAATGAACAAAAACAGTGCATTACTGAACTTGCATGTCATTTAATTGTATTACAATACAACATGCAACAAATTGAAACATAGCCATGTAAAGTGCCAAAGCACAAAAACATGCCCAAAGTTAATTGATAAGAATTTAGAGAAGCAATATGAATTATTAGGAAATCTACACACACACACTTGATTCTGAAGAAACATTTTGATTTTAATAATTCAGTTCACTTTTAAGATTCCTACAAACTTGATATTAGTTTGTAAACTGTTTTTAATGTTTCAATTTCACATATACACGCATTCATCAAAAGGCCTTTCTTATAGAATTACTCCAGTTAAGACAGGGAGATAAACTAGAAACACTGAAGACGTAAAATACACAACAGTTGGAACGCAACACCAATAGGCATTATCCCTAAATAAACCGAAAGTAGGTTGCTTCCCCTGAAATGCGGTTACACAATACATGTTGACAGCATAAACCAAAAGTAGGTAAAGTAGGTCAATGAGAGTTGCTTCCCCTGAAAAGCGGTCAAAATACATGTTGACAGCTATTTAGGAAGTACTCCTATTTACGTTTTGCTAATTTTATGGTTCTCTTCTTCCTCACATAAGATAATAGAATAATAATTAAAACGGAATTAAAAAAAACTATATTCAAGAAAACTATAGGTCTTATAGTAATAAAATAATAAGTAGCTGAACTTTAATATGAATGACATTCCGGGACACTTGAATCTGTTATTGGTACAGCTGATTGCGCTGCAGTGAGTGCTATATTTGGGTCTTTTCGCATGCTTGCAACCTCCTGCAGCTTCACACATGCTGTCCGCCATGTTATCAACACTAGCCGGCTAGCAAAGCTTCAGACACCCCGCTTGGGGGGCGCTGGGTGCTTTCGATTTTGCACACTTTTGAGTTCTTTGTGAAGCTGTACGTTCTTTGAACAGATGTAGAAGTTTCATATACTGTTGAATTCTGCACAAAATAACGATAGTATAATCTTTAAGTTTTCAGCAATCCAGATGAGGAGTTGACTGACATTTTGCATATGTTTTCAAGCAGATTTTTATTTATTATTCTTTCTTTAACATCGATCCGTCAATTGTTACATAGAACAAAACAGGTAAATGACGACTGAAGGTTCACCTTTGACCTGACAGTTTACAGTGTTTGTATTGTTTGTAGACTTCAAGAAAGCGTTTGACCGAGTCTGGCATGCAGCTCTGTGGGCAACGATGAGAGTGTACAACATCCGCCCTAACATTATTGAAGTCATCAAAAGCCTGTATGACAAGGTTCCCAGTTCAGTCCTCCACAACAGCGCCATCGGGAACTGGTTCAGAACAACAATCGGTGTGCGTCAAGGATGCCAACTCTCTCCAATACTCAACATCTTCCTGGATTGCATCATGTCAGTTGCCCTTGCAGATCAGGAAGGCATAGCCAGCATGGGGGGGAGGGGGGGGAGAGAGAGCAATCTCCAACCTTCGTTTTGCGGATGACATTGATGGATTGGTTGGAGAAGAACAAGAACTTGAACACCTGGTACAGAGGCTTGACATCACCTCCAGAGCCTTTGGAATGAAAATAAGTGCAGAGATGACCAAAATGAATACTTAACAACATCAATGGCATCAACACAGACATCAAAGTACAAGGCCAATACCTCAACTGAGTGCATAGCTTCAAATATTTAGGAGCCATTGTATCAGACAATGGATCCGACAGAAAATCCTCTATAGGATCGCACAAACTGCTGCCCTGACAAGTTTGAAGCCCATTTGGAAAGACAGGACCATCAGTCTACATTCCATGGTTTGGCTGCTGAGCTCCCTTGTCATCTCCATCTTCCTATAAGCTTGCGAAACATGGACCCTCACAGCGGACTTACAATGAAGAATACAAAGCATGGAGATGAGGTGCTACTGAAGACTTCTGGGGATTTCCTATACCCAGCACATCACCAACAATGAAGTCTGACAGACCATCACACAAGCCATTGGACAACACCTGCTCACAGTGGTGAAGAAACTGAAACTTCGATGGTATGGCCACATCACCAGAGCATCAGGCCTTGCAAAGACCATCCTGCAAGGCACGGTGCAAGGAAGCAGACAAAGAGGGAGACAGAAAAAGAGATGGGAGGACAATATTCGAGAATGTACTGGCTTGACACTGAGCAAAGCCATGAGGGTTGTTGAGGACAGAGAAAGATGGAGTACGCTGGTTAAACGATCATTTGTGGTGCCCAAACGACTTTTGAGTTACGGGATAGGATAGATATAAAAAAAGCACACATTCCAAGAAATGTTGTCAACTTCGCTCCAAGGTCAAGTTTACACACCAGCTCAGTTCCTATGTGACTAGCTCTTTTCAGTGCCTCTGCGTTTCGCATGCTGCAGGCTATTTATAACTTGCCTGCACCCCTCCTTTCAGTGAAAGGAAGTATCGGCGAAGCTATTTATAGCTAGCCTGGCTGACCTAATCTTAAAAGCTTTGGTTGAGCTGCTGTGTTCACTGGAGCTGTCCGAAAGTCCGTTGGCCATGGGCATTTGGGCCAGACCTTGACCCTAAACTAATCGAGAATAAAGGTCCAAATTTGTTTATGTAGAGATATGAGATTGATCTTTTATATATAAAGATCTATATAGATATATACACATGTTTGCATTGATCCTTAAGGTCAAGATCTGTTACGTTTGAGACGCGTATGATATATCCAATCATTTTGTTTTGCAAAGGGTAGATATCAAAACACACATTCCATGCATATGTGGTCAATTTCACTCCAAGTTCAAGTTCGCTGTAGCTGTCCGAAAGTCCCTTGGCCATGGGTATTTGGGCCAGACCTTGACCCTAAACTAATCGAGAATAAAGGTCCAAATTTGTTTATGTAGAGATATTAGATTGATCTTTTATATATATATATATATAGATATATAAACATGTTTGCATTGATCTTTAACGTCAAGGTCATTTTAAGCCTTACAATAACGTTGTGAAATTTGAAAGAATTTAGAGTATCCACAGTATCCTGAAGAAGAACTGTAATGTTGAAAGTGTGAAAGCTAGTAACTTTACATGATAATGGTATATGAAATTATATGCTATGCTATGAATGATATAAAACTTAACTCATTGCCTGCCAATCGACGATATATCGTCGATCTGAGCCGCCATGTTTTTGCCAATCTACGATATATCGTCGATTTCAGTGTTTCGTTCCGTTTTTTTTGCGCAGTCCAATCCAAGTTTTATTTTAACCAAAAGAGAGATAACTCTTTCTACTTTCAATCTCGATCGACAGGCGCGTGGTTTCTTCAAATTGATTCGTTTTTAGAGTGTTTTTTGTGCATTTTACTAAGCATTGTGATGGCCACAATCGACAGTGTGTCAAAGTCTGCTAATAATCAATATAATTTCAAACTGTAAAGTGTATTTTGATCCTAAATAAATTTTCTTTCTGGTGTGTGAAGCTGATTCAGTGATTGGAATTATTCCTCCAGATTCTTTTTTATCACTGTGGTATGTAGAAATATTTTTATTTTATTTTATCATTTCAAAAAGATCAACATGCTTTCAAAACACATATTTCAATAATAACATATAATCAAATTAACATTTTTTTTTTCTTATTCTTCACTCTTTTACCTTTAATTTGATATGAAATATGTCTTTTTAACAACTATTATTGAAAGAACAGTAGCTTAAATGCCTAAGGTACTGAACTTTCTTTCCGGTGCCAGAGAATTGTCTGGCGCAAATGTGGAAACATGCCTGGCAGGCAAAGAGTTAAAATGATATTGTATGCGATGAGATAGCTTTCAATGATAATGATATGCTGTGTATCAGGCACCAGATTGAAATGGACAGCGGGGAAGGGTGTATTCATTGTGGGTCATTCCTCTGTTGGATGTGCCCTACCTGCCTCACCATATCCAAAGACAAGGTACCAGTGTATTCTATACTTTACCCTTCATAATAGTTGTATTTAGTGAGTCATATGGACTTTGCTCTTGTCATTAACCCTTTTGCTGATGAAGAGAAATTGCTCTGAGTTACAAGCAATTGGCAGCCATGTCAAAAATGTACACAATTATTCTAGCTTTGAACAGTATTAGAAATGACTGGGTAATACTTCTACATTTTTAAAGGGTAATTTAATTTTCTACAAAAGTATGCTGTTTGGAGAAGAAAAAAATAACATGTTTATTTTGTTTATTTTTATTTTATAAAATATTTATTTAGGTATTATTATTATTTTTTTTTTCCCCAAATAAGGGAAGTAAGAAAGAGAGATGGAGGCAATCGCATTGTATTTGCAGTATTTTTTATGTATGGGTGCACAGTATTGCGTCCCTTTCGTCTATGTTCCTGTTTTGCACATAGATCAGCTTTAGGGGCATATAGATGGTGCAGGCTGCAGAACTCTCCGCGATTTTCCGAGTAAGAATTAAAAAAATTCCGAGGGGAAAAAAATTCCAAGAGAAAAAATCTAGAGAATATTTTTTTTCCGAGTACCGATCCACATTTTCATGTCGTCTTATTGACAGAGAGGTGCGCCACCCGATGATACTGCTTCACTGTTATAGGCTACAACTTTAGCGGGCGCCTCTTATACTGTCCATTTCGCGAGTATTGTTGACCAACTGGAAGAATTGTGTGCCGCCCGCATATACTATTCTCTGAGTTTCTCTTTTAGTCTATGCGCTAAGTCTTTGAACATCAACGGAGACATTGTAAAACTGTGATTGAAATTTTGTGCGTTAGCCGCTTCTTCTGTGATGAACACGCTTCATTAACCTTTTTTTTCAAAATGTCGTGTGCTTCTAGAATTGTCAATCGTGGTGAGACATTTAATGAAAGCAACATCCAGAACAAATGGAAAGGCAATTTGCACTTTTTTTTTTTACCTGTTCATACATTTAAAAAAAAAATTCCCCCAAACATAGCTATACATTTTCCAGTATTTCCATCCAGGGGCTTTGTCCCACTGAACTCCCCACCAAGGCTTTGCCCCTGGACCCCACAGGGGCCTAGGCAGCCCCTAGACCCCGGCCAAACTTCAGAGATTTTTTTTCAAAGTTGTTCTGCAGCCTGGTGGTGGTGAGGGCGGGTGGCCACCTGCCAGTGAAAAGGTATGTAGTACCTAACTTACGACTGTTAAATAGCTAAAGTCCTTAGCTTTCCAGCTGGTGCCTCTTGGTGCCGCTGACCTTTTAAATACACAGTGAAAGAAAGGTCACAGTGATGCTGACGAGATAACACTTTATTGGCATATTTTGTCACACTATTAAATTACGACTTACCTTATCATAAGCAGTCAAGGAGTTTCATTAATTCAGTTATCTGAAACATAATTTTTCTTGATGGAGGAGGGAGATTGGGGGAAGAGGTTTACCTACATTTATCACACATTTTTTACATCATAATAATCATGGCTGAAACTTCCTTCACTGAAAGTAAACTTTCAGCCACCAGCTGTAAGCTATTTTTAGCCAGGCCATGCCGTGCGAAACCCATGCACAGCCAGCGTCTCGGATCTGGCTACAAGCAGTTCAGCCAGCGATAAGGGACAGCACAAGGGTTATTTTTTGCCATAGCCTGAAAGTACCACTTATGAACAACCGTGTAATAATAAAAATAATAATAATAATAGTGAGAATGGATGGTATAACGCGCCTTATTGCTAAATCAAACTCAAAGCAGTCTGTAACCAACATGTTGCAAACACTCCTCACAAGTGCGTCATCTCGACCTATTCAAAGAATCTTTGTATTTTTATGCTATTCTTCATTTATTTGACTTTGTAGAAAAGGAACAAGTAACTCAGTTCCCAATGTAGATGGAGAAGTAGTTCCTTTCCTACATGATTATCTACTGTTAGGGAACGGAAACATTTTCTATTGACTTCCATGCATAGCAGTGGGAGTCTATGTACTCGCCCCACCCACCCAAAAAAAATTGTTACAGATTTGTGTAAATTTGTGCAAGATAAGTCCTAAATGGTCCAAAAATGACATTTAAAAGAAAAAAAAACAATGGTCCGCCGTCCTCTGTGCAAAACTTGCAAGTGGCTTAATATCTCAGAATCTATTTCAACTATCGCAACCAAACTTGGTAAGATGGTGTATACCCATGAGACCTCAAAAATTATATGATCAGTGAATACATGATTTCACTTTGAGGTCAAGGTCACAGGGTCAACAAATGTTAGTTTTTAAAAAGTTCACAAAATGTCACTTTTTACTAAGTTATTTTCTTTGAAGCATGATAGACACCAATGAGACAATACATGCAATGGAAATTTGGTCAATCTCTCTGCAAGGTCAAGGTCACTGGAGCTGTCCAATGTTTTGTATAGGAACTTTGAAATGACCTTGACCCTAAACTATGAGAGATATAAAGTCCAAATTTGTTAGATTTAGAGATAATAGATTGATCTTTTATATATTTATGTTTTTGCATTGATCTTGACGGTCAAAGTTGTAGGCCTTGCAAAAACATTTAAACATTTCTCGTTGTCCAGTGTAATGGCTCTGCATTTAACCCTTATTATGCAACAACATTGGGTTATTTGATCATACATGAGCATGAGAGGTCACTTGATGGTCAAGGTCATCCCAAGTTCAAGGTCGCTGAAGGTCAAGGTCACTCTTTTATTTCGCGTAATACAACTTTGGCTGTAGTTAATTTGATCGTACATGAGTGAATTTTGAGCCGGAGGTCAAGGTCATCTAAAAGTGAAGAGCATTGAAAGATTAAAGTCAGTATTACTTTGCGTTGTAATGCCATCGTTTCTTTTTTTGGGGGTACTAGTTTTCATGTTAAATATTGTTCCATAAGGAGCATGTGAGTCATATGTGCTTTGACCTTCTAGTTTGATTTTTGTTTTCAGGCGCAAACGAGTGTATCATTTCAGCAGGGCATTAAAGAAGATGATCAAAAAGTGGAACAGGTTCTCTCTTTTCCCACCGATGACCATCCCCGATCTCTATCTGGAGAACCACCCCGATCTCCCACCGAAGACCAATTGAGAACTCCAACTGGAGAGCCGACAAGAACTCCGACTGAAGGAGACCAAGCGAAATCTCTCGCTGGAGAGCAACCCAGATTTCCCACAGGAGATCAATCCAGATTTCTCACTGGAGATCAATCCAGATTTCCCACTGGAGATCAATCCAGATTTCCCACTGGGGCCCAACCCAGATTTCCAATGAGAGAGCAGTCCAGATCTGCAGCTGAAGAGCAATCAAGGTCTCCAACTGGAGAACAGTCAAGTTTTCCAAATGAAGGCCAACCCAGATCTCCGCCAAGAAGGGTGACTGCAGGAAACGTGGAGTACCATCAAGGTCATGAAGATTTGGCTGCTGGCAGTGGCGGTCAGCCCAAGCAGCCACTGCTGCGGGAAAGCATTCGATCCTTGCAAAGTAAGTTGGGGAATCATCCAATTTCTCTCTTGCGGATGTCATGCAGAACTAGTCAAAGCTTTGCTCCTGCTGAGGACAGCAATGTGTTGGTCTCTGGGGACGAAGATGACGATTTCTCGGGATCGGGAGCCAACGCCTCCAGCAGCAAGCTCAGCACCCTGATGAAGAAAATCGCCCATTCACAGAAAAGGAAAGACGGCGATTTAGATTCCAGTGCTTCAGTCAGGGGCCAGGATGCGCTGCATCCTGCCGATATGCCAGCTCAGGACCCGCTCACGGCCGGGTCAGACAACGATGCTCAGTTGCGCCCGAAGCCCAAGAAAAAGCGCCGGAAGTTTGCCTGTGACGTCTGTGACAAAGTGTTTAAGAACATGACGCGGCTGAGGGAGCACGTGAAGATTCATGTCGGCGTCAAATCACATAAGTGCGAGGAGTGTGAAAAGGCGTTCTACACCGCTAAAGACTTGAGACGGCACAGCGCCCTGCACTCCGATGTCAAGCCATATGAATGTGAAGTTTGCCACCGACGCTTTGCTCTGGCCAATTACTTGAGGAGACATAGCTGTGGCAATTGGAAAGGGGGTCCTGGATCTTCAGTGACATCTGCAAGCGTAACAGGTATTAATAATAATAATTAATACTTTAATAATAATAAGTATAATAATACAATGGGATGTGGTGCGCATGGTTTTCTTTTTGGGGGATTGAAGAGCTGCGACCTTCCCTGCAAACACACTTAGGTGTTGCGCATACTCTCCTAAAACACAGTCTCACATATCAACTAGCATGTGGCGTAAATGCAGGGAGATTGGTTTTGGAAGATGAAAAGATAATCATATTTATATTTGTCTACATTTGTTACTTTCACTGCATTTGATATCATTATTGGAGGGAAGAAACTGGAACACCAAGAGAAAACTAACCTAAAAAGTCTGGTCATATACATTTATAATAATGCGCATTTTAATGGTTATTTTATATTTCATTTCACATCTCTGATGCTCATCGCATGACAAATATCCTCTTGAGCACGATAAATGGATTCATATTCATCACCACTATGTTTATCTTTGGTGTGACACACAGCGATTGTGCTTCATGAATCTTTGATTTCAGAACACCAGGCTTTCCCTTGTGACGGCTGCGAGAAGGTGTTCGTATCGCTAAAAAACCTGGAGAAGCACAAGCAGGTCCACACCCAGGCGTTCAACGCAGACTTCATCTGCCACCAGTGTGGCAAAGGGTTCAACTCGGAGAAGTACCTGAAGAGTCACGTCCTTACCCACTCGGCCGACAAGCCCTTCAAGTGCCAGACCTGCTCCAAGACGTTCCTGACCAAGCAGAACCTGGACCGCCACACCACCGTCCACACGGAGGAGAAGGCTTTCATGTGCGACGTGTGCGCCAAGATGTTCCGCACTCGGGGCACCCTGGCCGCCCATAAGCTGATGCACACCAACACCCGGCCCCACACGTGCGACAACTGCCACAAAGGGTTCACCAGCGTGCGGGGGCTGAGCAAGCACCGGGTGGTGTGCTGCAACGCCCCCAGCTACGCCTGCGAGGTCTGCCAGAAGCGCTTCACCCGTCCCGACGGCCTGCGCAACCACATGCGGCTGCACCGGGGGGAGAACAGCCACGTGTGCGACATTTGCAAGAAGACGTTCTCTGGGGCGGCCTACCTCAAGGTGCACATGCGCCACCACACGGGGGACAAACACTGGCAGTGCGAGGTGTGCAGCAAGCGCTTCACCACCCGCTACTACCTCAAGGCCCACACCATCTCACACACCAACATCCGCCCCTTCAAGTGCGAGCTGTGCGGGAAGGCCTTTTCCAAGTCCAACACCCTGAAGCAGCACAAGCTGATCCACAGCGGCAAGAGGCCCTACATCTGCCCAGTCTGCAACAAGGACTTTCGGCAGGCGGGCGCCCTGTCCACGCACAAGCTGATCCACTCCAGCGAGAAGCAGAAGTGCCAGTTCTGCAGCAAGGTGCTGGCCCTGAAGCACCTGCGGCGCCACGAGGCGCTGCACGAGAACGCCAAGCTGTACCCCTGCACCTTTTGCAGCAAGCGCTTCCAGACAGTGGAAACCCTCCGCACCCACTGCATGCAGAAGCACCAGCAGCACGTGCCTAGCACAGACTTCAGTCTAGGCCAGATGCAAGCCGGTGGACCCCTTGGCTTGAACACCGGTGGGTTGGGCCTGCATCATCAGCCAGGGCGTCCTGATACTCTCCCTTTAGCCGGGGAAGATCTTTCTGTTATTCACCAGCAACCTGACAGAATGATGTATTATATGGCTAACTAAAAAAAATCCCAGTTGTGTTGGATGTGATTGTGACTCTTCATAATAATAATAATAATAATAATTTAATTTCTAAAGCGCAAACACCTAACTAAAGTCTGCTGTAAGCACTCCATGTACACATATCGCAAGAATAAATATTTAGGCAACATTAAAACATAGGATAAAAACATGTGAAACATAACAAGTATTAATGAACATTCCATCTAAGCATGAAAAAACATGCATAAAATCCACACACAAGCACACACGCACATATCACATAAACAAAGACACCAGTGTTAAGAATACATAATGAAGCAACAGTAAAAACATTTAAAATTAAAAACACTACAAAGTGACACAAAATAATATAAATATATGTCGGCAGCAAAAATGGCAACCACCACCAATATTCACAACCATACATAAGAATTTTTTAATAAATCGAATAAGAATGAAGGAATGTGGAGTTTAATATGTACGCCACGATTGGATGATCAGCTAAAAGTCAGTCCCCCAGCCAGTTGGGCCGTTGAGAAGATGTGAGGGATTGCTGAGGCAGAGAGTATTCGCCACTACAGTCTGTTGTCAGGAGGCGTGGCATGTCCAGCACCGTTTATAGTTTGACATCATCTGTCCAGCTCTTTGTTGGTCATCCCCTGGCATATAAAATGAAACCCTAAAATTGTCAGGGTCGCTTTAATCCTTTACCGGGCAAAGCGGCCGAAAGCAGCCGAAGGTCTAAACAGGCAAAACGCCCAAAAGCGTCCGTATCAACCACTGGTTATATTCTCGCGTTGTTTGAAAGATTGCGAGACTTCCAGCAATTGACTTCCGGTTTATTCTGTTGTGAAAACAATCGACTGCATTTCCACAAGTTTTCTCTTTGATGCGTTTGTTTTTTCGATTTTTTTTCATTTTTTTTTTGTGTGTCTAGAATGGATGGTTTGGATTCTTCGACTGATGAAGGAGAGTTTACAGGCTTCCATTTATCAGACATTGAAGTGAGAGAAATGGACTTTGAGTCGGAAGAAGAGATCGGTACTGACATTAGCATCAGTAGTATCAGTATGCATGCATCCGATCTTTCAGATGGGCAGGGAAGTGAAGAAGAGGAGGAGGCTTATTTGGACTTTGTACAACTTTTTTTTTGTAAACACATGGAGTAATAAAAAAACAAGACATGACAAGAGAAAAATAAAAAGGTAGATAATCAAAAGAGAATTCATTTCTTTTAATTTTGCATTTTATTTCATTTAAATCTATGCACTAATACCTAAGATGTGGTGTTTTTACTAACGTACTCCGAAATATCTCTAAAATCATTACAAATTCTTGCCCGTTTAGAGCTAAAAAATAGAAAACCGTATGCCCAGTAAAGGGTTAAATGCAACACTCATGGTTTTAGATCTTTTTCTGTCTATGGACCTCAGCTCTGGAACTCGCTTTCTTTTCACATCAGGCATTGTTCATCTCTCGCATTTTTCCAGTCCAACTTCAAAACTTACCTCGTTCAGCTGTACTACAGTAGTCAGCACAAGTAGATGGTGTTAGTATATGTGTGTGTGTGCAAGATTTATTTTTGTTTCTGTGCGTATCCACTACATACACACCCATCCAGTACGCCTAGATCCGAATATTCATTATTATTATTATTAAATTTGAAGTTGGAATCCTTTGCGTCTGCCTCTGGTTGAATGTCACAATTACAATGGCAGAGCATCGGCTGAGAAACAAACTCTCCATGATCTATTTCTGTGTTGAACCCAGGACCCAGGAACGTTTGTAAATTAAGTCAGATCTTGTCGCTCTGAAAAAGAAGAATGGAACAGACTTTGTAGTTGAATGGTTTGCTTATATTATATATATATTATATTGTTAATGCCCTGAGACCACATTTACAGTGTCTCTTGGCACAATCAATCAATCCGTTACTATTTCCAAACATTGTACAGGCTCTCAAGCCTAAATTTATGGATGATGGATGACGTTATAAAAATCGTCATTATTATTATCATACTTTATAAAAAATTATCATATGTTGTAGAAATTATCATATGTTGTAGAAATCATGAACATTTGCATCCCACGTTTTAGACATTATCCTTATCAAACAGTATAGACATCATCGTCATGCAATGACTTACGTTTTGATACAGACTCCAAGCTCGACCTTGTTACTTGCTTGTGAAGTCCATAGCACTTTTCCATCAGTCCAAAACCTAGTACCCGTTGCTTGCACCTGTAGATTACTTTGATTTAGCTAACTTATTCAGTAAGTACTATATTACTATTATAAGTACAGTACTGTGAATATTACTATTACATTGCCCTCCATGGGAGTGAAAATTGAGGTTTAACGTCTACATCCACCATTGGCGATATGGCAGACCGGGATTACCATCCCAGGGAAAGAGGGGTAGGGCCCTAAATCAACACTGAACCACCAGAGCAATCATACTGCTAAAATGGACAGTGAAAATGGCCACATTTTATATCGCCCACCATGATATTTGAACCTGGGTCATCGGTATGCCAGGCGAACGCTCTACCAATAGGAGTACTTCCTAAATAGCTGTCAACATGTATTTTGACCGCTTTTCAGGGGAAGCAACTCTCATTGACCTACTTTACCTACTTTCGGTTTATGCTGTCAACATGTATTGTGTAACCGCATTTCAGGGGAAGCAACCTACTTTCGGTTTATTTAGGGATAATGCCTAATAGGCATATAAATACTATACTATAAATAGTATCCCCACTTTCTGGAAATGTAGGGCTTTAAATTCCCACTGTCGCTGTCTTTCTCCTTTGTTCTTTCTCATTCCTAATCTGTTCTATCAATCTACTATACTATCTTCTTCGCTAGACCAGTCACCCACCTGTTTTTTTGAAAACTCTTCCAAAACTCTCAATTTGTGTATGGGGTCTGTTGGGTCAGCTTTGGAATATTGGACGCAGTCTGCCAAATGGTCACTAGGGCTTCCTATGATATTATTATTTAGCAATGTAGGCATTTTATATGTATGTGTTTTGTTGATATTTTTTAATGTTTATATTGTATTTTGTTTTTGTAAACTGGGGTTTGATAAATTAGAGTATAGCCTCAGCATCCACTGCGTGGGATGCCTTTATTGTAAAGTGACCGGCTGGTGGAGTGCCTTCAGTGTTACCACTAGGGTTGTTTCAGCAGATCTTTTATACGGATCAGGAATGAATCCTCTTTCAACCAAGTTGTGGTCTTGATTCGGCTCTTTGCAGTCCGCTGGACCCTGTGAGCAATATGAATAACTAGCTTGAAAGCCAAGGTCATTTTAGGCCCTGCAAAAACATTCAAAATATAGCTAATTGTACAGTGGAATGGTTTATTTAACCCAACATTGGGTTATTTAATCAGACATGCATGAGAGATCGCATGAGGGTCAAGGTCATCCCAAAGTCACGGTCACTGAAGGTCAAGGTCATCCCATGGACATCGTTGTTTTTAGCATAATACAACTTTTGATGTACTTTATTTCGTAGAACATGAGTGTGTTTTGAGCCAGAGGTCAATGTCATCTCAAGGTCAAGAGCATAGAAAGATCTCCCTCCCTCCCCCCCCTTTCCCCTCTTCTCCCGTGGGGGTGCCTGGTGTTTCTGTATAAATAGTATCCCCACTTTCAGGAAATGTAGTGCTTTAAATTGTAAAGTGATCGGCTGGTGGAGTGCCTTCAGTGTTACCACTAGGGTTGTTTCAACAGATCTTTGATACGGATCAGTGGTGAGTCCTCTTTCGGCCAAGTTGTGGTCCTGATTTCATGGTCCTGATTTGGCTATGCAGTCCTCTGGACCCTGTAAGCAAGGAATAACTAACAAAACGTGGTTTCGATAAATTAGAGTATAGCCTCAGCATCCTCTGCATGGGATGCTTTTATTTTGAAGTGACCGGCTGGTGGAGTGCTTTCAGTGATACCACTAGGGTTGTTTTAGCAGATCTTATATGCGGATCAGGGGTGAATCCTCTTTCAACGAAGTTGTGGTCCTTGTTCAGCTCTTTGCAGTCTGCTGGTCGCTGTAAACAATGAATTACTAACTATTACGTTGTTTAGTCGACTGATATACGTGGCCGGAGGTAACTTTTCCAATGTAATTGTTTTGGACGAATAACATTTCATTTATGTCTGTGTACCGCTAGTAACGTTTATGTGTACATTAGTTGTGTTCTTACTCTGCTTGTTGGATTGTTTTACCTACCATACTGTTAACTTTGGAGAGTTGTATTATAACCATACACATTTTGTTGATTGGTGACTGACGTACGGTAGGGATGGTTATACTCCCAATATCTGTGTTTGATTGACAACTTATATCTCCTTTGATGTCAGATTGGTTAATGATAGCGGTGAACATTTTATAGTACATGTTCCGTTGATTGTACTATATATTTTTTATATTTGTGTTCTAAACTTGTGTGCATTGATATATAGATATATATATATATTTTCAGGCAGTACTTTGGAACACCATGTGCACCCATGTTAACATGTATACCAATTTCATTGATTGGTATATATTTAACTGATTGATTTGTTGGAATAGGTCATTTGTATCTTGTACTTTATATAACCACGGTAAATGCACAAGTAATTTATACTAGTAGTACAATACAAGTCAAATTGCAAGTTCAAATGTTATATAAGGAAACATAATTATTGAAAATGTGCAAGTAATATGAACAAGGAAAAATATTGCAAAATAAACAAGTAATATGCAGTAGTGGTAAAATTCGCTTTACGACACAACGTAATGTAATATGTATGCATGTATGTAAATATATAATATCCCAGGATTCTATTACTAGCTATTGTGCAGGAGCAGGAGTGGGGACACACTGTGTAGCACTAGCAGAGACGACGGATGCTGCGGTCATCTTTGCTATGCATTATGGGGTTGGGTTTCAAGAGGGGGGGGGGGAGGGGGTGTAGCTTAAAGCCCCATTGTGCAAGGCTATTATTTGGGGATAGTGCATGTATTTGATCATGGATTGTTTTGTTTTATGAACGCATCTCCTTTCTTGCAAATGGTACCTACAAAATATGTGTTCAATAATAAAAGTAATAATAATAAGAAGAATATTTTAAAATAAAATTTTCCTAAGTAACAAATTTAAAAGCAGAATACACCAGATTTTATTTTAAAGTTTGTAAATAGTGCAGCTATTATATCAAATAACTGTACAAAGCGTTGGTTACCAAGATCCATCATGTATTGCATAAAATAGTTGGCCTTCGATTCGGGGGATGGGGTGGAGGCAGGTGAAGAAAGGTAATTGTGGGGAAAATTGGTATGGTATAAATGCCAAGGCAAGTATCTTTATTCTTTCAACTGGGAATGGAGAGGAGGGAGGTTCCCCATGGGTAGTCAGCTAATATTGTGTATATAAAGAAAATCATTGTACATAACACAAGTAATCCTTAATCCATTATCATGTAGTAGTAGTAGTAACTTGGCCTTTGCCATGTGAAGTAATTAATAAAATGCGTGTATTGAGAACATGTTTAGCCTGTTGCATTTTGGACTCCCATGCATAGCAGTGTGAGTCTACGTACCCCCCACCCCCCTCAAAGAAAAAAACAAACAATCAAGATTTTTGCTAATCTGTGCAAGATGAATCCTGAATTGTCCCAAAATGATGGCGAAAAAAACTCTGTCCGTTGGTCTGTCTGTCCATCGTCCGCCATCTGTTGGCAAAACCTTTAAAGTGGCTAAGTACTCAGAGCCTATTTCAACTATCTCAACCGAACTTGGTATGATGAGACCTTGAAAATGATCAGTGAATGAATGACTTCACTTCAAGGTGAAGGTCACAGGGTCATCAAATGTTAGTCAAAAAATGACAATTTTTCACAAAATTTCACTTCTTTCTGGGTTATTAATATTGAATTTATGATTCTTTGATGCATGATAGATATTAACGAGGCACATACTATGCAATTTTTTTCAGCCTTACTCCAAGATCAAGGTTACTGGAGCTGTCCAAAATCAGCACTTTGAAGTGACCTTGACCCTAAACTATGAGAGATAAAAAGTCTAAACTTGTTGTATTTAGAGATGATAGATTAATCTTTCATATATTTTCCGTTATTGCGTTGATCTTTAAGGTCAAGGTCATTTTAGGTCTTGCAAAAACCTACAAAAATAGGTCATTGTACAGTGGAATTGCTTAACCAATAGTGTGCAATAGCATTGGGTTATTTGATCAGACATGCTTGAGATCACGTGACAGTTAAGGTCATCCCAATGCCAAGAACACTGAAGGTCAAGGTCACGATTTTGGTGGCATAAGACAACTTTTTCTGTACTTTATTTGATAGTACATGAGTGTATTTGAAGACAGAGGTCAAGAGCAAAGAGAAATCAAAGTTGGTATTACTTTGCATATTAATGCCACCATTTTATTATTATATTTTTTTCTGGGCACTCATTTTCATGTTAAATATTGCAAGTTCTGTAAAAAGCATATGAGTCATATGGGCTTTGCCCTTCTAGTTATCTCTTTTATTTCTTAATTTATCTCATCTTCTAGAAGTAAAATCACATTTTGCATTTGAGAGTGCAGCATCATGTTTAAATATATATGTAAATGCTAAACAGTTAATATGAAATAGCACTGCAAAAGGAGGAAATTGCACAGAATTTGGTTTTTTTAGGGCATGATGATTTGTCGTGGAAATTACGAGTTTTCGATTTTTTTATTTTAAAAATCAGTGTTTTGTCAGAATAAATTATTATTTATTATTATTATTTATTATTATTATTATTAATGTATTTATTTATTAGGGTATGATGATTTGTTGTGGAAATTGAGAATTTTAGATTTTTTTTCATTTTAATCACAGTGAGCATGGAAGTATTGATTGAGTGAGCTTCCTTTTCTTTATTATATAAGCATAGTTTTGGAGGAGAAAGTTGTCCGGGCGTCAGATGATGAGCCTAAAGGCTACATTGGGCTTGAGTTAGATCAGTATTGACCAGTGCCTTGAGCAGCTCTTAAGCTGGAAAAGCGCTATGTAAGAAGGATTACATAAATAAAAACTCTGCTAGATATTGTGACAAATGAATGGAGAAAGCAATGTGACAATTTGGAAGTGGGACTGTCATGTATGAGTTCAGCAGGAAAAAAAGTCAGTTTTATTATTATGCTTCGTACAAACTTTAAGATCAATATTCTTACATTTTTTTTATGAGTATGTTTTAATAAAATAATTAAATTTGTTTAGAATGTTATTAGTTTTTTTTTAAAACGGAGAAAAAAATTGTTTTAAAATGTGTTTTATTAGTCAAGTATAGTTGTATTTATGAATATTTGTTTTGTTGTTGTGAAGTTTGAGTAAGTTCATTTGTGAACATTATTGATGAGTATGTTATTAGTTATGTAATGTTGTTCATGAGTATGTTGTTTGTGAACATTATTTATGACTGTTATTTGTGAAGTTACAATTTTCAGGACTATGTCTGTTTTTGGTGGATCCTATTGGGGGTTTTGATCTTTTAAGAGATAGACCCGTTTGGTGTGAGTGTGGTCCAGCTATGACCGTTTAAGGTTCACTGGACCCTATAATCAACAAATCAAATCCAATGGAAATTGTTTATGAGTATAGACTATACTTGAGAATGCAAGAGTGTTATTAGTTAAGTAACGTTATTTCCGAGTATGTTATTTGTGAGCATTATTTCTGACCATGTTATTTATACAGTAACATTATTTATGTATGAGCATCTTATTTGTGAAGTAGCTATTTATGGCCATGTTATTTGTCAACATCATTTATGGGTTTGTTATTTGTGAACATCATTTATGAGTATGTTATTTGTGAGTATTGTGTTAGTAGAGTCATGTTGTCTATGAGTGAATTAACATCAGCATGAGTGAATTAACATTACTTTAAAGTATGTTATTTGTCAACATTATTTATGAGTATGTTATTATTAATTAAATAACACTATGTATGAGTAGGTAACCAGGGGTTGCTTTTATTGTACAGTTTTGCTTATATTTTATAGGACAGTGATAATCATGGAAACACCCCCGTTGGGGTGCTGGGGGTTTCAGTATAAATAGTATCCCCACTTTCTGGAAATTTAGTGCTTTAAATTCCCACTGTCGCTGTCTTTCTCATTTGCTTTCTCATTCCTGCTCTGTTCTATCAATCTGCTATACTATCCTCTTCTTCGCAATCAATCAATCAATCAATCAATCAAAAGCTAGCCCAGTCTCCTACCTTTTTTCTTGAAAACTCTTCCGGGATAAGACTCCTTATTTGTGTATGAGGTCTGTTGGATCAGCTTGGGAATATTGGACGCTTTCTGCCAGGTGGTCACTAGGGCTTCCTATGATGTTATTATTTAGCAATGTAGGCATTTTATATGTATGTGTTTTGTTGATAATTTATAATGATGTTTGTATTCTATTTTGTTTTTGTAAACGGGGGTTCAATAAGTTGGGGTGAAGCCTCAGCCGTCCCCTGCTTGGGATGTCTTTATTGTAAAGTGACTGGCTGGTGGAGAGCTTTCGGTTTTACCACTAGGGTTGTTTCAGCAGATCTTTTATGCGGATCTGGGGTTGTCCGGTCCTGATTTGGCTCAGAAGAGTCCGCTGGACCTAAAGCAATAATAATGTAATGTAATGTAATCATGGAAACATATTTTTGTGACTGTAGACACATTTTTTCCTGCTTGCTTTTGTATACAAGGACACAGGTTGAAAACACTAGCGCTCTCCTTTGTTTAAATTGTACATTGATGACTCTAAATAACAGTCATTTTTGTACTTCAAGACTTATCTGTGAATACTTTGCAATAGTTGGGAACCCGAATGAACTAAATTTCTGTTGGTCAGTTACTTGCCATATATCCCAAGAACCATTCAACAAATTTTTAATGCGCTCCGTATGAACATTATCTTTTTTTTGTGGCCGGCTTCCTGTGCATTTGCACTTTCTTTACCCTAAAGGTCAAATCTTTTGTGGTGCCGGGGTTTTCTGGTCACTAGGGCTTCCTGTGATATTATTATTGAGCAATGTAGGCATTTTTATGTATGTGTTTTGTTGATATTTTATAGTACTGTTTATATTCCATTTTGTTTTTGTAAATGGGGGTTTGATAAATTAAAGTATAGCCTCAGTGTCCCCTGCTTGGGATGCCTTTATTGTGAAGTGACTGGCAGGTGGAGTGCCTTCAGTGTTACCACTAGAGTTGTTTCAGCAGATCTTTAATATGGATCAGGGGTGAGTCTTCTTTCGACCATGTTGTGGTCTTGACTTTGTGGTCCTCATTCTACTCTTTGCAGTTCGCTGGACCCTGTAAGCAATAAAAAAAACTAACAAAAAATTCCCATTTTTTTAACTCCAGACCATTACATTTACAAGCCCTGCTTTATTGTAAAGTGATCGGCTGGTGGAGTGCCTTCAATGTTACCATTAGGGTTGTTTCAGCAGATCTTTTATACAGCGTCCTCTTTCTTTTATTTATTTATTTTAACCATTGTTTTTTAATCAACCAAGTTGTGGTCCTGATTTGGCTCTTTGCAGTCACTAAACCCTATAAACGCCACCGTTGGGGTGCCGGGGGGTTTCAGTATAAAATCCCCACTTTCTGGAAATTTAGTGCTCTAAATTCTCACTGTCACTGTCTTTGTCCTTTGTTCTTTATCATTCCTACTCTATTCTATCAATCTACTATACTATGTTCTTCTTCACCAGACCAGTCACCTACCTTTTTTTCTTGAAAACTCTTCGGGAACAAAACTCCTCATTTGTATGTGAGGTCTGTTGGATCAGCTTGGGAATATTGGATGCTTTCTGCCAGGTAGTCACTGGGGCTTCCTATGATGTTATTATTTAGCAATGTAGGCATTTTCTATGCATGTATTTGTTGATATTTTATAATGATGTTTGTATGTTATTTTGTTTTTGTAAACGGGGGTTCGATAAATTAGAGTATAGCCTCAGTGTCCCCTGTGTGGGATGTCTTTTTTGTAAAGTGACTGGCTAGTGGAGTGTGTTCAGTGTTACCACTAGGGTTGTTTCAGTAGATCTTTTAGGTGGATCAGGGGCGAGTCCTCTTTCAGCGAAGTTGTGGTCTTGATTTTTTGGTCCTGATTTGGCTCGGAAGAGTCCGCTGGACCTAAAACAATAACCATGTAATGTAACCCTATAATTAATGACTAACTAACTCTACACATTTTGCTCTATATCTCAAAAGCAACTGACCTGATTTTTGGTTTACAGGTACTTCAACTTATGGCAAGTCAGTGTGTATGTCAGTTAGTTGTTATTTCTTCTTTTTTTTCATTCAGAACACTTTTTTGTTATTAACTCAAATATGACTTGACCATTCTTTTTACCCTGCAGAAACTAAACTACTACCCTATCCTTTATAGCATTGACATTTGCTCAAGGTTTTGCACTGTATTGCACTGTATCTCAAAATTGGCAGAACATATTTGATATTTTTAAGATGCAGATAGTTCGGATAGATGCCACTCATTCCATATTTTCATTTTTTTAACATTTAGGATAAACCCAAGACAGAAGGGTTTCATGAAAATTCAAACTTTTTTTTTTATATACTTGTTTGTAGTTGTGTCTGAAAATACTTGTCAAGGAAAAAAGTGTTATAAGGAAATATGAGTGTAAAGTAATGCATTGTAAAAGGGATGATTGTGTACAGTAAATTGTTTGCAAATAATATTTTTTTATATTAAAATATAGAATAACCTCTATATCAGTTAGAATAATGACTTGTAAATAAAAATATTGGCTGTACAGTCAAGTGGTAGGAGGGGTGATGTGGGTTGGGTGTGTGTGTGTGCATGCATTGGCTGAGTGGGATTGCAAATGTGAAACAATTCAAGGCGGAGCGAACAGAGGGTGAAAGCTAGCAAAAACGTGGTGTCAGGGGTTCTTATATCAGTCTAGCCTGACTGAGGCTGAACACTTTGAAAGCAAAGCGAGCACAGAGAGAGAGAGAGAGAGAGAGAGAGAGAGAGAGAGAGAGAGAGAGAGAGAGAGAGAGAGAGAGAGAAAGAAAGAAAGTTGGCAAAACCTGTCAACAGAAGTTTGCATCCCTGATGCACGAACAAATGCAGTGCCCCTACTTCTTCGAACAATAGTATAAACCAAGGTCTATACTTCTGCTTGAAAACAGTTAGCGTTGTAGGCCAACACTCAGCTTTCCTGTTATTAACCTTCTTCAAATGTTAGTTTTCACTATGCTTCATTGTTATATGGGAGTGTGTGTGTACATTTACAGTGTCACATCTTTAGTTTGCAGTGTATACTCTCCTTTTTTAAAATCACAATTTTGTTTTGTGTTCTTTATGTTTGTATTGCTTATAGTGTGCTTATATTATATTGCATATAGTGTAAGACCCACATCATTCAGACTGTGTAGCCAAATGTAAGAAAATGTGTATATTTTTTACTTTATTTTCTTTTTTTTTTAATATTAAAAGGCATTTATTTGATGAGGAGTCTTAGACTTTAAAAAAAAGGAAGGAATTATTGAAAAATTCCAAGAAGTATGAAAAAAAAATTATTGAAAAATTCAAAGTAGTTTGAGATATAATTTGTAGTTTTATAACTTTCTGGATCTCCCTTAGGAAACATGGTGAAGGTTCGTTTGTTATTGATTTATTATGTAAACTCTTTATTTTATTGGATCAATAAATGTGTGTAAATATGGTTTCTGTGTTCATGTAAAACTTAACTTGTGTATGTTGGATACATTTTGTGAATGGAGCGCTGTGGGAGCGTTGCAAATTTGAAAGGATGGACTTAGTATACATGTATGATCTTTCTCATTCCACTCTCTCTCTCTCTCTCTCTCTCTCTCTCTCTCTCTCTCTCTCTCTCTCTCTCTCGTTAAACAATGACCTATTTAAGATTAGTTCTGCATCCTGTTAGTTCGTTTTAGGGACAGATATGAAATGTAGATTTTGTTTAAATGCCCATAGCAATGTGAGTCTATGTATTCATACAATCATATCAGTACAACTTAAGTTAATCTGATGAATAAAAATTGATGCAACAACAAGTATTCATACCCATCCACACCCCCCCCCCTCCTCCTCCTCACCTTTTTTGTTTTTAAAATAGAATTTTGCAAACCTGTGCTAGGTGAGTCCTAAATAGTCCACAAATGAGGTGTTAAAAAAACCTAAATTCTGTTCATCCTGACGTCTGTGCAAAACTTTAAACTTGCAAAGTACTTGGAACCTATTTTATGATAGATATTAATGAGACAAACATGCCACACGAATTTGGTCAACCTTGCTCCAAGGTCAGGGTCACTGGAACTGTCAAAATCAGTTCATGTGTAATTTGAAGTGACCTTGACCCTAAACTATGAGAGATATAATGTCCAAATGTGTATGTAGAAATAATAGATTGATCTTACATATTATATACAGTGGAACCTCCGGTATCCGTCTCTCTGGTATACGACTCCCTCCGTTATGTGACCTAAAAACTTCTGACGGATTCACTTCCAATAATAAATGACCTCTGGTATGCGACAACCTCGTTTATGCGACCAGCGACCATGTCTTAAGCCCTTTATACGACCGTCTTAGGCAATTTAAAAGAGATATCAGTTAATTTATCGTCTGTACCTTTCGTTTTTTTCTCTCATGTTAGTGTACGCCTGCTGTTGTCTGCTATTTCCGGTTCGCAAGTAAGGGACATTACTCGCCTACACTGGCTTGTCAAAATAGTGTCGCGAAAGAGGAAAGTTTTGAGTTTGGCATAAAGAATGAAAGTGATTGAAAGAAGTGAAAATGGGGAGAGTTGTTTGTCTATTGCAAGAAGTTTAGACATTGGGAAGGCCCAAATTCAGCTCATTATAAAGGATATGTGAAACTACGATGGGAGAGTGGAGAAAGTGGCGAAAGGAAAACATCGAAACTGAGAGCTTCTGCAGTGACAGACTTAAAAAAAGACCTGATTAATCGAAAACAGTCTTCAATTTCAAAGTTTTTCCCTGTTTTCCATTTTTGAAGTTGTGACTAAAAGACAAAGCTAACAATGAAACATGTTTTACAGTTTTCTTTGTCTTTGCTGGTGAGTGTAAACATTTTTATCAGATTTTGGACGGTCGTATACCGGAGGTTCCACTGTATATGTTTTGTTTTTGCGCCTTACAGAAACATTAAATATTTGTCATTGTACAGTGGAATTGCTCTATATTTGACCTTTAGTACATCAACTTTGTGCTATTTGATCATACAGGAGCCTCAGAGGTCATGTGAATGTCAAGTTCATCCCAAGGTCAAGGTCATCCCAAGGTCCCTGTTTTTGGCATAATACAACTTCGGCTGTAGTTTATTTGATTGTATAATAGTGTTCATTCGGATTAAGATGTCAAAGCTAAGATTATTGTAAGATCAAAGTTAATGTTACTTTGCATGTTAATGCCACTCTTTCAGTTTTTCTGGGCACTCATTTTCATGTAGAATATTGCAAATTTTATAGGGAGAATGAGTCATAGGGGTTTTACCCTTCTAGTTATTAATCTAAAATCTTTCATTACCAAAACCTGACAGCGGCTCATAATAATCTTGCTTAAAAATAAAAATTACAAAGTCAGTAGATTATTGTTTCAAAGCATGCATGAATATGCACACAACATATACATACCAAACCATTATAGCAATATTTACTTCAGTTCATTGAAGGTCACCATCAAGAAAAATATGAAACTTTTATCCTTTATACATAAAGCAATCTTTCAGAAAGAAAAGTAATTTAAAAAACACACACAACTAATTTAGTATTTTATGTACATTTCTATTTGTATTTGTCGTGCAGTCAACTGCTCAGTTGCTGATTTTTGCTAAATAATTCCAGCAACTCCCCGTGAGATTGGCAGAGGTGCCAACCAGTATGGATTGACTGTATTTAATTCCGGCGAAGTGAATTAAATACGGAAATACGGTAGCTTTTATAAGAATACGGAGAAGTTGCCAATCGTTTATCTTTGTCAGCGGTGCTTCTGTACCGGTTTCTGGTCTCAGAATAGTACTCATGCTCTCACTGAACTTCGCTGTGTGCCTGCAGTATTTTCCGACACGCTTTTCGATTCATGACTGTACCCTAATCAATCACGTGATGAAAGCCGAATCAAGCACGCGCATGGTTATTACCCAACCGCTAGACTCGGATCAAACATTTGTCCAATAAAAACACTTGTTTCGGGGTGAAGACTATAATGGTGGGAACTCGTACAGATCTATTTTTAGACTGACGTCAACTGGGGTTAGGGTTGGGTTAGGGTTACCCTACCCTACCCATCCCAACCCTACCCTACACTACCCTACTCTACTCCTACCCTAACCCTAGTCTAAAAATAGACCTGTACGAGTTCCCTCCATAATAGTCTTCATCGCCTTTCGGAGTGTTTTAAAATCGCGAAAATGGCAGGATGTGGTTGACCCAGAAAAATAAAAGCTGCTAAGTCTGATGACGAAGCCGATTCCTCATCAAAGAAAACAAAGCCTGCAACTAAATGATTGCAGGATTTTCTGCATTCATACACAGAAGCACGTCCATGCATCATTGCGTCGAAACTGTCAACAAAGTACGCACGCGCTGTACTGTCTGTGGCTTCATTTTTTTTAATAAGTCACGGTGGCTTTGAGGATGTTGTCAGGCATGTTTCATCTGCTAGACACAACGCTTACTTACTGTCCAAGATCATACTGAGGATTCTTCTGATACTGTGTCCAACTGTTCATGTGAAAGGGTCTTTTCTCTGGTTAGAAAAAATAAAACTGACTTTAGAGGGACTATGGGAAGTAAGACACTGAATGCCATGCAGCAGTTGAAATCAAGAAATTCAAATATTGACTGCTACAAAACAAAACTCTCCAACACTTCTGAAAAAGTACAAAAATGCAACTGCAAAGTCCTTGAAACAATAGAACTGTTTTGTTGCTGACATTGCTAAACTATCAGTATCATTCATTTTAAGTAAAACAAGTGTAGTGTTCAACAAGCTGATTTTCATGATATTTTTTTGAGTAAAACAAGTGAGAGTGGTGTTCAAGAAGCTGATTTTCATGGTGATTTTAGAGGACTGAAAATAGCCTGCTATTTCAGAGGTAAGCCTGTCGTTATAATGTCATAGGCTGTTTTTTGCGAGAAAAAAAATACTGACAAGTATTAAAAAAGAACTGACAAACGGGTCCGGAAATACTGACAAGAAGATTAAGGGGTTGGCACCTCTGGATTGGTCAGTACCGTGAGATCTCCACGTTGCTATATGTAGTAAGCTGACTTGCTCCCCAGCGAGACTACTCAGTACTGCGAAACAACTGCAGGGGATGTTGGTGGAGGAAGAAAATCTGATAATTTATTAAGATGCATGTACACACAAACGCAGATTCTTTAATAAACTAATTACCAGAATTTGAATTATTAGTTAGTGAGAAAAGGTTTGATGTTATTGCTGTAACTGAAGTGATGATGAAGAACTTATATGTAATGACATCGATACTTTTGTGTTGCCAGGCTACACTTGTATGACAGTGACACAGGGGCAGAGGAGTGAGTTTGTAAAAGAGGGCCTAGATGTCTTCAGGTTATACGACTTAGAAAAGTGTTTCAACCAAAGTATTTTATGCAAAGTAACTTTACCCGATAAGGAGTCATATGTATTTGGGGTCTTGTATCGATCACCTAATTGTACTGAGGAAGGAAACGAGAGGGTACTAAATGTCTTGATCAATAAGCTCTTTGAGGTTCATGGGAGGGAGCGAGTGATTATGACTGGTGATTTTAATTATCCTGAGATTGACTGGGACCTCGAGGTTTCCAAGAAGGGTACTGAGCATCCAGCCAGTGTATTTCTTGAGACGGTACAACAGCAGTTTTTGACTCAGCATGTGAACGAACCAACTGATCATTATAGAGCTTTGCAAAAAGCTAATGTTCTTGATTTGATTTTAACTAATGGTGAATTTGTGTCGTCAGTCGAACTTCTCCCACCCTTAGGTAAGAGCCATCACTTGGTAATAGAATTTTCTCTTCTTACCGGTGGGAACGCCAGTGCAGGGCCTGACCCTGTAAAATACCAGTTTACGAAGTGCGATTATGAGGGTATGAAGAGGTTTGCAGGAAAGCATGAATGGAAGAGAGAATTGCATGAGGGTTTGAATATGAATGAGTGTTGGGATAAGATAAAGAGGATGCTGAAAGAGGCTAAAGAAAGGTTCATACCAGTGAGAAGGTTTAAATTACATGATGGAGGGGGCAAAAAGACAAATATTCCACCAGATATGCATGACAAGATTAGACAAAAAAGACGAGCCTTTAAGATGTGTAAAAAATACCCTACTAAAGCTAATTATGATGCCTATGCAAAGTCTCGTAACCAGGTGAAATGGTTGTCTCGTAAGTTGGTGATGGCAAAGGAAATGTATCTGGCAAAAGAAGCTAAAAACAATCCAAAATGTTTTTATCAATATGTTTCGGACAAAACCAAGCCTAGAAAGACTGTCTCTAATCTATTAAAGTACGACGGCACACTGACGAAGACAGACCTCGAGAAAGCAGAGACCCTAAATGAGTTTTTTGCTAGTGTATTTACACTGGAAGATGAAGAAAATGTGCCGAACTTTGACTGTGATATGAATCTAAAACTGGACGCCATTAATGTTAGTGAAGAGCAGATGAGTAAGGCCCTGTTGCAGTTGAAAATTAGCAAGTCACCTGGACCAGATGAAATTAATCCTCGGGTGCTGAAAGAATTAGCGAATGAATTGGCTTTGCCTCTCAAGTTACTTTTTGATAGAACAGTGAGGGATGGCATGATACCTGATAAGTGGAAGGAAGCAGAGGTTAAACCAATCTATAAGAAAGGTGACAAAAGTTCTCCGGGTAATTATCGCCCTGTTAGCCTCACCTCGGTTGTTTGTAAGGTATTTGAGGGATTCGTTTGAGATGCACTGTACTCTCACTTTGTCGAGAATGACCTTCTATACATGATGACCAGTTTGGCTTTTCCAGGGGTAAGTCATGTGTCACTCGGTTGTTGGTGACAATAAATGACTGGATGTCCTCCTTGGATGAAGGCCACCCAGTGGACGCTGTATATCTTGACCTTAGGAATGCACTCGATACTGTTCCACATCTCAGACCTTTACAGAAACTAAAAGGTTATGGCATATGCACTTGCATGGAAAAGGAGTTTCCTGACTGACAGGACCCAGTACGTGACTGTTAACGGTAACAGCTCTGACAAAATAAGTGTTACAAGCGGTGTCCCTCAGGGGAGCATATTACATTACATGGGGCCGACATTATTTATATATTTTATAAATGACATGCCAGAGAATGTAGAGTGTGACATAAAGATATTTGCTGATGACACAAAGGCATATGCAGAAGTTGATGAAAGTGAGGAGTCTTCTTCTTCTTCTTCTTCATAGTACTGTGGATACCCCGTTTTCGAGGAAATGACTCCACAACTTTGGTGTGCACAGCGAAGGGTGTTCACAGATTTAAAATCAGGCAAATGTACTATTTGAGGATGAGGCAGTGAGGTAGTCTGACTGGGTTAAAATTGTGTTAAGACATATGTACACGTAGTCGTAGGAGGTGTTCATTACAAGATGTTTATGCTCCAGTCTGTCAGCGATGCTCTGAAAGATGCGACAGACGGGGCTGATGCTGATTCAGCACTCAGAGAGTTCCATAGCCTTGTAGCTGATGGGAAGAAGGAGTGCTTGTACACATCTGTTCTAGTGTGGGGGACAAGGAGTTTCAAGTGACCCCTAGTACTCCTGTGGGCTCCACGCACAAGTCCCAGCTGGGAAACGTCGACAAGGCCGTGCATGATACGGTACATCATGGTCACCTTGTCGACCTGTCTCCGCTGTTGCAGGGGTTCCAGGTTCAGCTTTTCCAACATGGATGTTGCACTGCTGGTCCTGCTGAAGTCATGTAGGATACGACGGGCTGCTCGTCGTTGGACCATCTCCAGTGTGGAGACTAGGTGTTGTTGATGGGGATCCCACACGACTGCAGCGTACTCCAGTAGAGGACGGGCGAGGCTCTTGAAGCACTGAGACTGGACTCCTGCCGAGCATCCTTTGAGGTTCCTGTGGGCAAAAGCACTGGTCTTGTTAGCTTTCGCTGCTGTTGCCTGGACGTGTTTTCCCCAGTTTAGGTCTCCAGACAGGTTTACTCCAAGGTATTTTGCCTCCGAGACAGTGTTGAGGGTCTGGCTATGCAGTTTATAGCTTGAGGAGATCCTGTTTCTCTTTCTGGTGACAGAGAGTAGATGGCACTTCTGGACATTGAAGGTCATCTGCCATCTAAGCTCCCATTCTTCTAGTTTGTCCAGGTCCTGCTGCAGCGCAGTAACGTCAGCTGGAGACTTTATGCAGGAGTAGATGATAGTGTCGTCTGCGAAGAGTCTGACCTTTGATTTGAGTCCCTGACCGAGGTCATTGATAAAAATCAGGAAGAGGGTAGGTCCAAGCACGGAGCCTTGTGGGACTCCGGAGACGACTGATCCGACTCGGGACTTTTCTCCTTCTACCACAACCTGTTGTGTTCTGTCGTTTAGGAAGCTCTGGATCCAAGCCTTAGTATTCCCTCTGATTCCGTAGAAATCAAGTTTCAGTAGTAGGCGCTGGTGGGGCACTTTATCGAATGCCTTGGAAAAGTCCAGGAGTATGGTGTCAGTCTGCCCTCCCTTGTCTATCTCAGCAGCCAGGTCCTCGATGGTCAGGATCAGTTGTGTATTACAGGATCTTTTCTTTCGGAAACCGTGTTGGGCATCAGTAATGATATTATTTTTGTCGAGATGGGCTGTGATCTCTGATCTGACTATATGCTCCAGGAGTTTACAGCAGATGCATGTGAGAGATATGGGTCGGTAGTTGACTGCTTGGCTTCGATCGTCCTTTTTGAAGACGGGCTGGACGTTTGCGTGCTTCCAGTCAGCAGGAATGTCACCAGAGATCAGGGATTGTCTGAAGAGTAGGGATAGTGCAGGTGCCAGTTCGACTGCTAATTCCTTCAGGAGTCTACACGGAATACCATCGGGTCCCGCTGCCTTCCTGGGGTTTAGGTTTTCAAGGAGTTTTTGGACTCCTTTTTCGCTGACAGTGATGTCTGGCATTGCAGGATAGGGGCTCTCTCCCAAGGTAGGCAGTTTTGATGTATCTTCCTTCGTGAAGGCTTCACAAAACTGATCATTTAGAATATCTGCTTTGGTTTGGCTGTCGCTGAAGGTCAGGCCATTCCTCTTGAGGGGGGCTACGCCCATTGCATCAGTTCTTTTGTTTTTGATCAGTTTCCACAGGTTTTTAGATGTATTCTCCTCCACAAGGCTGTTCACGTATCTCTGGTACTCATGTCTGTTTGTGCGTCTAGATTCCTTCTTTATTGCTTTGTACCTTCTAAGGAGAGAATGCAGAAATGCATTGAAAAGTTGGTTGAATGGACGGAAACATGGCTACTTAAACTTAACAGTGAAAAATGCATCTGGGCAAAAGTAATCCCCAGCATGAATACTTTATGAATGATGGTAAAGAAAGGTGTAAGATTGAGACGACTGGTGCCGAGAGGGATCTTGGAGTGATAGTGGATACAGAGCTCAGCTTTGAGAATCACATTGAGAGTACAGTTAAGAAAGCCAACAAAATATCAGCCCTGCTTGTAAGAACTTTAAGTAACAAATCCAAGGATATAATGGTCCCCCCTCTTTAAGGCTCGTATACGTCCCATCTTGGAGTACGCTAACCCTGTCTGGTGCCCATATTTAAGGAGGCATGTTGACTTGATCGAGGGTGTCCAGCGCAGATTCACCAGGAAGATTTGTGGAATGTCAGGACTCTCCTACGAGGAGAGACTGAAGTCACTGAGTTTACCCAGTTTAGAATATAGGAGAGAGCGGGGTGATAGAATCAACATTTTTAAAATTGTGCACAAATTGTATGATCCTTTAACCGCTTGTTCTCTTTTAAATTTTAATGACGTTGGTTTAACACGAGGTACCGGTCCTAATTTGGCTCGGAAGAGTCCGCTGGACCTAAAGCAACAATTATGTAATGTAATGTAACACGAGGTCACAAATTTAAACTTACTAAAACTTTTAATAATACTCGCAAATTTAATAAGTATTTTACTAATAGAGTGGTAACCCCTTGGAATAACCTGACTGCAGAGGCTGTGGATGCTGGATCACTTAATGTGTTCAAGAATAGTCTGGACAAGTTATTTATGGATAGCATCTACTCCACGAAATTGGAGTCTAAAAAATGCTAAATTGGTAGGCACTGAGGCCAGGGTGGTGGGTCTTGGGACCCTTATTAAGATCGATTATGAGTGTCAAAGGCTTTTTAGCCTGCATGCTGAACTATGCTATGCTATGCTAACTGGCGCTTGTATGTGAACACGCGAGCGCCTGCGTCTCCCTTCTTTTTGGCATGCGACAAAGAATGCCGTGCCGGCACGTCCACTTTGCTAACTTCAGCATGTTGCCTTCAAATAATGCAAATGGCGTCAAGCATATAGAAGCTGAAATAAGAACAGTGGCATCTGTAAGTACAGTGCATCTCTTTGCAAATGTTTAAATTTCGATCTATTCTTTTTTGACGAATGTGTGCTAGTTTTAAGTTAAAACTTAAATCTTGACTTTTAAGTTTGATTCTTAACTTTTCCAATCACATAAAATTTTGTCATTCAGATTCAGTTTGACGACTTGAGTCGCAGAAATCCCTGTTATTGTGCCCCAAACTTAAAAAAAAAAAAAAAATTGTCAGATTTTTTAAATTTTTACTTGGAGTAAATGATACCCCGAATTATCTTATAATTCTTAAATGCATTCGGTGATTTAACAACAGTCACAGCTTCGACAGGCACAGTAATTATATATTATATATAGGGGGAAAATACCAAATTTATGTTCTCTCGGTATTCCAATATTGTTAAAGTCAAAAATGAAGAAGAGAAGAAGTTGTTCGCGGATTGTAAACTTGGTTTCACTCCATCGATCAGATCGTATACATTTCTTAGAAATTTAGATAAACATTACATTACATGATTATTGCTTTAGGTCCAGCGGACTCTTCCGAGCCATATCATTATCAGGACCAGAGAAACTTAGATACGGGTTAACATTCTAAATATGATTATAGCACGAGTCATACCAGTGCCCTAAAGAGGGAGAGACCATGACCTCTTTCGATTTATTTCTAATGATCCATACAAGAGTACCAGATATTTTTGTTGGCTTTGTTAACACTCAATAACAGTACTATTTTGTGTGTGTGTGTGTGAATAATTTGCAAACCTAAAAGTTCATTATCAATAAGCCCCCCAAGGTCTATATACTCCGATGGTATGGCCACGTCACCAGATCATCAGGCCTTGCAAAGACCATTCTGCAAGGCACAGTGCAAGGAGGTAGAAGAAGGGGGAGACCGAAAAAGAGGTGGGAGGACAACATTCGAGAATGGACTGGTTTGACACTGAGCGAAGCCATGAGGGCTGCTGAGGACAGAGAAAGATGGAGTATGCTGGTTAAACGATCATCTGTGGTGCCCCTACGACCTTCGGGTTATGGGACAGGATAGGATAGGATAGGATATATTATATATATAATTTGCTGTCAACAGTCTCTCTCTCTCTCTCTCTCTCTCTCTCTTATATATATATATATATATATATATATATATATATATATAACACATTTTGTTATTTTATGTGTGTTCCATAGGTTTGAAATTCTGCATTGGAAGTTATCAATCCAAGGGGTTCTATTCTCTATTACACTGCATACTGCACTAAAGCATCGATCACTATGAGTAACAACAATGCAGAAGTGACAACAGAGGTCACGGTGAAGGTTGAGGTGAAGACAGAGCCGAATGACGTGGTAGGTAGAAAGAGAAGAGTTTTTATCCAATGTATTTGATAAGAAAACCACGAGCACTGGAAAGATTCCCTAAAGAACTTATCAGTAGCTGCTCAAGGCACTGACCAAAACAGGATCTAACTCATGCTGCCGGAGGCATGAACTTTCTGCCATAGGCGCATCATCTAATGCCCCAGGAAACTGAGCACGATCCTGGGTGATAGGGGAGAAGGGACCTAGTACCTGCTGGGTTTATTTTTGTATTTCTGTTTAGGATATGACTCTGAGCGTCAGGATGTTAAAGTCCATGTGATGGAGTGCATGCAATTTGCATGCGCAGTCTATATATATAGCTTGGTTTATACTCTATCAAGTATTTTTTTCAGCATACGAGGCCATCAGCTATTGTTTAACATTTGTTTGCCGTCGCTTTCCTCACTAGGCCACACATCCCCAATTAAACTTGTCATATGATGCTTTTGCATTGATCTTAAAAGTCAAGGTCATTTAGGCTTCCTAGAAAAAAGAGCTGACAAATATTTTGTCGTCATACTGTGCATTATGTATTGTACCCAGAGTGTGCATCAACATTGGATTATTTGATCAGTGAGCCAGAGGGCATGTGAAGGCCAAGGTCATCTCAAGGTTATTGTTTTTCAACATAATGCAACTTTTCTGTTCAGTCTGCTGGACTTTATAAACAATGACAGACTAAGTAACTAACTTTTCTGTTTGTTCACCTTTGATCATACATGAGTGTTTGTGGTAATTTAGAGGTCAAGGACAAGTGAAGGTCAAAGTCAATATTAATTTGCATTTTGAAGCTACCATTTCGTTTCAATGTTTTAAAATCTTCCACTGTACTAGACTGGGCACCCGTTTGTAAAAGTGGTTCCCTTAGGAGTGATCAAGGCTTAGCCCTTCAAGTTTCATTTCTTCTTGGTACTGTTGCAGGACCAAAGCCCCAACTCAGAGGCTGCAGCATCATGCAATACGAACACTACAAACAGCCATCATTCTCCAGTTCCTCAACACCCCACAGATTCCAGCTACAGTGAAGAGGAGGAGAAAAGGGATCTACCCTTCTTCTTTGGAGCCGGTGCTTTACGATCCAGTCGCCGCAGTGGTAGAAACGTTAGGACAAGAGGCAAGCCTAATAAAAAAGACCATGCCTGTCCAGTGTGCGGAAGGATGGTCAAGACTGTTTACCTGTTGAGCAGACACATGTTGATCCACAAGAACGAGAGCGAGTATATGTGTGACATTTGCAACAAAGTGTTCAACAAGTACGACAAGTGGTACCAGCACCGGCGTTATCACATGGTGCGTAAAGACCACGTGTGTGGAATATGTCAAAAGGCCTTTTCTCTGGCCACACGCCTCAAAATCCATCAGCTGACGCACACTGGGGAGAAAGACCACGTCTGTCAAGTTTGCCACCGCGCTTTTGCGGTGGTGGGGAACCTGAGACAGCACATGCTGTCACACACGGGCAAAGCAGACTATGTGTGCGACATTTGCAGTAAAGCCTTTTCCCGGAGCAGCAACTTGAAGAAGCACATGCTGGTCCATACGAGAGTCAAAGAATTTTTGTGTAAAGAGTGCAACAAAGTGTTTGGGTACGCCTGTACTTTGAAAAGACACATGGAGGTTTACCATGCTGGGTAATTTCCAGCAAAGAGCACGTCTGTTAGAATTTACTGGTTTAATAACAATAATAATAATAATAATAATAATAATGATTTCATGATGATGATGTATTTGATGTATTATTTTACATTTTATTAATTACATTATGTATTATCATTATTATTATTTATTAGTATGAAGTTACTGGTTTTTAGTAAGTTCCAAATCATGTGCACCTTTTCTTAACTACTTGAGGACCCCTCCACAAGTATTATCTAGGTAATCGTCAATGTATTTCAAGATCATGCCAAAGGAGATAATATTGTTAACTGTTTTATTCTTATTGCTTAGAAGATCAGTTACAATACTTTTTTTATGTGAGGAAGTCATATATATTTGCTTTTTTGTTGTTGTATCAAATTTTATTCATCAGATTAACATAAGTTGTACTGATATATATTTGCACAACTCTTAAAACTGTAATGATAAATTTTTAAACCCTGAAAAAATGTAATTTTTGAAAAGCAAGTGCTTGATTCTGTTGAATTACAAATATTGTTACGTTGTCCTATTTATGCTGAAAACATGTTTTGCCACTTTCACAGTGACTTAAATTTTCATTTTGTACAATATAGCTGAATATTTTTGAATTGATCGAATTAAATTTTAAAATTCTATCTTCATTGGAACAAAATTCAATAAAATGAAAAAATAATTGTGTCAAATCATAGCCAAATATTTCAAGATAAACATGCCCAAAATAATCTTAGTGCAATAAATTTATGTTAAGTATACTGTCTTATGAGCATATAAGAAGAATCAGCATTTAACCCCAGCACGTGGCATTACCAAAAACTATATACCGCTGTACTTTGAATTAACAATACTCGAGAACATATCAGTGATTTCAAACATGGTAAAGTGGTTCAAAATAACCATCATGGGTTGATAAGCGGCACAAGAGAATTCCTAATCAATACTTAAAAGGCTCAACTTCAGACTTTACAAGTTATAGTACTTGTACAGTTGTAGTAATTCTTTCTGTAGAGAACATTTCTATGATAATGGAAGACAAGAAGTCTCTTCCTGTATGTTATTCATCTGTGTAAATGTTTTGAATGATTATTATTTGAGACCAAAGAAAATATAGAAACATCAACAAGTGAGACAGATTTTCAGTGCTCAGTCTCTCTGTCTTCTTTTTCTCTTAATTCGGGCGTGATGTCAAAAGGTGCTCAAAGCAATACTAGCTATGCATAAACATTCATAACTAGTTTGTTATTACATATTATTGTTAAAAATTTAGAGATTTTTGAAGCATACATATTTTACTTGAGAATCTGAGCTGGTCATACGCATGGAAACAATATTTTAGGTTGAAAAAAAAAAATATTTGTGAACTTGGGGTGGAAATTTGCTGTGCAAAATGACACGCAAAGAGGGGTGCTTGACCTTTCATCAAATATTTGCAAATAAAGGTGTCATATTCCTGCTAATGTTACTGAAAACAACAAGTAACATAGTATTCTAAAGTTTGTTGCAGCTTACACCCAATACTGCTGCATAATTATGGAAATATTGGCTGCAGAAATCGTGTGACATTTGTGACACATTTTTGTCACACACCTGTCATACTAAAAAAAATTCCTGCCATGAGTCTAAAAGTTGGATTGGAACAGCTTTGATGGTGTTATATGTACTCATTATTAGCTTCAATAAAAAGTACAATATTGTAAATTAATCGCAGTAGTTAATAAAATATGCCCAACTCAAATATTTTTGTCACACCGTCACAAATGTCACTTCACTTCTTACCAAGAAAACCAAACGGCACCCATATTTCAATCTACATTTTTTGTAAACCGGATTTTCAGTAGTTCAAAGGCGAGCACTCCATTTCATGTGCAAAAATGGAGGGAAACGAGAACGGTGAGTGCAAGTTGTTTTGTCACACTTTATTTCTTATGTTTCGTGTGTCACAAATGTCACTTTTTGTCACAAATGTCACAAATATGTGTAATTTAGCTAGGATAGCTTGTGAATTTATTTAACTTGACACTTAAACATTAAAAAGGAACTATTAAAACGAGAAATTGTGCACTGATATCATTCAAACATTGCCTCCGGCAAAAATATTTTGTTTGTTAAATTTGTGACAGAACAGCTGTATTTTAGTCACATGTCACAAGTATCACAAAAAATTGAAGTTCTGATTGTCCAAGCACTATTAGTTGTGGTTGTTGGCTAATCATATTACTAGCAGTTATTCATTTCAGATTAACTTATCAAAGGTTTCATTTACCTATAATTTGAACTGTAAGTATGTTATACTGTGACATTTATGACAGCCATCAGATGTGACAAAAACCTAAGCTGTCTTGTAGTAACCCATGTTATTTTACAAGTATACCTGGGAAGTGGACAAGCAAGACTATGTGTGTCAGGTTTGTAATGTACATTCTTTTGCTATTGCTTTTGTATGTAAAAAAAAACAACCTCATGCATATCTGATCACAGTCATCTTACATTTTGCTGTGTCCAGATGTGATAGGAGAAGAATATAGGCTTAGAGAGAATTCACTCTTGTGATTAAAATCTGCAATTGTTTATTAGTAGCATAGCAGATAACTTTTGTAGTCTGAATGTTGTTGCAGGTCAAAGACTGCAAAAATGGACAAATTCAGATCAGTTTTATGACCACGAACAAACAAAACCTGTACTATTGGCCAGGAGATGTTGATTTGCCGTGGGAGCCTGCCACTACATTTTTCAGGCGTGCCATGCTGGTCAACCTTGTTAATGTTCTCGATGAGCAACAATCAACAAATAGAAAGCAACAATTTCGATTTTTTTTTGATGATTTAAATTAATACCTAAATTCGTTTTAGTCATGATAGTACTGTTACATAGTTTGTGTACTTGTTTAAGAAGATGGTTTGCTGATTTAATTGCTGTTTACCACATTTATTGTAGCCTTTATTTGTGGATTCATGTTGTGAATCGAATGTGTAAGAGCACTGTTACTTAGGTGTATCTTTGACCTAGTATTTTATCCAGGTTTTAATTCTGTATAAATAATTTGTTACAAGACATGTCACAAATGTCACATTTAACAGCCGAAGTTGTTTTTAACAAGGTAAAAGAATTTGCTGCTTGGTGTTTGCAGAATTACAATGATTGACATTACATTTATATGTTTTGTGGGGCTTTCATATATCTTTTACTATAGTTCCGTTTTTTAAACCATTACATTTGTGACATGTAACCTAATGTTGAGACTATCGTGTGACAAAAGGTGTTACACATGTCGCATAAAATATAATTATTTGTTTTGGCAGATGAGCAAAGTTGCTGTAAAGTGCAGAAATATATTTCTTAAAGTTACAGATTATTTGTGTGCAGTCTACTGTAATGTATTTTATTTTTTACTACATCTGCAGCTCTAAACGTGACATTTGTGACATTGAACAAAAAGTGTTAACATCTTGTGACAAAAAAGTTTAACAAATGTCACATTTAATCGCTCTCATGTTAAGTTACTGGGATGCAAATCTCATATTGTTAAATTTGCATTAGAAAGGTGTGTGTTTCTTTGTTACATTTTAGTTTACAGATATTGTTGTTACCTGAATGTGTTAAAGGTGTGCATGTGACATTTGTGACACTGTGACCAAAAATAACATTCTAGTCACACATTAAAGTCACAAATGTCACAGAATGGTTAACATGGTCTATGAGACAGCATCTTGTGCTTTTTTTGTATTGTCTCTGTGAATTGTGTGGTTGTCATAGTGGAATAAAAGACCTTATTGAATTTATTCTGGGATTTGTCTTTACTGTATGGAATTTGAAAATTTTCGTCTGTGACATTTGTGACTGTGACACAAAACAGGTTATTATTTTTTGTACCAAAACTAAACAAAACAACAATTTTTGTTTACCAGAAGGTTAGAAAGCTTGCACAAACACAAAATAATGCAAAAAGAACAATTTTTTTTTCATACCCTTGACAATTATTCAAGTATGTTTGCTTTTGTTTGTGTCACACGTCACAAATGTCACATTGTACATTCTTGTCTATAGCTTGTAAGAATATAACTCGCGCTTACAAACCCCAATGAAATAAGATGTCAGGGATGCTAAGCAATGAAAATACACCAAACAGTTGTACTTTATAGCACTTTCATTTTTGTATGCTGTCAAAGGCACCTTTTGACATCATGCCATTTCTCTCTTCTATCTCTCTTTTTCTTTGTCTCTTACTCTCTCTCTCTCTCTCTCTCTCTCTCTCTCTCTCTCTCTCTCTCTCTCTCTCTCTTTCTCCAATACATGCAAATGAACCATACACACACACACATACAATAGCCTGCTTAACAACATTTTTTTTTTTTACAGGTTGTTTAACTTGAAAAGAACTTTGAACACATACATAAAGAAACTACTGACATCTACAGTAAATGTAAGCAATAGAATCTGATAGATTGCCAACAAATGTAATAAGGCAAAAATGTTCTTTTTCATCCGGGGATGATAATAGCAACAACTTTCAAATACTGTCACATTGTGAGTGTGACAATATTTGTAAAATAAAATTAATTTAATTTATTAATACATGTTACATTACATGTTTATTGCTTTAGTTCCAGCGGACTCCTCCAAGCCAAATCAGGACCAAATTTATTAATAAGGAGAAGAACTGCAAATGTCTCAGATCATGTTCTCATTATTTTATTTTATAATGCCAGCATGGAGTTGTGTTTAAAACAGGTCACCATCATCATTGTCATCTAAGTAGTGCACATTTATGTACAGTACAGGCATTATGCTTTGTCACCCATGTGTGCATTCTAATTGCCAACATTTTTATGTACTCATTTGTTTAAAATTAAAGAAGAAAAAGCATTCACCTATGTGCATGCACATTTACACATATACACACAGATGCACAAACACACACACACGACCACTACAACAACAAGACATATTGTGCAATCGAGCAGCATAATCTTGCTCTATTATTTAGTTTGCATTTTGATATCCACTAGCACTAATACATATTAAAATTTTAATATCAATTTTAAATTTTAATGGAGAATAATTCACATTAATACATTAATAAAGGCAACAATAAAGCTAGTTGGTATAAAACAAAGAAACGTATTTATTTGGGATGGTTTAAAACGATGCGAGAATCGCTGGTAATATGCGTGTTAGCATTGTAGTCCCAAATCTGTTCTTAATCGTAATGCAATATCGTAATGGGTAGCTCGCTAACTAAGTAGTGCGACCAAAATGAATTGCAAATGGCGGCCGAGGCAGGGGTGTGTTCCATGTTGAGCATAACATTCTGTACTGGGTAAGTAATTTATGTATTGGAAACCCCGTGGTTTCGGATGAGCTTCCGGTGTACCTTTTGGTGTACTGTTATTAATAGAACTATTATAACACAGGAATATAATTCATCAATAATTTCCATTCGATTTCGACGTACACTTCAGTTTTAAAATCTCAATTATTCATCCAAATGCGTGTATGCGTCTTTTTATTAATGTGACTTTGTAAGTAAAGAAATGTAATGATTTCCAACCTTAGGATATTTTATCAGGAATAGAACTAATTCCTGCTTTGTTATGAAGATAACATTTTTATGATTGTTTCCGCTGGTTGCCTTGGCAACTCGTTCAATGTTTAGTATATCAACAGCTACCAAGCTATACTGAGTATGTGTATTTTAGGTAGTTCCGTGAATGGAATGAACAATAATTTATGGCTTTTCAATAATGGAAGAGTTTAATTTTGTAGGTTTTAAATTAAATTAGTTAAAGTGAAAAAGTGCACATTTGTTCTATTACTAATACTGTTAGCGCACAAGGCATTGTTAACTAAATAGCTAGTTTCCAGAACCAGGCTTCCCCTTGGATAATGTAAACTGAGTGTCGGAGAGCTTTATCGAATGGATATGTTAGTATATAGTATTGGTAACTACATCTTTGCCCCCAGTTAAAAAGCATGCTGCGGGAAGAGGTCTGTTATTACTGTTTTAACTATTTTTATTTGTGATTGCACTTTGCAGTTATGTAGTGAATATTTATGAGTTGGTTCGATGGTGACTCTTGGTTCATGTATTCAAGTGAATATGGTGGTTTTCTTTTATTACATAGAGTGTTAAATTAGTCTTTTTTTTATTATTTTATTTTAATTGGATTTGCACAAGTTTTAATGTTTTAATTTTAAATGATTCACATCTTGACTTTTTTTTGTGGGGGGGTGAGGGAGGAACACTACCTTAAAAGAGTTTCTTTTGATTTGAATGTGATTATCTAGTGTTCGGTAGTGAACCATTTTTGGGTATAATATTTCAATTGTTTCATTCTTTCAGACCACTTACATTTTGTGGCTTATTGGATGCTGGTGTAATACGATGATGAAGACATGGCTGAACTAGAAAGAAATCCAACCATCAACTGGCAAGCCCTGAACCTTCATGAGGAATGGAAACGTTTTGAACAACTCTCAAAGTTGATGTTCATGGGTCCTCTGAAACACTGCAGCAGCGAAGAGCGCAGTGCTTACTTGCTGCTGTGGGTCGGGGAAGCTGGTCGAAGCATCTTCAATTCATGGGCTCTTCCTGAAGATGATGCCAGCAGGACTGATGTGGACTTTCTCATGGAAAAATTTCGCGTCCACACTGCACCCAAAGAGAGCGTTCTGTTGTCAAGATGCTTGTTTCTGGAACGCCGACAGCGCAAGCAAGAAAGCGTCAAGAATTACGTCGCAAATCTGCAGAATTTAGTTAGAGGGTGTGCTTACCCAAATCCGGAAGAGATGGTGCGAGATAAAATTGCGTCCGGAATTTTGTCCAAGCAAATCCGGAAAAAGCTGATGGCTGAGGGTGATTCACTCACTTTGGAAACAGCCATGGAAATTGCCACAGCATGCGACGAACATCAGCACCACGAGTTAACGGAGATGAAAACAGAACAAGTTGTGGGTGTACACTCGGTGAAGAAAGAGGTAAGCAGATTTTGTAGTAAAGACAGCTCAGTGTGGTGCATGGTTTTTGTGCTATAGTAATACGTTAATAAATGAAATAAACTTATAAAGACATCAAAGTAAAGGCATGAAAAATAAGAGGATATAAAGAATATAATTATGTGTGATGACAACTGTGTAGGACTGAGAAGAACAATGATGATATAAACATTGATATAATAGAAAAATGTGTATACATATGTACATGTATGTATGACTTATGTGTGGGTGTTGGCATGTGTTTATAGAAGACATATGCTATGTTACTTCTGTTACTTGATGTTTTTGTGTGAGTGTTTAATGGATGGAAGTGTGTGCATCACAAATGGGCATTTAAAATGATAATGATAATAATAATAATAATAATAATAATAATAATAATAATAATAATAATAATAATAATAATAAACAACTAATTTATAATATAGTGCAGATCTGAAAAAAGATTTATAATACATGTCTATGATGCTGTCTCAAAAGGTCCAACTAGGAATGTGACATTGCAGCAAAAAATTGAAAGGTGACTGAGACTTGCAGTTTTGATGTTAATGTGTGGTCTTAAGCTTAAATTTCATGAAAATAACATTTTAAACAAAATGTCTTTTCTGTTTACAGAGATATGCTTAGTAATAGGGGTGAAGGTGGCATGTGTCGCATGTGACAGTGGACAAAATAATTTTTTTTATAAATTAAAGAAAATAACAGCTAAGCAATTTTCAAACACAGCCCAAGTAAGCATATTACTATTGAAGAAAAAGTATTAAATTACTTTTAGTATAAAGCATTTATCAGTACAAAATTTTGAAATTATAATTTTGTCCTGTCACACGCGACCATACCATGAAGTTTATTTTTTCAAGAAAACAATCAAAACAACTTTAATAAATACCATCCATAGTTTATTTGCCAGTTTACATCTCAAGAAATAAGATATTTTACTATAAATTAATAAGTTCTATTTTAATAAGCATGTACCATCCATATATTTATATATTTTGTCTTTGTCACAATCGACACGTCACAACCAATGAACACTGAAATCATTAATTTACTTTTAAAAAGATGGTCATGGAAGAAAAAAGTAATTGCACTTTGCAGCATAAAATAGTAAACAAAAAAGGACAATGCTTTTAAATCCTATCCTATCCTATCCTGTCCCATAACCCGAAGGTCGTAGGGGCACCACAGATGATCGCTTAACCAGCATACTCCATCCCTCTCTGTCCTCAGCAGCCCTCATGGCTTCGCTCAGTGTCAAACCAGTCCATTCTCGAATGTTGTCCTCCCACCTCTTTTTCGGTCTCCCCCTTCTTCTACCTCCTTGCACTGTGCCTTGCAGAATGGTCTTTGCAAGGCCTGATGATCTGGTGACGTGGCCATACCATCGGAGTTTCCGTTTCTTCACCACTGTGAGCAGGTCATCGTGTTGTCCAATGGCTTGTGTGATGGTCTGTCGGACTTCAACGTTGGTGATGTGTTGGGTATAGGAAATGCACAGAAGTCTTCTGTAGCACCTCATCTCCATGCTTTGTATTCTTCGTTGGAGATCTGCTGTGAGGGTCCATGCTTCGCAAGCATATAGGAAGATGGAGATGACCAGAGAGCGCAGCAGTCTTACTTTGGAATGTAGACTGATGGTTCTGTCTTTCCAAATGGGCTTCAACCTTGTCAGGGCAGCAGTTGTTTGTGCGATCCTGGAGAGGACTTCCTGTCGAGACCCATTGTCTGACACAATGGCTCCTAAATATTTGAAGCTGTGCACTGTGTTGAGGGATTGGCCTTGTACTTTGATGTCCGTGTTGATGCCATTGGTGTTGTTGGTCATCATTTTGGTCTTCTCTGCACTTATTTCCATTCCATAAGCTCTGGAGGTGGTGTCAAGCCTCTGTACAAGCTGTTCAAGTTCTTGTTCCTCTCCAGCCAATCCATCAATATCATCCGCAAAACGAAGATTGGAGATTGCTCTGCCCCCTATGCTGACTGTGCCTTCGTGATCTGCAAGAGCATCTGACATGATGCGCTCTAGGAAGATGTTGAAGAGTGTTGGAGAGAGTAGGCATCCTTGACGCACACCGATTGTTGTTCTGAACCAGTTCCCGATGACGCTGTTATGGAGGACTGCACTGGTAGCCTTGTCATACAGGCTTTTGATGACTTCTATAATTTTAGGGCTGATGTTGTACACTTTCATGGTTGCCCATAGAGCTGCATGCCAGACTCGGTCAAATGCCTTCTTGAAGTCTATGAACACATGATATAGATGTTGTTGGTGCTGTAGGTATTTCTCACAGATTATTCTGAGGTTGAAAATCTGTTCAGTGGTACTTCGCCCTGCCATGAATCCTGCTTGTTCTTCAGCTATGATTTGTTCAGCTTGTGGTTTCAACCTGTTGAGTATTATTTTCAGGAGGACCTTGCTGGGATGGCTGATGAGGCTGATGGTGCGGTAATTTTCACACTCCTGAAGGTTACCTTTTTTGGGAAGAGTGATGACAAGCGACTGGGTCCACGGTGTAGGCCATTCCCCACTCTGCCAGATCTTGTTACAGATAATGGTGAGAGCATCAATCATCGCTTCTCCTCCTGCTTGTAGCAGTTCCGCTGGTATGTTGTCCACTCCCGCTGACTTCCCTTTCTTCAGCGATTGCACTGCTGCCTCAACTTCTTCCCGGAGAATTGGGAGGATTTCTTCTTCTTCTCTGCTCTCGGGACATGCTAGAACTGATGGGTCTCCATTTGGTGTATGGTTGTAAAGGTCAGAGCAGTACTCTGTCCATCTGTCCAAGACTTCTTGTTCTTCTGTAAGGCAAATGCCAGACTTGCTTTGGATAGTGGAGACTTTGGGCTGTTTAACACTTGTCAGCCGCTTCACAGTCTGGTAGGCCTTCTTGCTGTTGTTCTTGTTCAGATTGTTCTCTATTTCCTGGCATTGATCTTCTATCCAGTTCTCCTTTGCTGTGCGCATGCCTTTTCGGATGTCATTGTTGATTTTTCGGTAGACATCAGCTCCCTGTGAGGTGTTCTTTTTCTTTTTTAACTCTCTTCGTTTATCACACAGATCCAAAAGTTCAGGTGTGATCCACGGCTTCTTCTTTGGTCGGTGCTTGCCAAGGATCTCAGTGGCGGCATCTGTTACAGCTGAGTTGAAGGTATTGGTCATGGTGTTGACATCTACTTCGCCTGCCCCCAAAATAAGCAGTGGTGCAAATTTCCCTCCAATTGTGGCCTGAAATATTTTTGCCACCTCCGGGTCTTGCAGTTTGTCCAGGTCGAACTTCAGCCTAGTGCACTTTGCTGTATTTACTCTCTTCAAATGGAGCCGGAAAGACATCATCACGAGATCGTGGTCACTTCCAATGTCTGCTCCTGGAAAAGTGCGTGTCCTGCCAATGTTGATGCTTGATCTGAAGCGTTTCTTGACCATGATGTAGTCGATCTGGTTGTGATGTTCCCCGCCGGGACTGTGCCATGTCCATCGTCTGGATTTTTTGTGGAGACCAAGCGTGTTTGCCAGTACCAGATTGTTGTATCTGGCAAACTCCAATAGCCTCAGACCCCTGTCATTTGTCTCGTTGTTGCAGTGGGGTCCGCATGTGTCTCCCCAGTTGTGGTGCGCATCTTGGCCAACCTTGGCATTCCAGTCGCCTTGCACTATGACTATGTCCTTCTTCGGCACTTGGTCAAGGACCGCCTGTATATTTTCATAAAAATCCTCCACTTCGCTGTCTTCATAGCCTGATGTTGGGGCATAGGCCTGGATGATGGTAATGTTGAAAGGGGTTGCTCTCAGACGGATGGTAATGAGTCTGCTGGAGACTGGGCGGCAACCCATGACAGTGGCTAGAATGTTCTTGTGGACCAAGAATCCAACGCCGTGTTCGTGCCTGTCATCTCTACCGCTGAAATAGAGCTTGTGGCCTTTGTCAGTCGTTGTTTCACCTAGGCCTTTCCAGCGCAGTTCGCTGATACCTAGAACGTTCCATCGATAGTGGTCCAGCTCGTGGGCCAGTTCTTCTAATTTTCCTTCCGCAGTTAGGGTCCTGACATTCCAGGTTCCTATGACGATGTTGTTTCTCGTGCGGATCTTGCTAATTTGTCCATGTTAGTGGATAGCCTCATCATGTGTTGTGTCTTGGGCAAAAAAAGACCTGGCAGGGCCCAATCCTCTCCAGGCTGTTGGCCACAGCCGAAATCCACGAATACAGTGTGGCTCGCCTTGGCCCTTTTAAAGAAAATGTATAAATTTATTTCAAGTATATCATTATCAGTATAAAAGGTTAAAGTGAAAATGTTATCCTACCGCACGCGACCAAACCACGAAGTATATTTTTTCAAGAAAACAATCAAAACAACTTTAATAAATACCATCCATAGTTTATTTGCCAGTTTACATCTCAAGAAATAAGATATTTTACTATAAATGAAATAAGTTCTATTTTAATAAACATGTATGTACCATCCATATACTCTTTATTTTTGTCTTTGTCACAACCGACATGTCACATCCAATGAACACTGAAATCATGATTAACTATTAGAATTTTTAAAAAGTAAATTGATTAGAACAAAAAAAAAGGTGAATGGCATATTTACTCATTTGCATATAGCACAAGAAAGATTTAAATAAACTCTGCAAAACAAAGCAGTCAAGGAATCACTTCGTCTTTGATCACTAAAAGTAAAAAAACAGAAGCAAATTTAAAAGCACGTGTTTTCATCGGTGCATCAAGTGCGAAAAATGTAAAATAGCATCTGTAATTTAATTTGTAACATAGAATAAACCAGTTTATGTTAAGATAAAAATATTTTCTTACAATATTGATAGACTTTTTGATTGGTCGTGACATGTGGTCGTTCGTGACAAGGAAAAAACAAAATCGATAGAGAAACACCAACCTGGTCTTTTCAAAGCATCCATCTTGGAATGAAAACTTTGGATTGGAAATCTCAAGAGACTTTCGCTGTAACTATTTCCGTGTGAAAAGGTACTAATCGTCATCAATTTGTTAAATTTTCGGATTGGAAATGATGGTTACAGAAACTGAAAGACAAAGGAATTACTTACGTTCAATTTACGATAAATTTACTATGAAAGAATTATTATTTTCCTACAAAAAAACATAAATTAGTGAGGATAAGTAATGTTTAATCTGTCAATGATTTTTTTCTTATTTAATCAGTATGGATGTTTAGCTATCTAAGAAGAAAGGCAAGCAACGTTGAGACAAAGTAGGTCACGACCGAACACGTTATTTTTACAAACCCCCTAAACATAAATAAAAATGTTTTGCAAAGCTGAAAGACATTTAAAGTTAAAAATTAACATTAATACAACACATCAGACATAAAAAGTTCATTTGTTTCACTCAATTTTATTGAAAACGAGATGGAGTTTTTTCAGGTCACACAGAATGTCACATTCGAGCCAACAAAATTTTGTCAATTTTTAATGGAAAAATAGCAATAAAAAACTTCTTTCAACCTTTATGTGTGTAATGTTGATATATGTTATTATCTAGTTATATTGCTTTGTTATAAATGCAAAGAAAAAGCTTTAATACATAACCGAAATATTTTTTTTTATGGTTCAGACACGGCATGCTTCCTTTTGGTCACCTTTTGAGACAGCATCATATATCATCATCATCATCATCACATTAAAAAAAAAAAAGTCCAGTTATAAAGATTATTGCTATTTTCTTTATTGTCTATTTAGAGAAGAGATAGGCAGTCTTTTACTTCTGTTACTTGTTGATGTTTTGTGCAAGTATTTGACAATGGATGGAGGCATGTGCATTACAAATAGTCGTAAAAAATAATAGTAATAGTTAGTTAGCCATTGTTTGTAGGGTCCAGCGGACTGCAAAGAACCAAGTTAGGACCATAACTTGGTTGAAAGAGGGCTCACTCTCGATCCATATAAAAGATCTGCTGAAACAACCCTAATGGTAACACTGAAGGCACTCCACCAGCCGGTAACTTTACAATAAATGCATCACATGCAAGGGACGCTGAGGCTATACTCTAATTTATCGAACCCCTGTATACAAAAACAAAATAAAATATAGACATCATTATAAAATATTTACAAAATATAAAATACTCCTTCAGATGAGAGTATAAACCGAGGTCTAGTCTGTGTCGCATACATTCCATCATAACGGACTTTAAAGATCCTGACGCTCATGTCCTAGACGGGTGAGTGCCAGTGACAAGAAAACACCCAGCATGCACCTAGGTCCTTCTCCCCCATCCCTGGCTGTCCAGGATTGTGCTCAGTTGTCCGGGCGTCAGACCATGCGCCCAAAGGCTGCGGGTGGGCGTCTCGGGCGGCTTGAGTTAGATCCTGTATCGGTCAGCGCCTTGAGCAGCTCTTGAGCTGGAAAAGCGCTATATAAGAATGATTAAATAAATAAAAATAAAATGCCTAGTCCCCGTCATTGCTAAATAATAATACCATAGAAAGCCCTAGTGACCATTTGGCAGGAAATGTCCAGTATCCCCAAGCTGACCAAGCAGACCCCATTCACAAATGAGGAGTTTTGGGAGAGTTTTCAAAAAAAAGGTAGGTGACTGGTCTAGCGTAGATTGAAAGAACAAATTAGGAACGAGAAAGAACAAATGAGAATGACAGAAACAGTGGTAATTTAAATCATTAAATGTCCACAAAGTGGGGATACTATTTATACAGAAAACCCCGGCACAACAACGGAGGTAATAGTAATAATAATAATAATAATCATGAGCTACATTTATATAGTGCAGATCTGAAAAAGACTTGCACATACCGTCATCATCATTTAAAAAAAAAAAGTTATTTGCAATAACGAAGGTTATTGTTATTGTATTTATTATACCTACATATTTGGTGAGGTTTTCTGGCTTGTTTGTTTCTTTGTGTTTGAAGTTATTTATTTCTTTGCTCATTTTTCAGGTTGAGGAAGACGCAGAGACTTTGGATCAAGTCAACCATGCTGACCAAATGCCCAAGTCTATCAGTGACAGTGAGGAAGGATCCAGGAGTCCTTTGCCGGTCTTCTTTGGCACTCACCTGTTTTTTTCTGCTTCTTCATCTCCAGGTGCTTTTAACCGTGACACTGCCACTTGTAGCACTTCAACGTCCATCGACGAACAAGGAGGAGAAACCCTAAACATGGAGGAACAGCATAACAGTTGTTGCAGCAGTGAGACGCTCCAGAACTCTTCCCAGAGTGATGACAGGCCTAACAGAAGTATACAGAAAATACTGTCTAAACACCAAAATAGTAACTGTAGCAGTGAGATGCTCCCAAACTCTTCCCAGAGTGATGACAGGCCTAACAGAAGTGTACAAAAAATACTGTCTAAACACCAAAATGGTAAATGCAGCAGTGAGACGCTCCGGAACTCTTCTCAGAGTGATGGCAGGTCTAGCAGCAAAAGTGTGCAAAAAAGAATTTCTCATTGTAAAATGGAGCGGAGTTGTAAAAGTGAAATGAAGACTGTTAATGGCAGTGGTGGGGACCAGAACACCAGGAAGAAACATGTGTGCACTGTCTGCTCCAAAGCGTTTGGCAAGTCACGGGACTTGATGAGGCACACGCTGATCCACACTGGGGAGAAAAACTATGTGTGTGGGGAGTGTCACAAGGCATTCAAGCAGCCCGCCCACCTCTCCCAGCACAAGCTGACGCATGGGGGCCACAAAAACCATGTGTGTGACATTTGCGAAAAAGCGTTCACCGTGCTGAGCAACCTCAAGCGCCACAAGCTGATCCATTCTGGGCAGCGCGGCTGTGTGTGCTCAGTCTGCCATAAGGCCTTCATCGACTCCAACAGCTTGAAGAAGCACCTGGTGGTGCACACTGGGGAGAGAAATTATGTGTGCGACCTTTGCGGGAAGTCCTTCACGCACGCCGAGAGCTTGAAGCATCACAAGCTGGTCCACCTGGGCAAGAAGGACTACACCTGTCCGGTCTGTCACAAAGCGTTCATCCAGTCCGGGGGTTTGAGGAAGCACATGCTGACGCACACGGGGCAAAAGGACCATGTGTGCGACATTTGCGGCCAAGCCTTCGCTGTTATCGACACACTGCGGAAGCACAAGATGGTGCACACTGGGGAACGGAACTTTGTGTGCGAGATTTGCCGCAAGGGTTTCACCAAGGCCTGGGCCATGGAGCAGCACAAGCGCATACACACTGGGCAGAGGGACCACGTGTGCAGCACCTGCAACAAGGCATTCACGCAGGCATCTATCCTGAAGCAGCACGTGCGCACGCACACCAGTCAGCGGGATCACGTCTGCGATATCTGCAATAAGGCGTTCAAGCAGGGCTGGTACCTCAAGCAGCACCGGCAGTCCCACGAGGGTGATCAAAAGGACTACTCCTGCCACGTTTGCGGGAAGGTGTTTGCCGAGTCTGGGAGTTTGAAGAAACACCGGGTGGTCCATAGAGACCAAGAGACGGACCGGTTTATCACTAGTTAATATTTTTAATGCATGGCGAAACAGTGGCAGTGATGTAAGTTGTGGGTGTTCCAAAGTAAATGAGAGTGACTGTGCATTTATCTAAATCAGTAAATGTGCATGCATGCTGTGATCTTATGTATTTGTGGTTGTGTGAGAGTGGCCCATAGGCACCAGGAGACAGACCGGTTCATCAGCTAGTCACTAGTGAGAGTGGTCCATAAGAGACCAGGAGAACGACTGGTTCACCAGCCAGTCACATGTGTGGTGAACTCTTCACTGGTTTCACACAGTGTAGGTGACCCTCACAAATAATGTTACATTTAAACAAAATGCAAGGAAACGTGGTAATTATAGTGTGAAATGAATACAAGTAGTGTTCAAGAATGGATAGATAGGTTGAATATGGAAGTTACTGAAAAATGACAAATAATACAAAACAATACAAAACAGCACAATATATACAGTACAATACAACTTCATAATCTGTTTTTTTTAAACGGACATAAATTTGCTTTTAGCCATACATGCAACTTCAGTAAAGACTGAGCTACTAAAAAAAAAAAAAGAATTGCAGTCACTTGATTTTCAGCAAGCTCCGCTGATGAGCTGAGAACACATCAAAATGGCTATCTGTGTGGCACTAATGCAACTTAAAGGCAGGAGAGAAGGGTAGATAGATCTTTTCTTTCATAGGGGGATAGAATCTAATACGGATTGTATCTAAGATACTGTTAAATTAATAAACCCCAGTCTCATCTCTGTAGATGAGACACCTACTATTTGTGTTCTACAAAAACTGTTGTCCCCCAAAATGTGAAGAGCTGTTTGTAAGTACTTATTATATATATAAAGACATCAAGGACTAGCAAAGCATTGACGCAGATCTGGGGTGGTATTCACAAAGAAGTTAGCCAGTGGATAAATCCGCCAAGCAGTAGGTAATTCTGTTCCCTACTGTACGACTTGGCCGATTTATCCACTGGGTAAATGCTTTCTGAATACCACCCCAGGCCTCTCACCAACGCAAAGGCAAGATCAAGTACCCATAATTTAAAAAAAGTTTGATCCCAAACGAGAATACCATTACTTACCGATAGTAATTTGCATTTCCAAATGGGGTTGTCAACATATAAGCATCGTTCTTTTTGTTGTTAGTTGAAATCCACAAGCATGCTGTCTTTTATTATGTAAGTCACCAAATAAATTGGAAGTCAATGTATTACCTGTTTTATTAACTTTCAAATCTTGTACAGTTATTTTTTTTTATAGTTATTGTCTAACCATTGGTAATTATCTGATAAATTGGGAGTTGTTTACAATACAATACAAGATTATTGCTTTAGGTGCAGCGGACTCTTCCGAGCCAAATCAGGACCAGTAGGGAGTTGTTTTAATTATTTTATTTTCATATCTTGTATAGTTAATATTTTTAATACATGTCCAAACAGTGGTCATAATTTAGGTCATGTTGTACCAAAATAATCGAGAGTAACTATTTATCATTCTTCCACCAGAGCATCAGACCTTGGAAAGACCATCCTCCAAGGACCAAGGAGCCAGAAGAAGAGGGAGACACAAAAAAAAGAGGTGTGAGGACAACATTCGAGAATGGACTGGTTTGACATTGAGCGAAGCCATGAGGGTTGCTGAAGACAGAGAAAGATGAAGTACGCTGGTTAAACAATCATCTTTGGTGCCCCAACGACCTTTGAGTTACGGGAAATGAAAGGATAGGATAGTGTATTTATATAAATATATATATGTTTTATACGTTTTTTGTGTTTTGAGTTTGTGTGTTTGCGGGTGTGTGAAAGACGGAACGATGAATGTTTGGTGATTACAATAGTTGTGATATAGTGTATGTGTGAGCTTGCATGTTTCTGTTGTGTGTGTTTGTGTTGAGCACGAGTGTGCTGCATTTGTGTGGTATGCACATGTTTGTGTAAGTGAGAACCCCCGTTGGGGTGCCAGGGGTTTCAGTATAAATAGTATTCCCACTTTCTGGAAATTTAGTGCTTTAAATTCCCACTGTCGCTGTCTTTCTCATTTGCTCTTTCTCATTCCTGCTCTGTTCTATCAATCTGCTATACTATCATCTTCTTTGTTAGACCAGTCTCCTACCTTTTTTCTTGAAAACTCTTCCGGGACAAGACTCCTTATTTGTGTATGAGGTCTGTTGGATCAGCTTGGGAATATTGGACGCTTTCTGCCAGGTGGCCACTAGGGCTTCCTATGATGTTATTTAGCAATGTAGGCATTTTATATGTATGTGTTTTGTTGACAATTTATAATGATGTTTGTATTGTATTTTGTTTTTGTGTCCCCCGTTGGAGTGCCGGGGGTTTCAGTATAAATAGTACCCCCATTTTCTGGAAATTTAGTGCTTTAAATTCCCACTGTCGCTGTCTTTCTCATTTGCTCTTTCTCATTCCTGCTCTGTCCTATCAATCTGCTATACTATCTTCTTCTTCGCTAGATCAGTGACCTACCTTTTTTCTTGAAAACTCTTCCTGGACAAGACTCCTTGTTTGTGTATGAGGTCTGTTGGATCAGCTTGGGAATGTTGGACGCTTTCTGCCGGGTGGTCACTAGGGCTTCCTATGATGTTATTATTTAGCAATATAGGCATTTTATATGTATGTGTTTTGTTGATAATTTATAATGATGTTTGTATTCTATTTTGTTTTTGTAACCGGGGGTTTGATTAGTTGGGGTAAAGCCTCAGCCGTCCCCTGCGTGGGATGTCTTTATTGTAAAGTGACTGGCCGGTGGAGGGCATTCCATTTTTCCACTAGGGTTGTTTCAGCAGATCTTTTATTCAGATCGGGGGTTGTCCGGTCCTGATTTGGCTCGGAAGAGTCCTCTGGACCTAAAGCATCAATCAATCAATCAATGTAAACGGGGGTTCGATAAGTTGGGGTGAAGCCTCAGCCGTCACCTGCATGGGATGTCTTTATTGTAAAGTGACTGGCTGGTGGAGAGCTTTCGGTTTTACCACTAGGGTTGTTTCAGCAGATCTTTTATGTGGATCAGGGGTTGTCCGGTCCTGATTTGGCTCGGAAGAGTCCGCTGGACCTAAAGCAATAATAATGTAATGTGTAAGTGAGAGGGTTAAATGAACAGAGCTAGAGGATCAGATTGTAATATGAGGATTAATGTATTTTGTATTGCTGTACTAATTAGATTGGCAGAATATTAATAAAGGTTAAGTAAACGAAAAAGCGTATTATATTATGGCTGTGTTGTTGGTCCACCTGTGCCTGTTCCCCTTTGTGCAATCAAAGAACATGCAGCCTACGCGTGTACATTCTTTGGTGCAATGGATTATTCTATACAGCTTAGCCTATTTTATTTCCCCCGTGGGGGTGCCGGGTTTTTTAGTATAAATAGTATCTCCACTTTCTGGAAATGTAGTGCTTTAAATTCCCACTATCGCTGTCTTTGTCCTTTGTTCTTTCTCATTCTTACTCTGTTCTATCAATCTACTATCTTCTTCTTCGCTAGGCCAGTCATCTAACTTTTTTTTTTTAAAACTCTTCCGGGACAAAACTCCTCATTTGTGTGTGAGGTCTGTTGGATCAGCTTGGGAATATTGGACGCTTTCTGCCAGATGGTCTACCCCTTGGGGTCATGAGCAATCTTGCCACTGTAGATTGTTCAAACCTATAAAGGGAACAGTGAAAGCCACAGTTGAAAACCTGTCTTTCCTTTATAGGCAAGACGCTTCACTGCGGCAACAGTACCCCCGTTGGAGTGCCGGGGGTTTTCAGTATAAATAGTATCCCCACTTTATGGAAATTTAGTGCTTTAAATTCCCACTGTCGCTGTCTTCCTCATTTACTCTTTCCTATTCTTGCTCTGTCCTTCACTCTGCTATACTATCTTCTTCTTCGCTAGATCAATGACCTACCTTTTTTCTTGAAAACTCTTCCTGGACAAGACTCCTTGTTTGTGTATGAGGTCTGTTGGATCAGCTTGGGAGTGTTGGACGCTTTCTGCCGGGTGGTCACTAGGGCTTCCTATGAATGTACTATTTAGCACTATAGGCATTTTATATGTATGTGTTTGGTTGATGATTTATAATGATGTTTGTATTCTATTTTGTTTTTGTAACCGGGGTGTTCGCGTAGTTGAGGTCAACCCTCAGCCGTCCCCCGCGTGGGATGTCTTTATTGTAAAGTGACTGGCCGGTGGAGGGCATTCAATTTTCCCACTGGGGTTGTTTCAGCAGATCTTTTATGCGGATCGGGGGTTGTCCGGTCCTGATTTGGCTCGGAAGAGTCCGCTGGACCTAAAGCAACAATAAATCAATCAATCAATCTGCCAGATGGTCACTGGGGCTTCCTATGATGTTATTATTTGGCAATGTTGGCATTTTATATGTGTTTTGTTAATATTTTATAATGATGTTTATATTTTATTTTGTTTTTGTAAACGGGGGTTCGATAAATTAGAGTATAGCCTCAATGTCCCTTGCTTGAGATGTCTTTTATATAAAGTGACCGGCTGGTGAAGTGCATTCAGTGTTACCACTAGAGTTGTTTTGGCAGATCTTTTATGCGGATCAGGAGTGAGTCCTCTTTCAGCAAAGTTGTGGTCTTGGTTTTTTGGTCCTGATTTGGCTCAAAAGAGTCCGCTGGACCTAAAGCAATAACCATGTAATGTAATGTAATATATTTATCATAAAGTGACCGGCTGGTGGAGTATCTTCAGTGTTACCACTAGGGTTGTTTCGCCAGATCTTTTATGCACCCCTTGGGGTCATGAGCAATCTTGCCACTGTAGATTGTTCAAACCTATAAAGGGAACAGTGAAAGCCACAGTTGAAAACCTGTCTTTCCTTTATAGGCAAGACGCTTCACTGCGGCAACAGTACCCCCGTTGGAGTGCCGGGGGTTTTCAGTATAAATAGTATCCCCACTTTATGGAAATTTAGTGCTTTAAATTCCCACTGTCGCTGTCTTCCTCATTTACTCTTTCCTATTCTTGCTCTGTCCTTCACTCTGCTATACTATCTTCTTCTTCGCTAGATCAATGACCTACCTTTTTTCTTGAAAACTCTTCCTGGACAAGACTCCTTGTTTGTGTATGAGGTCTGTTGGATCAGCTTGGGAGTGTTGGACGCTTTCTGCCGGGTGGTCACTAGGGCTTCCTATGAATGTACTATTTAGCACTATAGGCATTTTATATGTATGTGTTTGGTTGATGATTTATAATGATGTTTGTATTCTATTTTGTTTTTGTAACCGGGGTGTTCGCGTAGTTGAGGTCAACCCTCAGCCGTCCCCCGCGTGGGATGTCTTTATTGTAAAGTGACTGGCCGGTGGAGGGCATTCAATTTTCCCACTGGGGTTGTTTCAGCAGATCTTTTATGCGGATCGGGGGTTGTCCGGTCCTGATTTGGCTCGGAAGAGTCCGCTGGACCTAAAGCAACAATAAATCAATCAATCTTTTATGCGGATCAGGGATGAGTCCTCTTTCAGCCAAGATGTGGTCTTGATTTTGTGGTCCTAATTCGGCTCTTTGCAGTCCCTGGACCCTGTAAACAATGAATAACTAACTAACTAATTAATCTATTTTATGTATATTTTTACATTGCAAGTAAAACAGCTTCTTGAAAGCATGCGAACAAAGCAACCAATTATTTTACCTCAATCTCATATGTGTATGCAAAGCAACTCGCTACCGGTCAGCACATTCAGATATAAAATTAGTTATTCATTCAAAAAGAAAAGTTTTTTAAAATAATAATTACACACATTTTACAATCTTGAATGAATGACAGCAAACAAAAACCTTAAATGATAAAAAACAACACAACTAATCAAGTAAGATTACTTTTGGGCATTTTATTAGAAATCAAACATCAAAAGCAAACAAAATCAATTTGCTTAGCGAACAAAGAGTACTCATATATATATATGGATATATGTATGTGATTATAAGCATTAGATTTGCACCAACAGTTTTCCAAACCCTTGAGGTGATTTGCAAGCCCACATTGAATCTGTCTTCAGATTATCTACAACTTGTGGTTATTGGCCACTACTTGTTCTTGCTCAGACTGTCCAGCCCAACTCCTTTCCTATCCCACCTATTGCTTATAGTTTTATGCTGGGTCTGGCTTATCAATTGATTTTTCACAATATTTTACTTTGATTTTCAGTCCCCCTAAACACATATACAGTCAAACACGCTTAAGCCGAACTCGCCCGGGGAATGAAAAATAGTTTCGCTTATCAGAGTTTGTGCATATCCGAGTTCGGATAAGCCAACCTTTTTCCCGAGAAATTACCCTAGAGTTCGGCTTAAGCGAGGGTTTTTTCAGGATAAGTTGTAAAATCACTTGGAATGTCTCTCTCTCTTTTTCTCTCACTTTCTTTCTTTCTTTCTCTCTCTCTCTCTTTCTTTCTTTATCTCTCTCTCTCTCTTTCTGTGCGTGGTGTGTGTGTGTGTTTGTTTAAATGAATAAGATCAAAACAGTGACAACCTACAAGTGATTTTTCAGTGGGGCTTTATTAATACCTCAAAGCCAACTGAAAAAAAAAGGTGAAAACAGTGACAACTCTCAGAAACAAAGCAAAGATTCCCTTTCAAAGGCCTAAGCAAAGAACAACTGCTAGTTATAACAAAAATATAAACATTTGAAAACAAAACCTTTAGACGGCCCAAAAAGACAACAAAATACAGCTGAGGTCACTTACCCAGACACGAAAACGTTAAGCTTACAGTATTCCTTAAACTTTAATACTGCATGCTAGGCTAGACACACACTAGCAATCTGAACACTCAAAAGGCCCTGGACCCTGGAGAGGCACGGTGGCCGAATGGTTAGAGCGTTGGCTTGCGGATCGGAAGATCCTGGGTTCGAGCCCAGGCCGGGGCATTGTGTTGTGTCCTTAGGAAAGACACTTTACTCCCGTTTCCTACTCCTTTGGATGAGAGTATAAACCGAGGTATAGTCTGTGTCGCATACATTCCATCATAAAGGACTTTGAAGATCCTGACACTCATGTCCTAGACGGGTGAGTGCCGGTAACAAGAACACACCCAGCATGCACCTTGATAAAAAGTGCCATAATGACCAACACGATTGTGATTGTGGGCATATAAGACAAGACAAGACAACACACGCTAGGTGATATGCTGCAAATTGCGAGACGCCCACCATCATCCTCTGCAGCCACTAATCTTCTGGCTTAAGCTTTCAATGCTGAAAGTAAAAAAAAACAGGGCCTGACATCCGCTAGAACGGCGTGCACATTACCTTTCGACCTGCCTCTCCCCTGTGCCCCTCCCTCGGCCATCCTCTCACTAACCTTGAAACCACCACCTAATTCACGCAAGCAAACTTACCACTCTTTCTGTCTAAACAATGGCGCCTGCAAAACATGTGGCACAAGTCATCAGTTTGCCCGCATAAACAGGTGATGTGTTCGTTTCCGTAGGATAATTATAGTCATGACGAAATATGTCTTCCCAAAGTGGTTTTTAAGGAAAAAACAAACTAAAAAAAAAAAAAAAATCAGTGTTCAGAGTTTGGCTTATCTGTCAAAATCACGTTTGAGATGTCCGTGTTTGAGTTAGCTATTTTTTGACAGAGTGTGGCTTATCCGAATTAGAAATAGTCTTACAAAGAGGGGGGTCTGGCGTGGAATTGGTTTTGGTTTCAGATATCCGAGTTTTTTGCTTAAGCGTGTTTCGTTTAGGCGAGTGCGGCTGTAATTATTTTCTGTTGGTTTCCTGTCAGAAAAAATAATCAGTAACTTGAAATATTAACATTATTTAAATATGTAGGTCTATTTTATAGTGATTCGTTCTCCTGCGTTTTGCACTAATGTCATAATGATCATTCAGATTATAAGGAACAGAACATTTACTGTAATTTGCTTCAACAATCAATTATATATATATATGCATTATCACTTTACTGTTTTACATTCTCTAAATTTCTAAAGTAAAATTCCTGTGTGTCATTGAATCAGTACACTGGTGTTAGAAATAAAAAAACTTAGTTGTTGTAGTTGCAGACTTATCTATAAATAGTCAGGAATCAGAACAAGACACATGCAAAAATTGGTCTTTCGGTTGGTCCTTCATAGGAACATTGCCTTGTTTGTTTTGCCTTTTAATTAGTTATATTTAAGTTGTGGCTAATAAAAATAATGATATTCTTGAAGTTTTGACTCGCATACTATATATATATATATATATATATATATATATATATATATATATATATATATATATATATATATATATATATATATATATTTTATAAGTCATAATTATAGTAAATGATGAGACCATAGCAAATGAAATCAAATTTGTTGCTTTCGGGATATATAAAATTACACATAACATACAAATTTAGAACCACATTCAAAACACACACACACACAAACACATGCGCGGGCACATACACACACACAATGCCCAGTACTATCATTAGATAGTGCACATATAAACAACATACGTTTTAATAATAGTATACTTACTGCAACACTGAGTTTTGAATTACAGATTAGCTACAAACCCATGAGTTTGAACTACAATTAAATGTAAAGTGAGCCTGAGGTCATATTGTTCAAACTGTAATCACAATGACACTAGACAGTACGATCATAGAAGAGTGTAATTAATCCACGTTATTGAGGTGAAAACTCTCCAATAAGCGTGCATACAGCTTAGAAAGACATTCGGCCCCTCCATCAGGTCACCTTGCAAAACTAGCAAAGGGCTCCATCTACACAGTCAAAACTGCATGCGCTGATTCAACAGGCCCAGAACCAGTACCATAGAATCAATTTTCCCAATATAAGAAAGCAAAACACCTTATCAATATATAAATAAATTATATAGATATACAGATATTTATAAACAAATAGCTGTCTCTTTACGCGAATTAAAAATTTTACAAGTTTTTGCGCAACTCTGATCTTGACCTCTAGATGCACATTATTTAAGATTTTGTCAAACTGAATCCCAAAACCTATAAATTATATATATAGGGGAGACATGGTGGCCTAATGGTAGAGCTTTGGCTTGCGGATCTAAAGGTCCAGGGTTCGAGCCCAGGCCAGGGCATTGTGTTGTGTCCTTGGGAAAGACACTTTACTCCCGTTTCCTACTCCTTCGGATGAGAGTATAATCCGAGGTCTAGTCTGTGTCGCATACATTCCATCATAACGGACTTTAAAGATCCTGACACTCCTGTCCTAGACGGGTGAGTGCCGGTGACAAGAACACACCCAGCATGCACCTAGGTCCTTCTCCCCCATCCTTGGCTGTCCAGAATTGTGCTCAGTTGTCTGGAGCGTTATTACGATGCACCCAAAGGCTGCAAGTTGGCGCCTCAGGCGACTTGAGTTAGATCCTGTATCGGCCAGCGCCTTGAGCAGCTCTTGAGCTGGAAAAGCGCTATATAAGAACGATTAAATAAATAACATAAAATATATATATATATATGAACAGTTATCTCTTAACATGAATTAGAAATTGAAGAAGTTGCGCAATTTTTTAAAATCTTGACCTCAGACGCACTTTCATTAAGACCTTTACAAACTGAATCCTGATTGTGAGCTGCTTCTATGTCTACCTTCACTGTAGATTATTTTCTTGGATCATACTGTCTCCTTGGTGAGCAATGTTAGCATCCTCCAGTTCTTTGACATGGGTCAGTTTATGTTTCCTCAGCTCGTAAGGCCGGTAATATGCCTTGCTGCACACGTCACAAGCATGGCTTTTTCTCCCTGTATGAAATTTCTGATGGGTCTTCATGTCGCTGAAACGCGCAAAGGCCTTTTGGCACACCTGGCACTGAAAATCCTTCCGGCCGGAGTGCACTGTCTTGTAGTGCCGGTTGAGGTCGGAGGCCCTGGTGAAGGCCTTTTCGCAAATTTCACACGCATGGTTCTTTTGGCCCGAGTGGGTCAGCCTGTGAGACGTCAGGGTGCCCAGCTGCGTGAACGCCTTATGGCAAACATCGCACACAAAATCCTTCTGGCCAGAGTGGATGAGCATGTGGTCGCGCAGGTAACGAGGCTGGGTAAAGGCCTTCTGACAGACTCCACACACGTAGGCCTTCTCCGCCGCATGCAGTCGTTTGTGCTCTTTCAGGTTGTCTGCTCTGTTGAACGCTCTCTGGCAAATCTCACACACGTGATCTTTCCTGCCAGTGTGGATGGGCAGATGTCGTTCCAAGTCCCGCGGCTGCACAAACACCTTGTGGCAGATCTGGCACTCAAACTTTTTCTCACCCGTGTGGGTGAGAAAGTGGATTTTCAACTGCCCGTACTGCTTGAAAGCTTTACCACACACCCCGCAGGCGTAGTCTTTCTGATCCGTGTGAGACAGCTTGTGCCTGGCTAAAGCGCTAGAGTTGTGGAACGCCTTCTCGCAAGTTTCACAAGGGTGATTTCTCTGCCCTGTGTGCCTCGCTGCATGCTTCTTCAGGTAAGCGGAGCGTGCGAACGTTTTTTCGCAGACGCTGCACTTGTACTTGTTGTTCTTGGCACTTGTCTTCTGGCTCTCATCTTCACCTTCCGCCGACATCTGGGAGGTGGTGTCAAAAAAGATTGGTACAGAGCTGCCAGATTCATCGTCACTGTCATCACTGAAGCACGGGTTCTGAAGGTGAAACGAAGACGTGGCGATGTGGTCCATGGAACCTGACGGACCACTTTCACTGCTACATAGATCCTGCAAAATATAACAAGGTAAGTTAACAACTTAAATATCAATTCCTCTGCATTCAAAGCTTATAACAAGTTCTATTCAACTAGACACAACCACAATAATGTATACTTGCATAATAAAATGTTAACATCTGAATCTATTCTGACCCAAGTAAACCAAACAGATTATACATGTAGGTAATGATGATTGCAAATAAACAAGGATCATAGTTCATAATCCAGCTACAATGCACTTGCTTTTCTTTAAGTGTTCAGTTGATTTATAATAAAATCAGAATAACCAAAACTACATAAAGTCAGAGGATAATAATAATAAAAACAACAATGGTGCAGGCAAGTCCACACACACACACACACACACATACATACATATATATATATATATATATATATATATATATATATATATATATATATATATATATATATATATATATATATATACTCTTATACGCACCGGAATGTGTCAACATTTTACTTTGTGACGGAAAGAGCGCTATTTAAGGGGAAGGGTTCGGGTAAGGGTTAGTTGCAGTTCTATCACTAGCCCTTGCCCTAACTCTTTCCGCTCTTTCCGTCCCAAAAACCCATCTGCCTTCTTGGATTCTTAAATTGTATGAAACCAAGTGAGGACGCTATCCGGCGTCAATAAACGGTTCGAAAATATTCCCAAACGGTTCGCAAAAGTCTCCTGACCTAGATACAACTAAGCGTGACCTAGTTCGTCGCCTAGAGGGGACGAAAGTTACTTTTTTCTCAAGTTTTCGTAGCTACTTTAAGTTCTCCCGTAATGTGTCAACTTGCGATGTTGACACTTTCCGGGAGGCCGTTGCACAACTGCCGTTGTACTAACGGTTGTGCAGGTTGACAGATTCCGGTATTTATAAGACTATATATATATATATATATATATATATATATATATATATATATATATATATATATATAAAGTAAATGAAGTGCACAACCATTTTATAAAAATACAAAATAACAGGCACATTTAGAATTTTCTGGGAAATCAAATTGTTGGTCAGATTCAGACTAAATTAAAAAAACACCAGGATAACGTTTATTACAAAGTTTTAAAATAACGATAACAGCATTACTACTACTACTACTATTACTACTACATACTATAAATAAAACATACCTCGCTGTCGCTATGCAGAGCATCATCATCATCATCATCATCATCATCATCATCATCATCAGGTTCATACTTGGAGTTTATTTTCTTTGTTCTTCTATCACATTGTAGGACACCTGTGGTTTCTTCAAGATCTGAAAATGATTTCATTAATACAAGTTACCTATATAATAAAATTAAATACATATACTAAGATATTAGAATAACAATGACATGGATCTCCACTTGTAACACTTCATTCAAATTACTATTCCCCTAAATGGCAATTGCAGACATAACTTTTTTATTTTTAAATTTTTGAAAAAATGTATAGGTAAAAAAAAAACACATGCTAAGGAATAATGTTTGAACACACTATTTCCATCATACTTCATCTTCAGTCACTACCCATTTGGTGTATAGCATTTGAAACTCATTGTTCTTGTTTCCTTCTTATCCCCTTCTGTTAGTGTTTATATAAGTGTGCCTTCTGTGTGCAAGCAAGAAGTACAAAGTGTGCATGTACCTTTTTCTTCTGTCCAGCTCAGTTTCTCATGAGAAATTCAAAATGTTCCAGTTTTATTTTGCAATTGCAAAGGCAGTACTATTCATTTAAAGCAATTAAAACAGTTCTTGCTCTTGTTAGGAAGTAACAGAAGAGTACTTACAGTGTATAGTAACACTTTCATTTTCTGTAGAAGAAAACAACAACAGTATACAACAATGAATTATATATCTCAGTGGGTCCCCAATGAAGATTTCCCATCAACGCTGGCAGTATCACACTGCCTTATACTTTGAAACTAACCTTGTTTGATGGTAATGTGGTGGTTTTATTTTCTGTTTCTAGTGCTGTGACTTATATTTCACTATCCAGTATGAAATTTTTAAACATATTTTTACCATTAACTATGTATATATTACTAATAATATGGTTTTAAATATTTTATACTTTTGACTCCCAAGTCTCATTCTTCTAAATTTCAATGTGGATCCTAGAACTACACTCACATAAATAGTTTCTTCCCTTTCCTAACATCCCCCCCCCCTATACTCATTCAAAAGCCCCCTTTACCATCTCCCCACCCCCTCACACACATCATTATAATAGTATAATGTATAGTCACATATCACATAGGCAACAAGTGGATTAATACACCTCATCCATATTTTTTGGCACTTACCTTGTGTTTGCTTCTCCATTGTCCAAGATTTGTAATTCTTTTCTCCTTTTTCAAAGAGTCGTTCATTTCTGCTTGGGCATCATTTGCTGTCTTTGTCAACTTGTAGTCAAAATTCTACAAAATAAGAGAGAGAAAAATATGTAGCTTAGCATGCATAGTTTGGCATGTAATTTAACATGTAAAATAAAATTTGACATGAAAAATATTTAGCTTAGCATGCATAGTTTGGCATGTAATTTGACATGTAAGCCCTCATATTATTTCTTAATAAGGGTCACGGACCCAGACCTTTGGTTTGGTTTTCATGCCTACCAGTTTAAATAAGAACTTTTTTTCTAAGCTCCAAATTAGTGGAGTGGACGCTATCTTTATTTTATCTACACAATAATTTTTGAACACATTTGATTTAGTGATTTAGCATCCACAGCCCTTCTGAATTCTGGATTTCTTATACCATAGACTATAGTTGTTTCTGAGGGTATGTCACACGAGCCCTTATCCAGGGATAGGTTCGGGATTAGTGAAAGACATAAAAAAATATGGATTGATCATTACATCTATTGAACACTGTTTGAAAATTCAGATTATAGAGTGTCGTAATTTCACATTTCTTGCCACTTGCAAAGTAACATCCTATTCCTAATGAGAAATGTTGCAAGTAAAGAGAAACACGGTTCTTATAATATAAAATTAAAACATGGTTTGGTTTTGATTTTAAATTAGCGGTCAACAAATGCAGCATGGACACCATGCACAGTTGTAATATAGTAAGTATAGTACAGCATATATATATATATATATATATATATATATATATATATATATATATATATATATATATATATATATATAGGACTCTGCAGCCAAATGCTGGGTATGTTCTTGTTACCGGCACTCACCCGTCTAGGACATGAGCGTCAGGATCTTTAAAGCCCGTTATGATGGAGTGCATGCGACACAGACTAGACCTCGGTTTATACTCTCATCCGAAGGAGTAGGAAACGGGAGTAAAGTGTCTTTCCCAGGGACACAACACAATGACCCGGACAGGGCTCGAACCCGGGACCTTCAGATCCGCAAGCCGAAGCACTACCATTACTCGCATTAGACCACCGAACCTCCTCTAGGTAGGCGTGCATTTAAGAGCACAGGTAATACTTTGCACACTGGCAAGATATCAGTCATTAGTTGTCTGATGAATTTTGCCTACCAGAAAACGTTGAGGGTAAGTTAATTTTAAGTTTATGTTATGAAATCACTTTTTTATTATTCATTTATTGCATGATCTATTTGTAAAAAAAAATTACTTAAAAAATAAAAATGTACCATACCACTATGAGTATGAATAGGCCAGAATGTTTGGTTGCAACGAATTACTTCTTGGGTTGGTCTTACCAATACAAAATTTGCTGGATATTACAATGACAATGGACAGTAATTTACTATTTGAATTTGTGATATTATTATGTTGCATAAGTAATAGCCAGAAGTAATTCAATAGTAAAGAACACACACACACACACACGCACACTGCGTAGCTGCTTACATTCGTCTCTCCAATATGTGAGAGGTACTCGGCGAGTCACAGCCACGCTGTGTGGTCACACAGTAATAGCAACTGTGTTTTCAAGCTTCCTCGGACACCGGATAAGCCTCCATTTGCAATCATGTAATGGTCGCACCATACAGTTATTACAATTGAATAGTCTGTTTGTTTGTGTGTATGTATGCTGTGTCTGTCCGTCGGCGTGAAAGCTCATGTTCATGTGTGTGTGGGTGTGGGTGTGTGTGTGGGTGTGTGTGTGTGTAAAATGACACCTTAAAATAAAACATTTCATGACAAGCACTGCTTACAACAATGGTTTTGAGTTTTGAATGTTGAATTCATAATAAAACAAAACAATTTGAATTTCTAATTGTAATAATCCTGTACTATTAAAAAAAATACACAACTAAAACGAACCCAAAAAGAAACCAGGATGCAATATAAATCATGAAGCTCTGACGACGCCATTTATAAACGTAAGAAAAGTTACAGCACACACATGGCTGTTGTCATGGTTGTAGTGGTGTTGCTGCTGACGATGAATACACTGCTGCAACTGTTGTTGCTGCTGTCAATATGATAATGAAGATGAAGACTTTTAATGGACTTTTTGAAAAACTAGCGCACCCGTATACATTTCACCGCTGCATAACATGACCTTCAATTCTTCAGATTGCAAATGGCGACCGATTTACAGTAGAAAATAATAGAGAGAAAATATATCTAAAGTTTTTCTTGTGGGCGTTTTTTTTTCTTTCGTTTTTAAAAAATAAAAAAAAACCTTTATATTCAAAACATGGGACTGCAATACTTCCATATTTTTTTTGCTTTAAATTTTAAAAGTATTATTTCCGATTAAAATCGAACCACTTTAGCATTACACAACAGAAAAAAACCATATGTATGTTCTCGCTTTAAAAAATAAAATAAAATCATAAAAAAAGAAGAAGAAGAAAAAGAAAAGCAATCCAATAGCTTTAGAACAGAATTAACTCTCATACACAAGAAAGAACAACATTCACATGTAAACCAACACAAATATACGTACTATCACTCACTACCAGTAATGATTATACCAAAGAGCTTATTACGGAAAGAGGCGGAACTTCCATTATGTTATATACAAAAAATGCGAGACGCTCTCACGGATTATTTCCCTTTGCTCGGGCTGGCTATATTTCATCATCTGCTATATGAATGATCTGTGCGTGGTAACTTATTGAGCCTATGCCATTGCAAAAGAATATTTTTATGGCAACGTTTGCAAAAACCAAACTTTTAACCATCATTATTATTAACATTCCGCTACTGCTGTCTTTTTTTTTTATGTTTACTTATTGACATTTATTAGGTGCTTTTATGCTGCTTATGTGTGTATGTCATAGGTTCGTTTTCTGCCCTGGAATTTATTATTTTTTAATCAACAACAGATATTTTAAAATTAAAATATGCATGACAGACTGTTTCATTTATCTGAAACTGTGTAAATCCGTAATCATGAGAGAGAGAGAGAGAGAGAGAGAGGGAGAGAGAGAGAGTGAGAGAGAGAGGGGGTTGGGGAAAGAGAGAGCTCTGTCATTCAATCAATTAATCACAATAAAGCACAATAACAAAATGTTTCACTAATAGTGTGAATTTAATTTATATCAGGTGTCCCCCTACCCCCCAACCCTCTCACCTCCCACGTCACTGACTTAATAACATCAGTCACTTCATGGAAAATAATTAATTAATCAGACAGAACAATCAGAATTTAACCTAGACTACAACATTCCACGCAATATAGATTTAATGCGCAGAAATTCAAAGATCAGAACAAGGACTGAGTTTCTACATTACATTTTTTTTCCCGTTTACACTCAAACGAAAAGTGATTACAACAGATCAAGGACCATTTTTGTGCCTAGGTAAGGGGTTATCTTGCACTGTATTTGATCACGGGGAGAAAACAGACTTAGTCTTATTTAACTTGTTAACATAAGCAGTTTGACGAAGCCAAAATGCCAATCTGACATCTACTTTTGAAATATAAGCACAAATATAGTCAAACAACCTAGCAATAACGTAAACAGTGAGCGACCTGTTGAACGTAAACTGTCAGCAAGCAAACTGTTTTGGATTTAGCACATAGGTATAACATGAATCATTCAAGCCACTCTCCGATTGTTTTAACACTAACAACACTGCAGCGGTCTTAGTTTAGGCCTACATAAACACAAAAAAATGAAGTTTTTCAATTGCAATTTACCTTTCTTTGTCTCTTGGAAATTTGAAAAAAGGACTTGCCAACACAACTTTTCTTGTATCTGGCATTATGGCAATTGATAGCTGTGCAAAAGTCACCGCCCTGTTTCACTCGGTCGCCTTTTGACTTTCTGCCACGAGCCATTTTCAGCATGTCGACAAGGGAGCATAACTCGTACTTTTCGTCTCGCGGTTCTGTACCAAGTTCCCCCTCTTTCTATCATTAAGCTCTTTGATTATACTGTTAGAAATGGGTGAAAGTACAGTGGAATGGAGTGGGTACTAATACTATGTCAAACGGCTCCAATCTCCAGCTCAATTTGTCACAAAGCTCGCAAATAAGATCACGTTACCCATAGTCTTAAACAGCTCTATTGGCTTCATGTTCAGTAACCTAATAAACAATTCTTTTTTAATTTTCTTTTCGCACGAAAGCACTACACAATTGAGAGTACCAGTCCGAACTTTTGACTTTATGAACCCATCTTAATAGGCTCCCCCACGATACTCACTAAAGCTGGCAGTGTCAAAGGTTACTGCATCTTTTAGCTGCAGTCTTCGCTGAGCTTCCAAGTATCCTCCTCTTTGTTGTCCCTGGGCTCAAGCAGTGGAAGAGATCTTTCCTATATACTGCTCTATTCTGATGAAGTAGTGTGTGTCTTGGGCAAAAAAGACCTGGCGGTGCCCAATCCTCTCCAGGCTGTTGGCCACAGCCGAAATCCACGAATATAGTGTGGCTCGCCTTGGCCCTGAGCACATGGTCGTTGAACCTGTAGTAACGTGAGGTTCCTCCGCCCTGGCCGGTGACTTCAAAGTGAGACGGTGAGAAAGATGGAGTATGCTGGTTAAACGATCATCTGTGGTGCCCCTACGACCTTCGGGTTACGGGACAGGATAGGATAGGATAGGATTCTGATGAAGTGCCCTCTCAAGAAGGCATGAAGAAGGTAGATTCTGTTTACATGTTTTGTAGAATCTGATAAATGGATTAAACAGAGGAGGGCTAGCATTCAACATTTACAACGAGAAACAAATGTTTATATACACTAAAAGAAAGCTATTCTGGGCAAAAACAAGACCAACAAAATGCAAATTTTCGAGCTAAGCTCTTCGTCAGGCAGACAAACACACAAGTAGTTCGCTAGTTAGTTAATCATTGTTTATAGGACCCAGCGGTGAGCCGGTGTGTGACCCTGGCCCTGATGTCAGTGAATATAATGTGTGTGTGCCTCCCCCCCCCCCCCCCCCAATCCTGAGCAGCTTCCGCCGGCTGTGGCTATATATGGACTATATATTTACGTAACGTGAACGAACGCATGACATTTTTGCCTATCTTTGTCTGCCCTTAACCTCCACCTGTAGGACTAAAAGCTCTGCTCCATAGTCTGCCCATCTTCACGTTGTATCTTCATTCCTCTTCCTTGAGGCCCTTGCTACCCCGGCCACACCTCTCCACGCCTCGTCGAGCAACTCTGACTCCATCCCTCCACCTGTGCGCGCCATCTACTACGGCTCAACACTCCATCTGTGACTTCTTATTTCAGCCATGACATCCTATATCAATTCCCCTATATGCGAATGTGTCCGGGAACGTTAATCTACCAAACGAAACGAACGAACGCCTTGCAGGGCAAATGGTTATTCCATATGATAATGATGATGATCGTTGTTATCAGGGTGGCGACTCGTCCTTAACGCGTACGCAATAGGATGTTAAGGCTGCTGGGCCATAGAACCTCACGCCTCACGCCACACGCCTCAAGTTTCATGCTCTGGGCCATAGGACTTCATGCCACACGCTACACGCTTCACGTTCAATGCGTCAGTTTTGTGTTCATTAATTGAGATTGAGAAATAAGATTAAAAGAAATGGAAAATACAAGTTGTATTGAATTTTGTGCTTTTGAAATTAGATCTTGAAAATTGGATACATGTGTACAAGCCCTGAGATAAGTCTGCCACCTTTTGGTTGACTGTGCTATGAATTACAGTAAATAAATAAATAAATCGTATAAAAGTTACCTTTGGGTGTATTCACAAGTTTTTTCAACTCCTCCCAAACTTGTGCTCTCTGGTCTTCATCTTTGTAATCCGAAACATGTGGGTCCCAGAGGCCTTGCCCGGACCAACTCGATTGAATTTACTCTAAAGTCATCCATTTTACCATCCAGTTAGATCTAATTTCTTGTGTCTGACCACTTTGGTAAGCTAAAACGTGACTACACGCATCGAAAAAAGTGGGCATGCTCACTTTTCTCTTCATACGTGTAGCGTGAGGCGTGTGGCGTGTGTGAAGTTGTATGGCACTGGCCCACGCCAAGAGATACCATGTCTGTTCATTTTTGTATTCACGCGTGAGGCGTGAGACGTGAGGCGTGTGGCGTGAGGCGTGAGGTTCTATGGCCCAGCAGCCTAAAGGCTACGTTTTCCTCTAGCGGTAACACTGAAGGCACTCCACCAGCCGGCCACTTTACAATAAAAGCATCCTATGCAGGGGACGCTGATGTTTTACACTAATTTACCGAAATCCCGTTTATTCTACATGTATCCTATCCCGTAACTTGAAAGTCGTTGGGGCACCACTGATTATCGTTTTACCAGCGTACTCCATCTTTCTCTGTCCTCAGCAAATCTCATGGCTTCGCTCAGTGTCAAGCCAGTCCATTCTCGAATGTTGTCTTCCTACCTCTTTTTCTGTCTCCATCTTCTTCTGCCTCCTTGCACCGTGCATTGCAGGATGGACTTTTAAAGGCATGATGTTCTGGTGACGGAGCCATACCATTGAGTTTCCGTTTCTTCACCACTGTGAGCAGGTCATCGTGTTGTCCAATGGCTTGTGTGATGGTCTGTCGGACTTCGTCGATGGTGATGTGCTGGGTATAGGAAATGCCCAGAAGACAGCTGTAGCACCTCATCTCCATGCTTTGTATTCTTCGTTGTAGATCTGCTGTGAGGGTCCATGTTTCACAAGCATATAGGAATATGGAGATGACAAGGGAGTGCAGCAGCCTTACCTTGGAGTGTAAACGAATTGTTCTGTCTTTCCAAATAGGCTTCAACCTTGTCAGGTCAGCAGTTGTTTGTACAATCCTGAAGAGGACTTCCTGTCGGGACCCATTAATTGTCTGATACAATGGCTCCTAAATATTTGAAGCTATGCACCATGTTGAGGGATTGGCCTTGGACTTTGATGTCCGTGTTGATGCCAATGGTGTTGTTGGTCATCATTATGGTCTTCTCTGCACTTATTTTTGTTCCAAAGGCTCTGGAGGTGGTGTCAAGCCTCTGTACCAGCTGTTCAAGCCAATCCATCAATGTCATCTGCAAAACGGATGTTGGAGATTGCTCTACCCCTATGCTGACTGTGTCTTCATGATCTGCAATGGCATCTGAAATGATGTGCTCCAGGAAGATGTTGAAGAGTGTTGAAGAGAGTAGGCATCCTTAACGGACGCCGATTGTTGTTCTGAACCATTTCCTGATGGCGCTGTTGTGGAGGACTACACCCCTGTTTACAAAAACAAAATAGAATATAAAATATAAACATCATTATAAAATATTAGCAAAACACATACCTAGAAAATGCCTACATCGCTAAATAATAATACCATATAAAGTCCAAGTGACCATTCAGCAGAAAGCGGCCAACAGCCTCAGCCGCATGACCAAGAAGACCCAATAAATGAGGAGTGTTGGGAGGTGACTGGTCTCAGTTAAAGTCTCCTCTCTGAAAATCCTTACCGGGAAGAGAGGGGACTATAAACTGATTAAAAAAAAAAAGTGACTGGTCTAGCGATGAAGATAGTATAGATTAACAGAACAGATTAGGAGAACAACTTCACAGCAGAACACAATGGCTAGAGGCCTATAGTCAGTCTATCAAGCCTATACTTCAAAGAGTTAGGAGGCATTTTGTTTTTGTGTGTGTTGTCTACCTGACGAAAAGCTTATAGCTGGAAAACGTGCACTGTGTTGTTTTTGTCCAAATGACCATTCTGTTGGTTAATATTATATAGAGAAACAGAGAGAGAGAGAGAGAGAGAGAGAGAGAGAGATAGAGAGAGAGAGAGAGAGAGAGAGAGAGAGAGTGTGTGTGTGTGTGTGTATGCAATAAATTCTTCTTTGAGTGAACAGCTAACATTAACAATTTGATCATTAGAGAAAATAAAAAAAAAAGAGATTAAAGCGGAAGAAAACAAAAGGTGCGACTCGTCATAGCCAAAGGTACGATTTGTGAAAGCATGTTACGGGTGCAAGTTGTCAAAGGTGCGACTTGTCAGTCACGCCATATTTGTCTTTCATTAAAATAGAAATCTAAGGACGCCTTATCTCCTCCTGCTAAAATTGATTAGATTGCCACTTCCATGTGCAACGAATGTGTGAAAGCGAGTTGTCTGGTCTGTCTGCAAAGGATTCATTATTATCTCTTACAAGGAATTATGACAGGAAATACACATTGCTCAAATTGTAGGATGTGAAGTCTGATAGTTCAGAGGAACAAGTATAAAATTAGGCATTAGATCCCACCAAGTGTGAACTCCAAGTATAGACTTGAAAGTCTGATCAGTGACCACCGGTACTCACTTGAGCCACCCCAAGTCTGTACCTTAAAGATGAAATGCTCAACTAGTAAGTTACTGTAAAATCAAGCCAGAAAAGCAAATACACTATAGGCCTCTAGCCCTTGTGTATCACAATCTGTAAGCATGTGTGTGTGTGTCTGTGAGTGTGTGTGTGTGTAGGTGTTCTTCTCCCTACCAGCAGTGTGGCAATCATGCTGTTCGGCATGGAGATATTTAAGTGTTTTATAAGTCATTCATTCATTCACTCACATGCACACACACACACACACACTTTAATGCAACAATTTAACAAATAACTGTCACTAAGAAGTTTACTTATGCGCATTAATCTTGAGGGAAAAAAATGTACACACACGCACACTTATACAATCAAGAAAACAAATAACTTTTGTCACTGGAGCTCTGCAAAAATTATGAATAATGCCATAATGTTAATTATTAATTTTAATAAGTGCGATGTAAATTGTAATTTGGAAAGGAGACAATGAAATGGTCACATAAGAAAAGAATCCATCTCTTTCTCATACATATTTTCACATTCATTGTCATACATTTGTAACTGGAAAATAATACCATACAGAATGTATCGGTAACATATATACTAGCATGATACATATAATGTGCATTCGCTGTATCCATCAACAAACAAAACCAACACCACCACACTGTGCATAAGGATAAAACCAAAACAACTAACACAAAACAACAGGAATACTTGAAGTTAAAACTCGGATAGGTGGGTTTTGCAGTGTAGTATGAGGAAACTGGTCCTGTGGGTTTTCAGTTTCAGAAAATAGGTGGGTTTTCATTCAACCAACAGACAGCAATAGGTATACAGCCTCAACTAACAGGCTCAATAAATTAGTCTGCCAACAGCTTCAGTGCTCTTCAACACAGGCAAGGAGTCCCAAACATTTGGTGCCATGTCTTTTAAGACAACTCCAAAGATTGAATGCTTTGATCATTTCCTCATTACAGGGGACCAACACACACACACACACACACTAACAAACAAGGTTGGAGACGTCACTGTTCATTCACAGAAATTATTTCACACACAAAAATACACTGGAAAAAAAAGCGTGAAAGGAGAACAAGGATGTTTAAATGTCACCTGATTTATCCCAACTGTAGTTTAAAGTTGAAGACACCAGTATTCAAAACAAAAATGTTCTGGGTGCCAAACGCCTTGACAAAAATTAAAATGCCATGTGGAAAAGTCGATTATTCTATCTAGTTTTGTGCAATATATGCATTTCTTTAATGACAACTATAGTGCAGAGAATGAACTAATAGTCAAAACTTAACAAGAAAGTCTCTTCAATGTTATCTTGTATTTTTCCTCGCCTGCATGGAAAAAATGAAAACTTCTGAATAAAAACGTAGCACTCGCCTATAGACATACTGCATGTATATTTTGTCTTCTACTAGAAGAACAAGAGAACTTGTAGTAATAAAACTCAAGCTTTACATCATACAACACATCTTGCAGCACTAAAAGTAGTGTATAATACTTGGTGGCCCTAAGGCAAGTATACAGAATTATTCCAATGTTTATTACATTTCTGTAGTATTTGTTTAATCTTGTAAGTCCTCAGAATGACTTCCTGAAATGTTTGCAACAATTCTCCTACCTGTCCAGACAACTGCAACAAACATTCATCATATCAACAACAAACAAAAAACAAAATAAAAAAAATTATAAAATAATAATAGTAAAATAAACAACTGCAGACTACAAAAAATGGCAGTCTAAAATTTACTGCCTTCAAAAACATTGCAATCTCCAAGTCAATAGCCGCATCCTTCAGACTTTTTACTCTTCTTTTATTGAGTCCGTTCTTACCTTTTCTTTTATCTGCTGGTATGGAAGTTTGTGCGTTAAAAACAAAAGTGTGCTGGATCAAGTGGTGAATATCTGTGGGAAGGTTGTGGGAGTGAAACTAGAGAGTCTGCGGGCATTGTATCAAAGGCATGTTGTGCGAAAAGCTAGTTGCATTGTGCTGGATAGCACTCATGAGCTTGCACACCACTTCCAGCTCCTGCCTTCTGGAACATTAAATTACATGATTATTGCTATAGGTCCAGTGGACTCTTCTGAGCCAAATGAGGACCAGAATCTGGACCACAAAATCAAGACCACAACTTCGCTGAAAGAGGACTCGCCCCTGATCCGCATAAAAGATCTGCCGAAACAACACTAGTGGCAACACCTACAATACAGTACATTACATGGTTATTGCTATAGGTCCAGCGAACTCTTCTGAACCAAGTCAGGACCAGAGAAGTGAAAGAGGACTCACCTCTGATCCGCACAAAAGATCTGCCGAAACAACCCTAGTGGTAACACTGAAGGCAATCTACCAGCCGGTCACTTTAATTTATCGAAACCCCGTTTACAAAAACAAAATAGAATACAAACATCATTATACAATATCAACAAAACATACATATAAAATGCCTACCTTGCCAAATAATAACATCATAGGAAGCCCCAGTGATCATTTGGCAGAAAGCATCCAATATTTCCAAGCTGATCCAACAGACCTCACACACAAATGAGGAGTTTTGTCCCGGAAGAGTTTTCAAGAAAAAAGGTAGGTGACTGGTCTAGCGAAGAAGAAGATAGTATAGTAGATTGATAGAATAGAGTAGGAATGAGAAAGAACAAAGGAGAAAGACAGTGACAGTGGGAATTTAAAGCACTAAATGTCCAGAAAGTGGGGATACTATTTATACTGAAACCCCCGACACCCCCACGGGGGGGGAAGTGGCAACACCGAAGGCACTCCACCAGCCGGTCACTTTACAATAAGACATCCCAAGCAGGGGATGCTGAGGCTATACTCTAATTTATCGAACCCCCGTTTACAAAAACAAAATAGAATACAAACATCATTATAAAATATCAACAAAACACATACATATAAAATGCCTACATTGCCAAATAATAACATCATAGGAAGCCCCAGTGACCACCTGGCAGAAAGCGTCCAATATTTCCAAGCTGATCCAACAGACCTCACACACAAATGAGGAGTTTTGTCCCGGAAGAGTTTTCAAGAAAAAAGGTAGGTGACTGGTCTAGCGAAGAAGAAGATAGTATAGTAGATTGAAAGAATAGAGTAGAAATGAGAAAGAACAAAGAGAAAGACAGCGACAGTGGGAATTTATAGCACTAAATTTCCAGAAAGTGGGGATACTATAAATTTATGTCCTGCGCTTTTTTTTCTAGAATTGGCCTGCCCATTTTTGGAATTCCAACATTGGTTAGGGTTCGGGTTAGGGTTACGGAAAGGTTTAGGGTTAGGTCCTAACCCTAACCCTAGAGGGCCAATGTTGGAATTAAAAAAATGGGCAGCCCCTTCTATAATACTACTAATTCCAAAAAAGCGCAGATTCCAAAAAAGCGCAGAACATTTGTACTGAAACTCCCGGCAACCCCATGTGGGTATGTGGGTGCCTTCTGGAAGGCGCTACCGAACACCTAGGGTCAGAACTCTCAGAACGAAAAACAGTTTTGTTCCAAAGGCTGTCTCAATACTTAATAAATGACATGTGTGGGTTTGTGTGTGTGTAAGTGTTTGTATGTGTTCAAAATAATTTCATTTAACATTTGCTGTCGTTTAATGTTAGCATGTATAAGTGTAATTATACATTTGTGACAGTTTTATCCTCATTATCATTGTTGTTAATTTTATTATTGTCATGTTTATTCCTTGTTGATTGTAATTGTACACCACTATGTAATTTCTTGTAAAAGATAATAAAGTTGTCTAATCTTATCTTACTTTTAGGCTACCCTGTATGTAGAGGATGATAAGATGAAGAGGGTTACTTACCAAATTTTCAAAACAATAAAAGATTGGAAAATAACTTGGCTTGGAAAGAATGGTTTTACCATGAAATCACAAATTACACACACATGTTCAGTGCATTAAAGAAGTCCATTCAGCATGAAGTTGTGCGTGATACCAGCAGTCATAAGATTTATTAGGATGCAATATAATTTTTAACCACGCAGACAAAAAGAACCATATGTGTAAAGAACCATGTGTGAAGAACCATATGTGTAAAGAACTATACGTTTGTACCTGTGAAAGAGTAAACTTCGTTTTGTCTGGAGAGTCCTGTGACTTTTATCAGATTAAATATTAAAGTCTATAGAATCTTCACACAAAGATGAAGAAAGGTGATGGGGATGAAACTGCATCAGTTTGTGTTGTCTGCATGCTTTGTACGAATGTCATGCAATGAGGGAACAAATTTTATAATCAGACCAAATTCAATCGTCAGCGATAAGTCATTCAATAACCCTTATTATTTTCTTTATTTTTTCTTATAGCTTTATCAATAGTAAGCAACTTTGGGTCGTAGAAATATCACAACAAACACTACAAGACGTGTACAGAGCTTCTTTGTCCCTCTTGCATAGCACAGGATATTTCATCATTTGTCAGTGTATTTCACATGAAAAGTCTGATTGTGACAGCATGCAGCTTTATGAACAATTCTTTCCTCCTGTTGGCATCACTTTCACCAGCTTCATGCAAAAGTGTCAGACTGCTGGCACACTCTGAATGAGATGCCCCGAGTAGAAAGCGTCTAAAGCACATGCACAGCGTTCAGTTAACTAAACTGCTACCATGCTGTATGAGGAGGCTGGCTAGCCAACAAAACCATCTCAGATATAGGACAAGACTACATTACATTACATTACTATTGCTTTAGGTCCAGCGGACTCTTCCGAGCCAAATCAGGGCCGGACAACCCCCGATCCGCATAAAAGATCTGCTGAAACAACCCTACTGGTAAAACTGAATGCCCTCCACCAGCCAGTCACTTTACAATAAAGACATCCCACGCAGGGGACGGCTGAGGCTTCACCCCAACTTATCGAACCCCGGTTTACAAAAACAAAATAGAATACAAACATCATTATAAATTATCAACATTGATTGATTGATTGATGCTTTAGGTCCAGCGGACTCTTCCGAGCCAAATCAGGACCGAAAAATTATCAACAAAACACATACATATAAAATGCCTACATTTCTAAATAATAACATCATAGGAAGCCCTAGTGACCACCTGGCAGAAAGCGTCCAATATTCCCAAGCTGATCCAACAGACCTCATACACAAATAAGGAGTCTTGTCCCGGAAGAGTTTTCAAGAAAAAAGGTAGGAGACTGGTCTAGCAAAGAAGACGATAGTATAGCAGATTGATAGAACAGAGCAGGAATGAAAAAGAGCAAATGAGAAAGACAGCGCCAGTGGGAATTTAAAGCACTAAATTTCCAGAAAATGGGGATACTATTTATACTGAAACCCCCGGCCTCCCAACGGGGGAAGGACAAGACTAATCAATACCAACAATACAATTCCATACAATACAACACTATACAATACAACATTATTACAGCTTTAAAAAAAAAATTGAAATTGTTAATTTATTCAGCAGTAAATCATAATTTATTTAAATGGGCACTCATATTTCCATAGTTTGATTAATGATGTTTTTTGTTTTTTTGTTTTTTTTCCCTATAGGAGTATAATAGGGATAGGCAGGTCTGCCAGTACAAACAATAATGTCACTTCATGTTTGGAATCCCTGGCAGTTTGACAACTACAGTGGTCTCCTGGATATGTTTTGTTATTTTCCCTAGGGGTAGGCAGGTCTGCCCAGTACCTCTACCTCAAACATTTGTTTATTGCATGCTTTTAATTATTGTACATTTATGTATTAGCTGTGATTGTTTGTGTATTTTAGGTGATTTTTAATGGGCTGAGTTTACCACTGTAATTGCTCCGGTTGAGTAGTTGTATTGTATAAGTTGTATTGCATAAGTTGTATTGTACAAACAAGTATGTCATGTGCTTTTTCACGTGCTTATGCTGCCACTGCAACTGCTCCAGTTGAGATGAATACAATTGTATACATCTGTACTGTATAGTACTGAACAAACAAGAATATTCCATCACTTCCCACCAGCTCAATTCCCATGTGAGCAGCACCGTTTAGTGCCTCCACAATTTTCTTGCTGCGGGCTATTTATAGCTTGCCTGCACTCTCCCTTCCAGTGAAAGGAAAGGAAAGGAAGCATCGGCGAAGCTATTTATAGCTAGCCTGGCTGACCTAACCTCAAAATCTAAAAAGCTTTGGTTTAGTCGCTGTGACTTCAGGTATGGAAATCTGGCAGCTTTACCACCAAAGAGGTCTCCTGAATATGCATCTTCATATGCTGTTCTGGATCAGAGGGAGTGAAAACTCTTTGTGGCAAAAGCTGCCAGCATGGTGCAGCATGGCCATGTGCTGCTTCAACTTAACCGCTCTGGCAAAGACGCCTAACAGAGATTGCACGTATGGTTCTTTTGGCCTAGTGGTAGGCAGGTGTGTCCAGTACAAACAAGCTTCATGTTCCGCCACTTGTGGAATTCCGGCAGCTTAACCATGAAAAAAGTGGTCTCCCAAAAATACATTTTTAAATTTTCCCTAGTGGTAGCCAGGTATGTCCAGTACAAACAACATTAATCACTTCACAATCACTTCACGTCTGGAACTCTGGCAACTTGACCACCAACGTGGTCTCCTGTATATGCACCTTCATGTGCTGTTCTAGATCGGAGGAAGTGGAAAACCCTTTGTGGCAAAAGTTACAAACATGGTGCTGCATGGCCATGTGCTGCTTCAGTTTGTCCACTGTGACAAAAGTGTCCTGACAGACATCACACGTGTGGTTCTTTTTGCCCGAGTGGATGCGCAGGTGTCTGTTCAGGGTGCTGACTTGGGTGAAGCCCTTTTGGCACATGGGACAGGTGTGCAGCTCTTGCCCGGTGTGGATGAGGGTGTGCTGCTTCAGGCTGGAGCGGGTCACGAATGACTTGTGGCAAAACTGGCACACATAGTTCTTCTGCCCCGTGTGTGACAGCATGTGTTGTCGCAGGTTCCCCACCTGGCTAAACGTCTTAGGGCACAGCTCGCAGGCAAAGTCCTTAGCCCCGGTGTGGACCACCATGTGCTGCCGCAAGTGAGCGGAGGTGGTGAAGGCTTTGTGACAGATCTCACAGCGATGGTCCTTCTGTCCTGTGTGTATGCGGATGTGCTTTCTCAAGGTGCTGGCTGTGGAAAATGATTTCTGGCACACCATGCACGCGTACTGTTTCTCCCCTCGGTGGATCAGCATGTGATCGTTCAAGTGGCCGGACCGGGAAAAGGCTTTCTGACATATATCGCACACGTGGCCTTTCTTACCCGTGTGGGTTAACGAGTGGTATTTCAACTTGTTGGAGCTGGTGAATGTCTGCCGGCAGACCTCACACTCATGAAGCTTTTGGCCCGTGTGTATCAAGCTGTGCTCTGTCAAGTCGCCTGGGGTGGCAAACTCCGCCAGACACACGTCGCAAATGTTGTCCGTTTGCTGTGCATGCAACAGCATGTGCTGCTCTAAGTGAAGCGAAGTGGTGAATGCCTTCTGGCACTGATCACAAACGTGCTCTTTCTTCTTGGAATGCAGAGCAACATGCAGCTTTAGGTGGCTGATGTTGGAAAACGCTTTCTGACATATATCACACACAAAATCTTTTTGGCCGGTATGGACCAGCATGTGCCTTCGCAGGCGATTTGCGAACTGAAACCCTTTCTTGCAAATGTCACAAATGAAGTCCCGGTGCCCAGTATGAAGAGACATGTGTAGCTTCAGTCGACAAGCGAAAGGAAAGCTCTTGTGGCATTGAGGGCAGACAAACTGATTTTTGCCATCGGCTTGATCAGCCCTGTAGTTATGGTTTGCTGAAGCACTGTCACTCTTTGTGTGGCTGTCTGGCTGCTGCCCTCTTGCAGGTTTCTTCTCCGAAGTTCCTGCCTGGTTCATCCATGGGTGATCCCACATGGAGTTATCCGAAGGATCAGCTTGTCTATCCGAGTCGTCTGTTTGGTTGCTAGAACACGGTAAGTCTGAAACAAAGCAGCCAGATTCGGTGCGTTATATACATGAACGGTATATATGTCCAATGTTCATTTACTTTCTGCGTTGTGCTCACCTCCCCTAGTTACTTTGCCCACTTTTCTTAACTTGCCTAGTCTTGACTTTCACAGTGCTTGAAGAGTTTTACTTCAAGATATTACGCCATTTCAGTTTCTAGACCAACTTGCTACTTTTAGCTAAATGGATAGCTTTTTACTTGCGTTACAATCTGTAAGGGGTTTTATCCCCCAATAATAGTTACAACCCCGTGCACTCTTTCTTCTTCTTTGATATAGGCAGCAAAACCTTTACACATTAATATAATATATAGTATAATAACATTGAATGCTGCATCTATACAAGACACACTACAAATTGAAGAATAAGATGCTCTTCTGTTGTGTTAATTGTGAATATGGGGTAGTTGGTAATAACTATAATCTTGTATTAATGTATTTCTACTGTATTTATCTGGGTAACCTGATTCTTTCTTGTGCTGCATGGGTACCATATGCACAGCAAAAAACAAAAACAGTACAAAAAATCTCCTTTAAACTCTACTCTTGAGCACATGAGACATAATATGTGCTTATCCGATTCTTTTGAGTATGTCCTATCATATCCTATCCCGTAACTCAGAGGTCAAAGGGGCACCACAGATGACTGTTTAACCAGCGTACTCCATCTTGCCCTGTCCTCAGCAACCCTGATGGTTTCGCTCAGTGTCAAACCAGTCCATTCTCGAATGTTGTCCTCCCACCTCTTTTTAGGTCTCCCTCTTCTTCTACCTCCTTGCACTGTGCCTTGCAGGATGGTCTTTGCACGACCTGAAGATCTGGTGACGTGGCCATACCATCGGAGTTTAATTTTTTTCCCCACTGTGAGCAGGTCATCGTGTTGTCCAATGGCTTGTGTGATGGTCTGTCGGACTTCGTCGTTGGTGATGTGCTGGGTATAGGAAATGCCCAGAAGTCTTCTGTAGCATCTCATCTCCATGCTTTGTATTCTTCGTTGTAGATCTGCTGTGAGGGTTAATGTTTCGCAAGCGTACAGGAAGATGGAGATGACAAGGGAGCACAGCAGTCTTACTTTGGAATATAGGCTGATGGTCCTGTCTTTCTAAATTGGCTTCAACCTCGCCAGGGCAGCAGTTGTTTGTGCGATCCTGGAGAGGACTTCCTGTCGGGACCCATTGTCTGATTCAATGGCTCCTAAATATTTGAAGCTATGCACTGTGTTTAGGGATTGGCCTTAGACTTTGATGTCAGTGTTGATGCCATTGGTGCTGTTGGTCATCATTTTGGTCTTCTCTGCACTTATTTCCATTCCATAGGTTTTGGATTTTAGGTTTCGTTTTAGGTACCAGCGAACTGCGCTAGAAAGGCATGGGTGAAATAACGACCGACAAAGGCCACAAGCTTTATTTCAGCGAGAGAGATGGCAGGAACGAACACGGCATTGGATTCTTGGTCCACAAGAACATTCTAGCCACTTTCATGGGTTGCTGCCCAGTCTCCAGTAGACGCGTTACCACCTGTCAGAGAGCAGCCCCTTTCAACTTATTTGAGTATGTAGAACATGTTATTCCGCATAATATACTTATCGATCCAAAACAAATGTTCAATATTCATGAGGATCCCAAACTGTGGATCAAAGAATACTTGGATGTTTTTGTGAGGACCAGGCTACATCAAATGCTCAATATACATTAAGAGGATGCAAACATTGGTTTAAATTAACGCTTAATTGTATGTTTTATGTGTGTGTGTGTGTGTGTAGACCCTGTTCTTTTTTAAGATACATGGGCACTGAACACAATCGTCAACAATGTAACTTCTATTTATATACCATAAGTGCTAAAATACAAATATCAACCCTTGGATAAGAAACAATGGTATTCAACCTTTTCCATATTGCCTCACTTGTCCTGCTGTCTGCAAATATATGACTGTTCTATAATGACACACAGTTTGGTTTCTAAAAATGAATAATACAACTGAAAACAAAATTGTTTATATAAATTAATAATAATAGATCTGTAAAGTGTTGCCTGCATGTTTCTAGCATTCGAAGGTCTAAAACAGGAGCACCTGGGTCTTAAAAGTTCACGGGATAGAATGCATCCATGTTCAAAGTTTATATTCTCGTCTGACGGAGTTTACCTCTTATATTACTATTGGTGCGTGTCCTTCCTACCTTGATCACAAAGGGCTGTGGATCCAAAGAAGACTGTGGGTTCTTCGTCCGTGTCACTGTCAGGCTCCAGTTTCACGACCAGTTCTCTATCAAGATCTCCATCAGCCTCCGGCAGTCTGCTTTCTACAGGCTCTCGATCTACTGCTTCTTTTTCCGAGTTGTTATCAGAATCTGTGTGCATTTCGTAGTCAGCATCATCTCCCCCATTAGTCTCTCTTTTCACGGCTGACAATGGGTGAAAGACCTGAACGTTACCTATGGTCTTATCATCTGACTGTAAATCTGGAGCAAAATTAAATTTTAAAAATTATAATAAATTCTTTTTTAATCCCTTTTTTTTCTACCAGCTTTTTTTGACAACATTTACATCTTATACTATTAGTGCATCAGTCAGTCAGTCAGTCCCACTTTGTACACAAATAACTCAAACAGTTCATCCGATCATGATACTATTTGATATGTGCATACATCTCCTTTATAGCCAATTATGTGTAAAATGATGTGTTCCAATTCAAAACTGTTTGACTGCCATAGGTTCAAATCCAAAATAATGAGAAAATTGTCAGGGAAAAACACAGCATCCTTATTATTTTTACTATAAAATGATTTTAGACTTTCGGAAACATATATGTACACATGCATAAACAAACACTTCAGTCAGTCCCACTTTGTACACAAATAACTCAAACAGTTCATCCGATCATGATACTATTTGATATGTGCATACATCTCCTTTATAGCCAATTATGTGTAAAATGATGTGTTCCAATTCAAAACTGTTTGACTGCCATAGGTTCAAATCCAAAATAATGAGAAAATTGTCAGGGAAAAACACAGCATCCTTATTATTTTTACTATAAAATGATTTTAGACTTTCAGAAACATATATGTACACATGCATAAACAAACACACATACATTTACATGCTTAATCAAAAAATATTTCTTAAGTCAGTATTTAATGTGGCAATGTACAGACATTGGTTGCTGGCATATGCAATGAATAACATTTACATATTTTGTACTCCTTGAATTCAAGCGCATATATATATGTATGATTTTTTCTCTAGCTTCACTGGTGATGTCATCACTGTTTCTTCCTGTTCCATTGTGTTGACAACTGCTGATCTTCAAACTCCACACTGCTGCAGAGACACATCAATGTCATAATTATTATAGATTATAAAATGCCAGAGCTTGACATCAACTTTTTTTTTTTTACCTTTTCCACAATATTTCCAGCCTGTTTGAACCTTCATTATAAATTATATAATTATGATTAAAAAAACCCACACAAAGTAGGAGGTTAAGAGGTGAAATTTAGTGTGACCAACGTGGGTTGCACCGGTACACCTTTCCATAACTAGGAAACATCTCCACATGTCTGGCTGTGATATATATTTTCTCACTGGCTCAAATTCATTATTCTTTTCTCCATGTTGCAGGCATATAATATGACCAATCTCTAGCAATCTTGGTCAGTCTGGTATCAGTTTAAGCTTGTTTTGGAATATAGTTTCCCTTTGATGTTATCTAGACAGGTCATTTTTAACAACTTTAAATAATCTGAATAAAATGTTAGTAAAAGTAAAATGGACACTTTCAGTATTTGATTTTGAACTGTATTCTTTAGTTTAACAAGTTACTTTCTAGTCTCTACTGCTGCCACAAATGTTTGTTTTCCCTACCTACCTTCATTGGTCAATACTCCTAAAACTAAAGAAACACAACCATCAACACAACTTAGTATGTTATATTTTACAATCTTATCGTAAAATAAAGTGCAGTATTTACAGAACAGAAACGTAAATTTAAAGGATTCCTTACCTTGCACATACTCAGTGAGGCCATATTGCCTTTGGTCACAGTATGCAGTTTCTCGGTTCTCCGTGCAGGAAGAGGACTTAGTCTCGTCTCCAAAAAAAACCTATAATCCAAAGATGGCGACTGCAAAGAAGGGGAGTTTGAATAAACGGTTGTTCAAGCAAATTCTTTTGCTTGAAATGTGTGACGATACGGTTATTGATGCCATGAAGGTCATGACAGATCAAACAAGCACAATGTGTCGTCTGGCGCTGGAAGAATGCTACCAGTCAGGGAATACACTTTCAGATTGTGAATCTCCTCCCGCTAAGAAAATGAACAAAGCGAACAAACACCTGCAAGTACCAGTTATCACTAACTGGCAGCGACGACTGATGGACCTCAATGCACGAAGAATAAGGAAACGGAGGCGTGATCGGGACGTCGATAAATTCTTGAAAAGCAAGAATACAGACTTTTTTCGACTGGTTGTACCACGCTACACTGATTTGCAGTTTAAATCTTACTTCCATATGTCTCGGGAAACATTTGAGGTCAGACTGAGCATTTATTCGCTATCCATAACAATGTTAACATTGATGGACAGTTGCGTACTATTCGTTTGGTTTACGTGCAGCAGAGATGCATTGGTCCGAGTTTCTTAGCATAGCACAGTTAGGAGATAAGAGCTATTTCAGTATTTGGCCATCACATTACACTATGTGTCTATCTATGTTACACAATTTTTGTTCCTGGCTTCTAAGTGTTATATTTCAATTGCTTATGTCTAAAGTACGTGAAAAAATGACTTCATTAAGCACAAACTTTGCTTACACGACAACAGCACGAAGAAAACTCGTTTTTTGGTGAAAATTGAACGATTTTTTTCATTTTCGTCATTATGATCAGGTAAAAACAAAAATTGCACAAGGAATAGACAAACACAGTCGGAAACAACTCAACAAGGTTCAGAAATGTGTCGATTTTCTAGATTGACGATTGTACTGTGAATCTCTCTCTCAGTTCAGTTTATAAATTTATAGTCCCCAACACAGTGTGCGTGTAGGAGACTTTGGTATTTTGATGTCCATTGATATAAGAGATTGTGCTGCAGTAAGAGGTCATATGAAGAGGGAGCGTGGGACACTGCTACGACGTCCGGAAGAAGACGGAGATGGATCGATGGCAGGCATGAGGGGAAGGAGTACGAACGAACGGCGGCAGGGGTAGGACCGGGGTGCCAGGGAGGCCGCCAAGGCCAAGGGAGGGCAAGCACAGAGGGGGAAGGGTGGAGGGCCTAGCAGTGACCAGGAGGGTGGGGGGAGGGGAACGTACCTAATTAGATAAAAATCCTTCAGGACCACATTAATTTATAAATTAAAAGTCGAGGAGGGCCGGGTAAAAGCTATAAACAATCAAGGATGGACCCATAAAACAAGGAAGGAAAAAAAAAAAAGGTACAGATCGTGAGGTAGGGAAAGTCATTCAAGAAAACGGATACCCAGGACACATAGGTCGACTGAAGGTATGAGCCATGTGGTATGGGATGTCAATCATGAAAACGAATACCCAGGATCCAAGGGATCAACTGAGGTATAAGTCATGTGGTGAGAAATGGTAGTAGTGGTATCTAATACCCAGGACACAAGGATTAACTGAAGGCATGAGTCATGTGAGGGGGGTGGTCAGTCATGGAAACGGATACCCAGGACCCATGGGGTTGACTGGCTAAATGAGCCATGTAGTATGAGAGCAAGGTAGCTGAGTGGTATAAGTCAGTACCTGGTAGTAATACCCAGGACCCAATGGGTCAGCTGAGGGTACAATCCGTGTAGTAGTAGCTGAGTGGGAACATGCCACTTAAGTAGAGCATACCCAGGACCCGAGAAGGTAGAGTCGAACCCAAGGCCCATGGGCCATGTGGGGGAATAGGTTACAAACAGGTAACTGAGTGGGGATAGTCATTATTAGTAGTTGTAAGACAAAGGAACCCAAGACGAGTTCCGGGGAGAGAACCTGCCAGGAGGTTGGGTCTAAAGGTGTACAGACACTCGTGAGCGGTAGGTGCACACCGCGGTCATGAACAGCAGTCCAAAATTAGTCGACAAGGAGTAGGCTACCAGGTCGGCCATGGAGTTCAGATGCATGTCGCGGCAGGCAATCCTAACCGTGGAGAAGTCAGGCTCCAGGGCCAGACACCCAAGGACACAGTAGTCGTGTGTTTTGATACTTGTACAGCTACTTTTGGAACGTTCAAGAACGTTCTAGAAAGTTCTGAGAGTTTCTCGAAAGTTCTGGAAGTTTCTTGAACGTTCTAGAGTGTTCAGGAGAATTGTAGAAACATGTGGACAACTTTAGCAGTTCAGGGAGGAAGCTCGGCACTGAAAGCAAATCGATAATTTTCTCAAACACACGCGATTTTCCAAATTTCATTGTCCTGGTCACAGAAGCAAAGTTTTTCTGGAATAACAGCGATTTCCTTTCTGTTCTAGACCTAACGGGTTAGGAAAACACACTTTCAACCCAGGAACAGAACAAAAGTAAAAATTTGTTACATAGTGATATATTTAATATGGGTCACAGACCCGGACCTTTGGTTTTTATGCTTACCAATGTAGACTTTTTAAACTCCAAATTAATTGACAGTGTTCCCTCCACACACAAAAAATGAGAGTCCTTGGGACTCCCAGGTATAAAATTTTAAGAGTCCTTGTGCAAATTTTGAGAGTCCCCAAATCGGAAAAAGAAATGTAAAAACAAGTCCAAGCCTCACTTTTTTTCTTCTTTTTTTTAACTCTGTTAAAGCGTCACATTAGTTATCATAATCATATAAAACCAAAAAATTAAAACATGTATTAAATGTTTATTTAAGCCTGAGACGCTTGGTTGCTGCAAACTCCTTCAGAGTACCCTGCACAACAGCTTCTGGATCTGTACTTGATGTTGCTGTGGATGAACATATTTTGGGCCCAGTCAACCAAGTCAGAAGTGACATGATCGTGTATGATAGAATCAAAGAATGGATTCACAAAGATTTCTTCTGTTCGGTGAATGGATTGCTTGGAGGAAGTTTAAAATTTTTTAAGAACGACAACTCCCGACACAATCTTTAATCGTCTGCAATGGCAGTCTCAGTTGGATTCTGATTATGCCGTGAATTAGATCGCCACTCGTTGGTCGTATTTTTGACTTCAGCTTTTCGAAAAAAATGTGTGCGTCCACAGGACGCACATATGCAAATTTTTCTGCGTCATTTTTCTTATTTTGTGCGTAATTGACGCACTACTGTGCGTAATCGGGAACACTGATTGAGTACATCATTACCGTATTTAAGTTCTCTTTTGTCTTCACAATTTGTGAATGCATCACTACATTTCAAATGAAATGTCATCCTGCGTCATACAGTCATTTAGCTGTTGGTTGCTGGTGTAGATCCAAACCAAAGGAATAGTATGTCCATAACAATTAACAGGCGCAACAAGTCATGAATATTATAAGCAATAACTGACGATAACTGGACATGGATAATCAATTTAGACTTGAAATTAACCAACTTTCACTGTGTTGAATATTTACATGAGTCTTATTATTATTATTATAAATTTTTTTAAGTTATTTGTTTTAATTGCTACTACTACAACTATTCTAGCACTACTATTGCTGGTACTAGTCCGGTACTTCTACTTCCACTACTACTACTACTACTACTACTACTACTACTACTACTATTCTACCACTACTAATACTTCTACTGTCATTACTACTACTTTCCTGTTTGTGAGTGGATTGATTCCTTATCCGCCAAGTCAACTAACAGCTAGAAATTTATCTAAACAGAATCAGTTACTGATTGTAGCTATTCAACCCAAGAAGAACAAGAGCAGTGTGAACGGAGAATAATAATAATAGTAGCAGAGTGGAGTTATTTATTTATTTATTATTTATTTAATCACTTTTATATCTGGCTTTTCCAGCTCAAGAGCTGCCCAAGGCGCTGGCAGATACAGGATCTAACTCAAGCTGCCTGAGGCGCCCACTTGCAGCCTTTAAGCACATAGTCTGATTCCCAGACCATTGAGCGTAGTCCTGCACAACTGGGGATGGGAAGAAGGGACCAAGTGCGTGCTGGGTGTATTTGTGTAGCCGGCATTCACCCATCACTGCATCAGGATCTTTAAAGTCCATGTGATGGAATGTGTGCTTGCACAGACTAACCTCGGTTTATACTTTCATTCAAAGGAGTTTTTTTTTTCTTCTCCACACCATGAAGGCCTTTTGAACCACTGCCTGTACAGGCTGCAATGTTATCACCTGACATTCCAGTACACGGCATAGACCACTGAGCTAACAGCGCTACCAGGGATAGAATTTGACTTCCAACTCTTGACCATTTCCCATGAGAACACAGCCCGACCCGAACTGTTACGTTTATTTATCCTCCCTCATAAGAGAGCTAGAGACATAACATTTGCTCATGTGCCTTTCGAGGTGAGAAGCGTACTGAGAGCACAAAAGATTGCTGGCTACTAGTGCCATCACACTCTCTGCAGGTCTTTGCCACAAACCTACAACAATGCCAGCCCACAATTGAGCCCTGTGCAGAAGGTGGAAGGGCCAGGCTGGGAGAACATATATCACCTTTTCCTGCACAATCCAAGGGCTGGGGCACATGCCCACAGCAGGAACCACGAAGGCCAGACTGACAAGGGAATAAACTCCCTCTTGCAGCCTCAAAGGGGACAATCCCTCCCAAATGTGCATGACCAGTTGCCTCCCCATTGCACCATATTATTATTATTTGCTGCTACTATCGAGTGCTAACTTCACTATACTGCTGGTACTGCCACTACTACAATATCATCAAGGACGGGCAAACTACTTTTGAAAAGTAGTCCGCTACACTACAGTTACATTAGTCTAAAAAAGTAGTTCGCTACTTTACAATTACATTTTGAAGGAATGTAGTTCGCTACTTTTACGCTACTTTAAAAAAAAGTAGCTAACTACTTTTCAAACTACTTTTTTTAAAAACTGTAATCACAACTGGGACTGCTAAGTATTTTTTAAATTAAGTAAATTTAAAAAAGACAAGAAAACAAACTAATAAAGAAATACTTTTAATGATATATGCTCTTCATCAGATTTCAAAAAAAGATACAAAATATTTCCTTAGACTACAAAATGTGTTATTGATAACATTGCAAGTCAAGATCATTTTATAGGAGCACACTTAATACATTATGTATGGTATAGATATATAATCATTTCCATGAATCAAGGAAACACTGACACTTCCTTAAAAACCTTTCTTAGAATTGTACTTAGCCAACACTTTTGCCTCAAAGTTAGAATCAGTAACTCTGGTTCTGATCTTAGTTAAAATAAGTCCCGCCTGACTAAATAAACGCTCAACTGCTGCACTGCTGGGCAATGAGGTGTTCGTCCTCAGGAAGACAGCCTTAACACCAGGGTACTTGTCCAGTTCATCCAGAGATTTGGCCAGTCCCTCTTTCAGGTAGGCTGTAGACTAGGCCACGTCAGCGACATTATCAAAGAGGATAAAGTCCTCATCAGTTTGAGACTTGACCGCTGCCTGGGCTGATGGCTTGATGGACATAACTTCATTTGTCAGCAGCATCTTAGCTGCTTCCTTAAGCTTTAAATTTCCTTTTCTTGCTCGCTGAATACTCATTGCATCCGTACTTGCATTTAAATATAAATTCATTGTCAGTTTCTTCTTTGAAATGAAAAAATTCTACATAGGGTTTAAACAAAGTTGGAAGTTTCTCCATCTTCTGCGGACTAAAATTTGTGCGTTCTGTGCTTGATTTGCCCGAACAAAGACTGAGATGACTGACGCGCGCTTTTGAAAGTCACGTGGCGGGCTTTTGCTTTCAGCCTATCACAATCATGCTTCCGTTCGCTGAGCGAGCGATAAATCTCCCCGCGAGACAGCACTCGCTTCGGCTTGACTGAAAGTGCAAGTCACACGGCAAGGAAAGTAGCGTAGCGAAAAACACATTTTCGCTACTTCGCTACTGACAAATTAGTAGTTCGCTGCTTTACAACTACTTTTTTACAATATGTAGTTTGGATCGTTACAAACTACTCCAAATAGTAGCGAAACTACAAAATGTAGTCGCTACTCTCGCTACTTGCCCATCCTTGAATATCATGATACTGCTACTGCTATTACTTAACTTCTGCTATCACTTAACTGTTGCTACAACTACTATAATACTTCTACTACTACTATTACAAAGTCCTACTTGTACTATACTATTACTACAATATTATTATTGAATTACCACTAATATATTATCGTCAATACTAACTACTTTTGTTCCTTTCTTTTTCAGGTGTTTTGCGAGTGGCTAGCTCCTTATCAACCAGGCGAACGCACAGTGAGGATGGAGAACAAGTTTCTGGCGGCGTTGTGGTGGATCACTACAGAAGAAACTTATGCAAGGGTTGCCAAAAGGTTTGGCTTCATCAACAAGGCTGTACTGTACCGTTCAATCAAGAATGTCTTCCACGTTCTCAAAACATTGCGAGGTAATGTTTGTGGGTGTTTATTGGTTGCAGTTTTTTTTAAATAATTTTTGTTTTATATATTGAAAAAAAAAGTTTGATAGCTTGTTTGATTGTGTGTTTGCATGTGGTGTGTGTGTGATAGTGGGGACGGTGTATGTTACTGCCCACTGCTGTAGTTCGATGGTAAAGAGTTTGCGTGGCACACCGATGACCCAGTTTCAAATCCCTGTGGTGGGCTAGATAAAAATGGATATTTTTACTGTCCATCTTAATAATAATATGCTTTCTTATTTGGTTCAGTGTTGATTTAGGTCTTTACCACCTCATCCCTGGGTATCACTTGTTCAAAAACTAGCAGGCATGAATGTTGATATTAGAACTATTCTATGGATTTTTGACTATCTTACAAATAGACCTCAGTTTGTCAGAGTTCAAAACAATTCCAATTCTATTGTATACAATTCTAATATTGTGTTGACTAATACAGGAGCCCCTCAAGGAACTGTTCTAGCACCTTTTTTGTTTTCTTTGTACACCGCAGACCATAGACAAAAGCACGAATCCTGTCCCTTGATAAAATTTGCAGACGACACGGCACTCTCTGGTCTTATTACCAACAACATGGACAACATGTACAGAGATGAAATAGATAGCTTTGTCAACTGGTGTGATTCGAATTTTCTAGATCTAAATGTAAGCAAAACAAAAGAAATGATAATTGATTTTAGGAAGGGAAACAAGTTTGATTTTAATCCTATCTTTATCAAAGGAGAAGAAGTAGAGAGAGTGCATGCATATAAGTATTTAGGTGTGGTTATCGATGATAGATTCACTTGGAAAGATAACACAAACTACATTTACAAGCGACTGCAAAGTAGAATGTTTTGTTTAAGAAAACTGAGATCCTTTAATGTAAAACAGGAAATTTTACAAATGTTTTATACAGCTGTAATAGGAAGCATCATTTCTTTTGGAATCTCATGTTGGGGAGGAAACGTATCACAAACAGAAAAACGAAGATTGGACAAACAGATAAAAAGGGCTAGTGGGGTGATTGGGAGGGAACAGGATGACATGGCGACGATACATTGCAGACAAGTGACAAAAAAGCTGACTGCAATTTTGGCTGACAGTAACCATCCACTTTTCTTGGAATTTGACTCTCGACGGATAGACAGGAGTGGACGTTTTAGGGCACCAGCGGGAACATCAAATAGGTACAGGAACTCATTCATACCACTTGCCATTCAAGCACATAACAAACAAGTCGGTAGGTCTTACTAAACATACTCTACAACTCTCATGCAGCTTAGTTAGTTTATTTTTTTATTTTTTATTTATTTATTTATTTATTTTTAAAACTGCTTAATTGAAATATCTGCATTATGAAAATATGTCCAAGTGTTTGAAGATCATTAATAATGTATAAATATTTATGTGTGTGTAAAAGAAGAATGAATGGACATGTTTAATTGACAGACAATGTAATTTCCATGCTTTTGGATTAATAAAGTAATATCTTATCTTATCTTATCTTATCTTATCCCCAATGGAGAATGTGGACTTAAAACTTCAGTGTTAATTCTTACTGTACAACATATAAAATGTGTTTTTTAAATTTCAAGACGAGGTGATCCATTGGCCAAAGCTGGAAGATTTACAGAAAGTATCAGCAGAGTGGGAATCTGTATCAAGGTTTCCAGGCGTGGTGGGTGTTGTTGGTGGTACCTACATCAAGATTACCATCAGTTCTACAAACGAAAGCAAAAATGACTACCTCTGCAACAAAGGATTCCATGCCATTTACCTGCAGGTATATTTAGATATAATTTTGTGTTGTCATCTTTATCTACTTATATTAATTAATTTATTTAATAGTTCTTATAAAGCGCTTTTCCAGCAGAAGAGCTGCTCAAGGTGCTGGCTAATACAGGATCTAACTCAACCTTTGGGCACATAGTCTGACACCCAGACAACTGAGCACAATCCTGGGCGACTGGGGATGGGGAGAAGGGACCTAGTGCATTCTGGGTGTTTGTGTAGGCAGCACTGGCCCATCTAAGACATGAGCACCAGGATCTTTAAAGTCCATGCAATGGAATGCGTGAGTGCACAGACTAGATTTTGGTTTATACTTTCACTATTATAAAACAAAACTTTGACACATATGTAAATGAAATAGGATTGTAATTTGTTATATTGTATCATTTGATCATGTCGAAGTAAAAAAATAATTAAAAAAAAAAAAAAATGGCGAATCCATATAACGGGATGATTATGCTGATTTTGGCAAATATGCAGAATCAGCAATAGGCTGCTAATTTTGCGGATTAGGCAACAGCTTGCAAAAATGTATGTGGGGCACTTTAAAATCTTTCAGATTTAATGGAACCAACAACCAATTTTGAGGAAATTGCACTGGTTGTAATCATCAAGTATAATTTTACAAATGCTACAGATACAAATTTACTGCTGATTCTAGGGACTCTCCATCCTATAGGGTTCTGCATGACACTATAAATTGTAGATATTGGTTATGCTCGAGTCATATTTTTCCCTCTCTCCATGGTGATCATTCTGTCTTTGTCCCATCCTTTTTCTCTGTTGTTTTGTCTTTCTCACTCTTCATGGCTTTATAAAGGCAAGGAACACAAAGTACGCACGGGGAGAAAAGTTGAAATAGTCTGAATGAATGCTGAATGTTTGGCTGGGAGCTGAAGATGATCATGAACGGTTGAATGGAAGTTTGGTGTTACTTGCTTTTATGACTTGATATTTAATTCTGTACAGGTTGTATTGTGTCATAATTCTATACCAACTGTATTGTGTCCTAATTCTGTACCGACTGTATGTGTCATAATTCTGTAACGACTGTATTGTGTCATAATCTGTACCGATTGTATTGTGTCATAATTCTGTACCGACTGTATTGTGTCATAATTCTGTACTGACTGTATTGTGTCATAATTCTGTACTGACTGTATTGTGTCAATGATCGTTTTACACTTAACACAAAATAATTTTCCTTGCTGTTTGTTAGGACAATATAGATCCTGGTTCTGGTTGAGATTCTGGAATATTCAACAATAAAATATATTTATTTAAAAAAAAAGGAATAAATAAGATTATTGAATGCGACCAGCCCATATTTAAATAAAATAAAAATATAAGACCAACCCATTTTTAAATAAAATAAAAATTTAAAAAGAAAAAAGAAAGAAAGTTTGTGTTGAAATGGACTTTAATGAATTGTCAAGCTGAACATCACATAAATGTGATTTTTTTGAGTTTGGGTGCTACGTTTTCTTTGTTGTTTATTTGCACTGGTGTTCTGTTGCAAATGACAAGAATAAAATCTTTATTGTCAGCATTGTCAAACGGTGGTGATCCTGATTTTTATTTTTTTTGGCAGGTGGTTTGCAACAAAGAGCTGCAGTTCATTAACGTCCACACGAGCAGTGCGGGGTCTGGTAACAGCGAGGCGGCATTTGAGAGTTCGGATCTTCGACAGCGACTAGAGTCTGACGACGACCGCCTTCCACCAGACAAGCACTTGCTAGCCAGCACCGCTTATCCGTTGAAAGACTACCTGATGGTGCCTTTGACAGATAAAGGGCCGTTGTCTGATGAAGAATTTTCAGCTTACAACGCCGCCCATGCTGGAACGAGAATGGTACTGAGGCGCGCTGTCGGTTTACTGAGATCAAAATTTTCTCGTCTCAAAAACGTCGACTTGTCGAACGTGTCTGATATTCCTCAGGTCGTTACGGCTGCTTGCGTGTTGCACAACTTCATCCTTCGAGAGAACGGGGCGGACGATGCAATCCAAGTGTCCGACAAGGAGGAAGGTGGCGAGGACTGTGTGAACGATGGTGAAGCCTCTGCTGTTGAGAAGAGGTTGGCTATTGCTCGAAAGCTAGCCAAAGTGAACTGAAAGAACAGAGCCATGCCCACCAAAGACAAAGGGGAATAGAACATTGTGCTTGCAGGATGCTGCAAGTGTATATCATTTCTTTCTTTGTTGTCGTTGCTATATCAAGTTCGTGTAGCAACTAATTATTTGGTTACACTGTGCATTTCACAGTAATGGTTTTGTTGTTAACTCAAGCATGCAGCAATGCAAGTCTGTGTGTGCAACCCAAATCACAATTCCTGATTTTTGACATTTGTTTGGTTTTTTTAAATTGTTGGAATAAATATTTTGTATTTATGCATATTAACAAAAAAATCTGTTTGCAGTCTTGCTCAGTAAAATGTGTTAAAAGACATTATTGATGTGTGTTTGCTGTGAAAAAGAAAGAAAGAAAGAAAGGAAGGGAGAAAGAACCAGACATTGATGTTAGGATAAATGATAAATGAATACATAAACATTTGTAGGATTAAATAAATAAGCATATCATTGTTACAATATGCAATAAATAAACACATAATAATCTGTTCTTATACTGCAGCAGCCTATTTACATTTTAAATGAAACACAAAACTCGCACAAACGTCAATTGCCTTTTTAAATTTTTTAAATTTTTTTTTTTATAGAAGATATACTTGGAGCAACCTTGAGACTGTCAACCAATGACCCCCGTTGGGGTGCTGGGGGTTTCGGTATAAATAGTATCCCCACTTTCTGGAAATTTAGTGCTTTAAATTCCCACTGTCGCTATCTTTCTCATTTGCTCTTTCTCATTCCTGCTCTGTTCTATCAATCTGCTATACTATCTTCTTCTTCGCTAGACCAGTCACCTACCTTTTTTCTTGAAAACTCTTCCGGGACCAGACTCCTTATTTGTGTGTGAGGTCTGTTGGATCAGCTTGGGAATATTGGATGCTTTCTGCCAGGTGGTCACTATGGCTTCCTATGATGTTATTATTTAGCAATGTAGGCATTTATATATGTATAAGTTTTGTTGATAATTTGTAATGATGTTTGTATTCTATTTTGTTTTTGTAAACGGGGGTTCGATTTATTTTTTATTTTTTAATCGTTCTTATATAGCGCTTTTCCAGCTCAAGAGCTGCTCAAGGCGCTGGCCGATACAGGATCTAACTCAAGCCGCCAGAGACGCCCACCCGCAGCCTTTGGGCGCATGGTCTGACGCCCGGACAACTGAGCACAATCCTGGGCAGCCAGGGATGGGGGAGAAGGACCTAGGTGCATGCTGGGTGTGTTTTTGTCACCGGCACTCACCCGTCTAGGACATGAGCGTCAGGATCTTTAAAGTCCGTTATGATGAAATGTATGCGACACAGACTAGACCTCGGTTTATACTCTCATCCGAAGGAGTAGGAAAACAGGAGTAAAGTGTCTTTCCCAGGGACACAACACAATGGCCCGGCCAGGGCTCGAACCCGGGACCTTCAGATCCGCAAGCCGAAGCACTACCATTAGGCCACAGTGCCTCCCGATAAATTAGAGTGCAGCCTCAGCGTCCCCTGCGTGGGATGTCAGTGACTGGCTGGTGGAGAGAGTTCAGTTTTACCACTAGGGTTGTTTCAGCAGATCTTTTATGCGGATCAGGGGTTGTCCGGTCCTGATTTAGCTCGGAAGAGTCCGCTGGACCTAAAGCAACAATCATGTAATGTAATGTAATGTCAACCAATGAGTGGGGTACAATGGTAACAGCAGCATTAATTAAACTCTGGTAAAAAAGACATTTGCCCAAAGTAGCACACAGTCAATTTACTGAACTGCTTTCAATCAAATTATATTATATTGACAAATTGTAAGAAAAGTTCATTATGTACAGATGCATTCACAGCTCACATTTAGGATTTGACTATATAAATCAACTGTTGTCTCTCACTCTTAAATACACACATGTAATGAACTGTTAATGTAGACAGATTATAATAACATTTACAATTTGCAAGAATTAATTCATCATTACTACAGCTCACATTTAGGACTGACTATAATATATAAATCAACTGGCTCTTCGCTAATGCACATGAAAAAGCTACGATAATGGAAGAGACCGAGAAACGACGAAGGGGGAACTGTTGCTCATCTTTTTGTTGTTTCGATCAACTATCTTTCGATCATGCGTTTTATTTTTTTTTCGTAAACTGCTCTTTTGAGTTTGTGGCTGTTCTATTACATGTTTCTATCGACTGTCTTTTGATCACGTCTTTCGGTCATGTGTGTTTTAAGCATCCTTTTAGTTGGATCAAGTGCTCTTTCAATCAACTTCAGGTTGATAAAGTGTTGTTTTTACGCAATGTATTTTGATCAAATGACCATTCGTATTTCGTCTTTCGATCATGTGCCACTTCGACCAAATGGCGTTCCATCAAATGTCATGTGCTTGAAAATGAGTGCCCCCAAAAAACAAAATGGTGTCATTAAAATGCAAATATAGACTTTGATCTTTCTATGCTCTTGACCTTGAGATGACCTTGACCTCCAGCTCCAAGTACACTCATGTACAATCAAAAGTTGCATTATGCCAAAAAAAAAACGGTGACACTGGGATGATCTTAACCTTCAAGTCACCTCTAATGCATGTCTGATCAAATAACCCAATGTTGTTGCATACTAATAAACAGCCATTCCACTATATGATGACCTGTTTTTGCAAGGCCTAAAATGACCCTGACCTACAAGATCAATGCAAAAATGGAACATATATGAAAGATCATCTCTAAATGCAAATTTGGTCTTTATATCTCTCATAATTTAGGGTCTGTCACAAGAGGCTATTTCAACTTTGCACTACGGCTTCTTGCCTGAAATAGTTCAGCCTGCTGTAGCCTTTGTAAATTAAAGTCGCTGCCTAGCAGACGACCCAAGTCAAATGAGAAAGACAGCGACAGTGGGAATTTAAAGCACTAAATTTCCATAAAGTTGGGATACTACTCATACTGAAAACCCCGGTATCCCCAAGGGGGTCCAGTGACCTTGACCTTGGAGTGAGTTTGACCACATTTGTATAGTACGTGTGTCTCATTGATATCTATTATGCTTCAAAGAATCATAAGTTCAATATTAATAACCTAGAAAAAAAAAAGTTATAATTGTAATTTTTGGACTAACATTTGTTGACCCTGTGACCTTGATCTTTAAGTGAAGTCACTAATTCACCGATCATTTACGAGGTCTCCCGGGTATACACCATCTTACCAAGTTTGGTTGTGATAGTTGAAATAGGTTCTGAAATATTAATCCACTTGCAAGTTTTGCACAGACTGCAGACAGACGGGCAACATTTTTTAATGTCATTTTTTGGACTATTTAGGACTCATTTCACACAGATATGCAAACATTTAGATTTTTGGGGTGGGCAAATGAGTACATAGATTTACATTGCTATGAGTAAAAAAAACGAACACTCTCAATGGCATCAATTACAACTTCACTAAACGTCCTTTCTCCTTTCAAACTGTATTTTACATCCACGTGCATGCAATTTACTTAACAAAATTATTCATCAAAATAATACGTCTCTGAATTTGTTAATGTGTTCAACCTGACACACCTAAAATTCAAATTCTCAATTTTGCTGATCACCGATTTATTTTATTCTAACACGCATGCATGGAGATGTGCTTGATTAGCAAACACACCACATACATCTTAAACACATCCAGTTCTCTAGTTTGCTGATCACTGAATGACTTTTTAAATCTTTTTTTTTTTAAATAAATCTAACACATAAACACTGAACTGTTTCATAAGCAAGAGTTACACAGATACCTCATGTGTGAATAAAATAACTTGAATTTGTTTAAAAAAAACTAAACAAAACAACAACAAAAAAACTGTCCACAGTCAACAAGTTTAAGAAACACATTACCACAACCTTGATGGCGAGTAGATTAATTTACCAACCCTAGAGTTGCAAAGATTGATTCAGTTTGACTGAAATAACTTGAATTTGTTATTACAATATCAGTCACAAAAATGTGTGTCAAGGAGCCATGTGCCTTCATTATTTTGTGCACTAACCATGGCCTCTGACTTCATTTTATTATGAGTTGTTTTTACCCAGCACTTCTCCAGCTCCAGGTGCAGTCCAACAACAAGATCTCACTCAAGCCACCCAAGGTGCTGGCTGAAAACACAACCTAACTCTAAACCATGCTAGCTCACTGGCCCAGAACAAGATCTCACTCAAGCCACCCAAGGTGCTGGCTGAAAACACAACCTAACTCTAAACCATGCTAGCTCACTGGCCCAGAACAAGATCTCACTCAAGCCACCCAAGGTGCTGGCTGAAAACACAATCTAACTCTAAACCATGCTAGTTCACTGGCCCAGAACAAGATCTAACTCAAGCCACTGGGGATCAATGCATGAAAAAGACTAAGCGCTAGTTCCGGCATTGTTCGGTTCTATTGGCTATGCAGGAAAGTGGCCTACAAAAAGTTCCGTCCTAAATTACTGACTAGGTAGCCCCAAATTTAGTCCTCCTCCAATCAGAACTACCTGCCCCAAAGTTCGGACTAAAGCCCAAAACAATATGGCTGCTGACATACCGTTATTAAATCAATACAGCCATCAACTGCTTCAAAATCGCGTTTTTCCTGACAAAACATCACCCACTGGACATTTTTAATGGTTAAAAAGCTATGAGAGGGCTTTGTCTGCCTTGACACACCATTTTTGAAATGGCAGAGGTGAGACCCCATACTGAACTGAAATAGAAGGGAAGGGTGCAAGTACGTTACGTCAAACCTGCGTAATAGGTAGGCTTGACGTGGTGGAGTAGCCTCTCTTTGAGGATTTTTGAGGATAGTTTGGTACTATCAACATTTAGCTTGAGATTGAGAAGCCTCGACCTATTCCATCGTGGTACATACTGGACTATGAAAATAAATAGGACCGAACTACAGAGTTCCGAACTATGACACTGTTCCAAACTAAAATAGGTTGGTTTCATGCATAGATCCCCTGGCAAAGAACAGAATCTAACTCAAAGCCACTGGCCAAGAACAGAATCTAACTCAAAGCCACTGGCCAAGAACAGAACCACCCTAGGCCTCTCTGGCCAAGACCAGTATCCAACTCAAGCCACCCATGGCACTCGTTTGCTGCTCGAAGGTAGTATCCAAGGTAGCAAACGCTATGACAACTTGTTCAGCAGCTGTTTCAGCAAGTTGTTCCGTTCCTTGGTTGCCTGGACTAGCTCTGACAGAGTCTTCAGGTTCTTCTCCTGAAAGTCTTTGAACCACTGGGGTGGATCTGGCTCTGGCTCTGACTCCCTCTTTCGTTTCCTGCTCTTTCTCACAGACTTGTCCCCATTGCTGACACCCTCCAAACGGCTGGAAGAAGGCGAGGGGCTGGTTGCATGGGCTGGGCTGGCCGTAGTAGCAGGGGTAGGGCTTGCCGCACGTTCAGGGGTAGCCTCAGCATCATCTTCACTCTGCTCCTCTGGGGCACCGCCTTAACAAAAACAGTATACCAGGGTTCAGCCTGACACAAAAAAGCTATGGGCCATCGGGCCCCTCAGATCAAATTTCAATGGGCCATGATTTCAGCAGTAATTTACGTACATGTAAAAGATAACCTGGAGATATTATTACAGAAATTAAAACAAAATAGGTTATTGTGAGTGTGCATGTGTTGTGAAGCATGTTTACCAACAAAACACTAACAAGAACAGGGATCAGTATTTTGACTTGACTCGGGGCTCACACAATCATCTTGCGTAGGATTAGCGGCTGTAGACTGTAGTTTAACAGCAGCAAACGACAGTCTAGACTGTCCTACCTCAAGTTTAGGTGTTGTTTGTTTGTTTTTGTGTGTGTTTTTTTTTTTTTTTTTTTTTTTTTGGGGGGGGGGGGGGGGGGGGGGGCATTTTCAAAGTGGCACAAAGAAAAACACAAAGTCCTCCTTGCACGGACACAACATACGCGCAGACGATAGCAAATTCTGATTTGGAAGAATCGTACAACACTTCTTATTGGCTGAAAGATCAACATCCGGGCCCTCATAGCCAATCGCTGAACTTGCCTTAGCAAAAGCACGTTTGTCGCCTCCAATACAGTGCACTGTTATTGTGGTTGCGCACTGGTACCAAAAATCGAAGCGCCATTCGGCCCCTGGCAAGAATTGTAGATGGGTCATTTTTAATTTTTATGCGTCAATGGCACAGGGCGCGCTAGTAAACTGATCCCTGTTATACCGATGTATGTATATTAGTATTAATGTTTTGTAATGGCCTTTTCTCAAACACATTTATTTCAATAATTGTTTTAGTACTGGTCAGCAAAGCAGGGCTGGCGTGCATGAACGAACTTAAAAGCCGACTTAGACTTAAGTAGCATGTTTAAGTGAAGCGTTAAGTCTAAGTCGGCTTTTAAGTTCGTTCATGCACGCCAGCCCTGGTCTTCATTCCTCTGTTTGATTTTATAAAGTATTCTTGAATTTAATTGAATGAACAGATACACTAATAATAATAATAATAATAATAATAATAATAATAATAATAATAATAATAATAATAATAATGAATTTGTGAGGCGATCTGAGGAAATCAGGAATGAAAACAGATGTTACCCCCCCTCCTATCCCCCCCCCTCCCCCCCCAAATAAAAAGGAAATTTAGTAGGGATTGAGAGCAGAGGGCATTGACACGCGAAGTGTCTTGTCCTCTAGGGCAGGCATGCCTACACTCAATTTGAAGTTTCAGTATTAGCTTTTTCAAATTTCAGTATTACTATTACAATTTTCCTATTTACTTTAACTACATATTGTTTTTGCACTCATCCTTTTTGATATTATGCGAAGAATCCAGTGATAGATTGATTTGCTGCCACAATCTTCTTTTTCTTCTCCAAAGCCTCGTAATTCTTGATATGCTGTGGGCCTTCCACGTGCCACTTGATGTAGTTGATATCACTGGCGGAGATGCCAAACTGGTTGGCACAAATCGTACTTTTGAGTCAGTGCTGCCACGAATAACGAAAGTACACTTTTCCGAATACGAGGCAAGATATGTCTGCCCCTTGCCTCTCTGGCCAAGAAGATTCGGATTCACAATCACTTTGCTTAGCAATTCGTTTGGACGCCATGTTTTGAATGCTGTCTCACGAGCACCGATCTTCACTGAGACTGCGCAAAAACTAGTTCGGCAAACTTCGGTGCCTCTACCGGAAACTTCGATGCCACATGTCTCTACTGCGGCTGCGTATTGCAGCATTAAACCGGGTTGGGCTGTCTTCAGAAAAAGGTCATGCAGTGCATTACCACAGGCCAACGAGTTCTATTTTTTTCCCCAATGTTGTTTTTATGTATTTCCAGACTGTGAAACAAGTATCTGTATTTTCCGTAGAGCCTTCCCGAGTTTTTCAAATTTCCGGAAAAAATATGGAAATTCCTGCTAGGGGAAGTCCATGGAATGCTGCCCCCCCCCACCCTCTCCTCCTTCCCCTCCCTTACTCCCACTGGAAAATGGAAAATGTTTTAAACATAGATGCAAAATCGTCCAATCGGAGCGTTGTGGCCAAGTGGGCTAAGGCGGGACCAACGTGCCTTGTCCACAAGTCAGAAACCAATGGCGCCTGACAGGTGTGGGTTCGATCCAGCATCTGCGTGTTATGTTTCTCCGAATATTATTTACTTTCCACTCGGGCAACGTCTTGGGGTTTTTCTCCGGGTACTCCGGTTTGCTCCCCCAGCAAAATTTCAAAAATCACAAATTTTGTTAGGTAGGTTGGGTTTGGGCGCGCCACAGGCTGCGACTACGCCTTCCCCAGGGGAGGCGGCCCAGAGTTTCCCGATAGAAAGGGATAATAAACTTCAACCACCAATCTGGTGTAATCTGGACAAGTAATAAGTGACTAATTATACACAGTACTCTTCGGTCCGTTCTAGAAGTTTGTTTTAACACGGCGCTGACCACTGCTGCCTTCACATCGACATGTTATCGATCACTGTTGTACATTTACAAAAGGCCTGTAAGTGATAGTGAAAGAGAGAGATGATTCTGTTAGGGTGATCAGTCCCCCACAGCTCCCGTTTGAGGGTTCGAAGTTTAATTGTTCCTTTTATTTCTGGCAGTATGAGAATGGTCTCCCTAAAACTTCTGCTCATGACCATTGTTGCAGCTTAACTGCATGGTTTTCGTGATTACTCTTTGCGCTAATCTTGCGCTAAATTGAAGAAAGTCTTTACCCTCTATAAGGTTGTCAGTCATCTGGAAATGCTAAAACAGGTGAAGGTCATGGAGAACAGTAGCATGTAGGAACAAAAATTACAGCCAAAAACAATTTATTTTAAAAGCCCCAATCATCATTTTATCCACTGGCGAGTTTGCAATGATGTAATATATGGGATTCCCGAAAAATCGCAAATGACTTTGAAAAAGTCAAAGACTCACTTCCCCGGACATTAAAATAACTGATTTTCATCCTTGAATAGCGGTGAAGAAATGTGTCGCCATTTTAGAGATGTATAATTGACAAACGCGGTTTGTTTGGTAACTCTTTCAGCTGATTAGCAGAAAGATTACATCGGCCGAAAATAAAATACACAAACCCAATTGGAAGATAACTTTGGTAGTCACATATTATAGGACTGTATGGGAGCCAATAGTCCTTAGTATAAAATTCCAAGAGATGATTCAGAATGAGTGCACGCACTATGTGTAGGAAGTGACGTCCTAGTTGGAAGTGACGAAGGTTTGTAATGCATTGTATGCAGCTGACTTCCCTTGTGTCGGGTGAAACAACAAATCAATGGTTTTCACTTTTAGATTTTATCAAATAAAAAACTATAAAGGCAAATCCCATATGACTCGCATGCTCCTTATGGATTTTGCAATATTTAACATGAAAATGACTGTCCAGAAAACAGCAAACAAAATAAAACAGTGGCATTAAAATGCAAATACCTACTTAGATCTTTCTATGCTCTTGACCCTTGAGATGACCTTGACCTCTGGTTCCAAATATACATGTAATATGAAATAAACTACAGCAAAAGTTGTATTATGAACCCAAAACAGTGACCTTGGGATGACCTTGACCTTCAGTGACCTTGGCCTTGGGATGATCTTGACCTTCATTTGACCTCTCATACTCATGTAGGATCAAATAACCCACCCAATGTTGTTGCACACACTGTGTGTGTGTGCGTGTGTGTGTGGTTATCCACCTCCCTCTCCCCAGAGCTGCAATCATGCCCGTCGGCATGGAGATATTTACGCGCTTTATAAATTATTCATTCATTCATTAAAAATAGAACCATTCCACTATACGATTACCTATTTTTTGTATGTTCTTGCAAGACCTAAAATGACCCTGACCTTCAAGATCAATGCAAATAGGGAACATACATGTATATGAAAGATCAATCTATCTCTAAATACAAGTTTGAACTTTAAATAAACCTCTGTTAGTTTAGCGTAAAGGTCACTTCAAAAAACCTATACTAACTTTGGACAGCTCCAGTGACATTGGAGTAATTTTGACAAAATGTGCATAGGATGTGTGTCTCATTGATATCTATCATGCATCAAAGAATAATACAATCAATATTAATAAGGTAGACACAAAATTTTTGTGAAATATTACAAACATTTGTTGACCCTGTGACCTTGATCTTGCAGTATAGTAATTCAGTCGCTGATCATTTATGAAGTCTCATGGATATACACCGTCTTACCAAGTTTGGTTGTGATAGATGAAATAGGTTCTGAGATATTAACAGACCTGTTCACCCCTACCAATGCCAGTCAGGAGTAAGAAGACTGTCTGTCAGGAGTTTCATCTGTCTGTCAGGAGTACAGTACTGGAATACATTTTTTGAGAGACTGAGAAAACAGAAAACAAAAAGACAGTTAAATTTACTACAAAACACACCAAAAAGTACATTTGAAAAAGCATTCACTTATTTATTGCTTTAGCAATAAACGAGCTTATTGTGCGTTGGTTAGCCTGCTCTTGTTGCAAATGCTTGTGTCTACCACAGTTCACGTGCCTTTCAATGTAATTTCTATCGCCGTGCGCAACGCTGAAGTCAAGTTTGCAAATTTTGCAGTATGAGTAAGCATAGTTTTCAGACCTTTCGGAGCTCGTTAAGCACTTATGCAGTTCTGAATAAGAAGCATTCCACTTCTGCGTATGAAGCATCTTCTTTTTGGGTGGTGTTTGTCCACCATCTTCTGCGTTTTTTTCTTTTCGGCATCGCGAACAGACTGGTCACTTCGAAAACATGCACAAATGCTCGATCACACACAAAACAAAGTGCGAGAGCCGGAAATCGAAACTTGTACAGGAAATTCCAGTTTTTGTCTTATTACTGAAAACTTACTACCGAAAAAAATTTGTACAAAATTTTTTTTTCATCGCTCGCGTTTGAAACCGGAGTTTTTGTTCTCAAAACGGATAAGCGGATTTTTACAGTCAAACCGGAGAAAATCCGGTCAAACCGGAGGAGTGAACAGCTCTGTATTAATCAACTTGCAAGTTTTGCATGTTCAGACGGCAGACGGAAGGACATTTTTTAAATTATTTTTTTTAATGTCATTTTGGACTATTTTGAATTTATCTTGCACAGATTTGCGAAAATCATGAAATTTTTTGTTTGTTCAGGTGAATACATATATAGACTCACATTGCTATGCATGTGAGTTAGTAAAATCTGTCAAATATGACAAAATTGAGGAATTGGTACAAATAATTGGCAGATTTTCTGCCAAAAAGAGGAAGTTTACATCCCTGGGAATGCTCCACTTTCACTACCTGGGTTTATTTTTCTTAACAATGATTGATAAAAATAATAATATAGATAACATATCATAATGATAACACTAATAATAATAACTACAACACTAAGACCAGTGACACCATCACCTAGAATGACAATATTCATACAATTAATACACCCCATTAGAAACATAAATATTTGCAATATGCCAATAGTCTAATATTCTAAATAAAAATTAAAAAGTGGACAGATCTGATTCAGTACATAATAAGCGGCATAAAATTATAAAGAATTTTGTTTCATTTTTGTTCTAAATTGTCCCACCATTCTTTATGGTGTGAACATGAGAAAAAGCATTTCATTTAAAAATATAAAAAATTTCTTGTGGTCTAACCTGCATTACCTTCTCCATTCCGCAAGGAATAGTGCTTTGTGGCGTTTTGCTTTGGTTGCAAGCCCAGCTCCTCATCATGCAAAATGTCCTCCATAAGGTCATAGTACGGCCACCTTGAAGACCTCTGATTACTGTTGTCACTGTATTTGATCAACCGATACCTGCACAAGATGAATAAAAACTGTTGGCATACACTAAGCTGGCGTGAGGGGAGGAGGAACAGTTGCAGTAGTGGAAGGAAGTAGTAGTAGTAGGATCAGTAAATTAAAATTTTTTCTCTAAATTTATTATTAATAAACATACTTACCATGACTCACACGTGCAATGTTTATGGCGTTGCTAGGAGAGAGTGCCTCTCTAACGGAAGTAGACAAAAGATAAAACAGTCATAGAGTTGCTTCCCCTGAACCACTTCCCCGAGAGTCTCGTGATACCACGCTCGTCCCAGCGCTCACGATAACGGACCGAATATCTCAATCCTTTTTTGGAAATGCGGGGAGGTGGGAGGGACATTAAAGTGAGTCATGGTAAGTATGTTTATTAATAATAAATTTAGAGAAAAAATTTTAATATTAATGGCACATACTGTACCATGACTCACACGTGCAGATTAGCACGAAAAGGAAAAAGCAACTCTATTGAAACAACTTTACCGTGAACAGGCTGAAGAAGAGGACCAAGACTGAAGGGCAGCGACCACAGAATCGAAACCAAGAAGCCATCCTCTCGAGAATGGCAAGGAAACAGGACGCAGGCTGGAACCCTTCGAGGCCTCTGATAGAAGGCCGGACAACAGCCAAGCGAGAATGACGGAGAACGCCTGGGTCGCCGTGTGGAAACCCGGATCGAGGCTGCAGAAGCGAGCTCGCCCCGAGAACGAGAGGAAAGCACCGCCCCCAGGAAAGACGAGGAAATCGGGGAACCAGGGCTGAGCTGGCCAAAAGGGGGCAATGAGAATGAAAGAAGGAGACTCCTCCTCGGCTTCCACGAGAACCTGTGGAAGGAGGGAGAATGGCGGAAAGGCATAAGCCACCAACCCCTCCCAAGAAAAGGACAACGCGTCCACCGCCCAAGCCAAGCAGTCTGTGACCGGCGACACAAACAGGGGAGCCTGGAAGAGAAACGAGTGGCAAAAGGAGCGAACAGAGGTTAAACCACTCCGCCCAAACCGGATGAAGAACGAATTGGGACAGGGTCCATACCGTGTGGACCACACAATGAAGGCGACTCAGAAGATCGGCTAAGACAAGACAGAGCCACTGCAAGCTTGGCTACAAGCGAACAAATGAAAACAGCTAACCACAAAAGGAGAAAAACGATGAAGAGCCAGGCAAACGGCTTCCATCTGCAAGCTGAAAGGCAGCCGATACGCGCACCCCAACCGACCAAAGCCGCATCCGTGAAGATGACGGCCACCGAAAGAGGCGGGGAGATAGGAGCCCCCGACGAAAGCCACTCAACATTCCTCCAAGGAAGCAGAGAAAGGCGAAGGCCCTCCGTGGCCAGAAAAGAACGTCCCAGGAATCGCCGGACTGACTCCAACGGGAAGAAAGCCAAAGTTGAATCGGCCGCTAGCGAACTCCCGCGAGGGGAACCAGAGGAACCATATACTCAAAACGACCCCAAAAGAGAGGCCATAAAACTGGCTGAAACGACATCCTGACTCTCAAAAGGGAGCAGAAGGGGCTGAAGCCTCTGCATCCGACGAGCGAAAGGGCGGACCGACCAACCGCGAGTGACGAACGACATCCCCAGGCAGGTGAAAACCGGAGATGGAGACAACACGGACTTGAGAGGGTACACAGAGAACCCCAAGAGCCGCGTCCAAAGGAGAACGAGCCTTGACCAAACGGTCATCAAGATAAGTAGAGAACCGCACCATGAGTCCGCGAACTACAGCAGCGAGTTCTAAGACAATCCGTGTGAAAACCCAAGGACTACGAGACAAACCAAAAGGAAGGGCTTACCATGAAAAACCTGAACTCTCCAGACGAAGCGCATCCCACGCCTGTGAATAGGATGCATAGACACATGGAAATAGGCGTCAGAAAGATCGATAGAGGTAGCCCAACCTAGGACCGGGCGCCAACCGCCGGGAACCTACGGGACAACGAAGAGGCGACCATAGAACCCCGGGGAGTGAGGGCAAAGGACCTCTTCAAGAACACCCTTCTGGAGAAGGGCTATGACCTCCTGGCCCAGAATCGTCTGAGCCCCAGGAGGAGACAGGGGGCGGAACAAAGGCGGGGAGCGACGAAGAGGGGGCCGAGAGGAACCCCACTAAAGTTCGAACCCCGACCGAATCACCTCTTGCACCCAACCGCTTGCGGAGGGGAGGCCGAGCCAAGCATGGAACTGGCGAGCCAAGCCACTCGCCTGGAGGGGCAGAACACCTAGGGATGCAGGCAGGGACAGGACTGGTGGAAAACGCACCACTGCGTAAAACGCCTACGGCTCACCTCAACCCTGCCACGGGAAGAGGGAATACTACCCCGCACACCCGGAGAAGAGCGACCACGGACCGAGCGACCTCAACCCCTGTCAGGAAAGAAAGGCGGGGCCGAAGGTATGGCTCGAGCCCCGAAGGCGAAACCATCCGACTTGGACCGCTCCGACTCCTCACAAACAGCCGTGCGAACGTAAGGACCCAATAAGAGAGTCGGGTACCAAGGGTGCCACCCGAAGCGAGGAGGACAAGAGTGGAGGGAAAAGGGACACTGACTGAAGAAAAGCGTAACGACGCACAAGCAGTAGGTTGACATAGGCAAAAAGCCTAAGATTCGCAACCCAGAACGAAGGAGGTATAGTGGGCCTGCAATAAGGCCTTACCGAAAGAACCAAACGTCGTCCCAGAAGACTTACCCAGCCGAAGACAGCGCAGTACTCAGCGCGTCAGCGAGAGAAGCATACTCAAGGGACCTAACAATAGACCCCTCTGTCTGTGCCAGACCTCTGACCAAGAGAGGAACTTCCCGGCAACACCGGACAATGAGCCCTAGGGAACCGAGGCACCCCTCAAACGAGGAGGAAGAGGCCTTGCCCTCTATAAGCCCTCTAGCCGTAGCAGAGGTCCATTCCCCCCCCCAAAAGTAACACTAGAAGACTCCCTGAATACAAGACAAGTCTCATCAGACTCGGCAGAAGCAAAAGTCCCGCCCAGGAAGGAATGGAGGAGCGGTAGAGGCACCGAAACCTCCTCCACCACCTGAGGACAAAAGCCGCAGCGCGCTGAACGGCCTCTTCAAAGAGAGCATCAGGAGCAAGGGCCTGAAATAACAACACCCCAGTACCCGTGAAAACAGGAACTAGGGTAGAAGGAACCAAGTATGCCCCACCCCAAACAGAAGTTGGTGCACACAAAAGCAAATTGGCGTTTGCATGTGATCCGGAAAACCCGTATCATGCGAACCGGACGCAAACTTGTTTTTTCCAACCTAGTTCCAGTCATTCGCCCAAAAAGGCAATCACCGAAGTCGAACGAAGCTCTCCGATGTGTTACGAAATGATGCTTGCATGACTACGACTAGCTGACATTAAAAATGATCGCTGTTGCTTCTAATTATGTTCGATTTACACAGATTTAGCATTTCGCAACGAAATACTTTGTTAATATGAGCATAATTATTATCGACCATATTTATTAGTTGCGTTCCTTGATTTGCATTTTGTTAGTTCTCAGCAGTAGGCTAAAACTAGCATTCCCCATTTCCTGCCTAGAACCAAGTCAAGTAGACACTGTTATACAGTATACATAGGCTTAATCTACATTATATATTATAAGTCAGTCTCCGCGCAGCGAAGAAGCTCACTAGCTGAATATAATTATTAGACCTGTATTGTTTGTTTTATACGTAAATAAATGTATAAACTATATCTATTCTAATTAATAATATTTAGGCCTATACTTTATAATATTCGAATCTTTAAATTTCCGGAGAAGGGCGAGTAGGCTAAGCGAATTTTTTTTATAACTCGAGATCAGAGTTAAATTAATAGTTAGTTATTCATTGCTTACAGGGTCCAACGGACTGCAAAGAGCCGAATCAGGACCACAAAATCAAGACAACTCGAGATCAGAGTTAAATTAATAGCTAATTAGTTATTCATTGCTTACAGGGTCCAGCGGACTGCAAAGAGCCGAATCAGGACCACAAAATCAAGACCACAACTTCGTTAGTAGTAGTAGTAGTAGTAGTAGTAGTAGTAGTAGTAGTAGTAGTATAGTTATTTAGTTAAATCTTTAATTTATTTATTTGTTTGGTTTGTTTGTTATTATTATTATTATTATTATTATTATTATTATTATTATTATTATTATTATTATTATTATTCCTACTTTTAAAAAAAAGAAGAATAGTGTGTTGCTGTGCGTGCATGGTGTAAATATGGTCAGTGACGTTTTGTTTGTTTTTGCTGAAGTTGGGTGTAACCCGAAATATTCAGATGGTGTTACTGGTTATTTTTTCTTATAGATTTACCAAAGTTTTAAGATGATTTATGGAAATTTCCGCCTGCCACGCAACATTTTTTTAATTTGTGTTTCTCATTAAAATACATATAATTGAAATACATATAACAAATTTACTGTATCAGTTAAAAAGAATAATATTAGTTAAATAAATAATTGCTTTGGCGCTTGCCATAAAAATGTCACTGTTTTTTGAGACCATTATAAACGTGCTTGCCTTGTTGTGCTGAAGGGACATCAACGTATCCATAGCGCTTTGAAGTTTTGTCATGGTTTTATTGTTGATATAGATGTGAAATCGTTGTATGTGTGCATTATGTGTTATGTATTACTTTTACTCTTTATTACTAATGGTGTCAGTATATTAATCATCATAAAATAATAATAATAATAACTGCTTCAAAATGCGAATCTCGACTTGACTTAAGCTTGAAGCTGTGCAGATCGAAACAGAATTAGATCTAGAAGCAACAGCGGCTAATTTTATGCACGGATGTTTCACCACAGGCTCTGAAGTCTTTCCTTTTGTCTTAAGTGAAGATCCGTTGGATCTCATTTTTGATATGATGATGATGGTCATTGTTGTCAGGGTGGCGACGTGGTGATCGTCCTTAACGCTCATGCAATAGGACGTTAAGCATCGTTTTCCGTCCGTCCGTCCTTTTGTCTTAACAGAGCCAGACCAAATGGTCTGGTAAATATGTATGATGAGGGCTTTTTAGCCCAATTTTATTGTCCTTAACTTTTTATAAAATATAGGACGTAAAGCCTCGTTTTTGCTTGCTTGCTTTTGTCTTTATAGATCCGTGGGATCTCAACTTTGATATGATGATGATGATAATTGTTGTCAGGGTGGCGACGTGGTGATCGTCCTTAACGCTGATGCAATAGGACGTTAAGCTTCGTTATTCCTCTTCCTCCCTTTGTCTTTGTAAATCGTGGGCCTCCTACATACGTACGTAGTATAGTATGTAATTGAGGCCTACGAAAGACGAGACTTCCCAGCCTGTGGTTTCACGTAGTCCTGCCAGCATTCGTTCGTAAAACATCGGATAGCTCGACTCGGAGAGCTTCGTTCGACTCCGGTAATTGCCTTTTTCGGCGAATGACTGGAACTAGGTTGGAAAAAACAAGTTCGCGAACCGGACACCAGTACCCCCGATCCACAACCGAACCCGGAAGCGGCAGAGACCGAAGGGTGAACAGGGAATGCCTACCCCAAACCAGAAACTGAAGGGGCCACGGGTGAACCGTAACCCCCCGATCCGGAAACCCGAGCCCCCCGCGCCACGACCGCAAATGGAAGTGGAGTACAAAGGAGGATGGGAGGGAGAAGCCAAACCGGGAAAGGGAGAAGGTAACGCGTGACCCGTTACGGAAACCAGAGGCCCCGCCCCACGACCGCAAGCGGGAGTGGAGTGTTATAGGGGCTGGAATGGGGAGGTGAGGGACAAACCGGCGAACCGGAAGCCACACCCCGTGTCGAAGCCGGACGTAACACTGCGTGCAGTGCTTCATATGTCTCAAGCTCGACGGCCCCGCCCCACGACCGCAAGCGGAAGGGGAGAGTAATGGGGACGGGAATGGGGAGGTGAGGGACCAACCGGCGAACCGGAAGCCACACCCCCTGTCGCAGCCGGACGCAACACTGCGAACAGTGCTTTATATGTCCTAAGCTCGACATTAGCCAGAAGTTCCGACCCGCACTGAATCCCGCAGGAAACAGCTGGGAAGGCTTCAGCAGGTAGCTCGTCCGGCCTAGCCGGTGCGTCCCCACGGGAAAAATTTATGTGGTCCTAAACTAGTGCGACCACTTATATGAGCCAGAAGTCCCGACCTGGTCTGAATCCCGTAGGAAACAGAAGGGAAGGCTTCAGCAAGTAGCTGGCCCGGCCCTGCCGGAGCGTCCCTGCTGGAAAAATTATGTGGTCCTAAACTAGGGCGACCACTTATATGTTTCTGGTCGAAACCTAGACCAGAAACGGCTCCAAGGTCACTTCTGGCAAGACCAAGGAGCCACCCCTCACCTCACTACCGTCACTCCCCACCTCACTACCACCACTCTACAAACCTGAAGGGTAGACAAAGCAGGAGGCGCAGGAGCGGAAACGCAACGTAGCAAAACAGAGGTAATGTAGGCAGGAGAAGAAACCGACATTTCTCAAAGTGAACGGCCATCGAAGTAGGAGAGACGCGCATAGACAGGGTAGAAGCCGACGCACAGCCACGTTGAGACAAGACAAGGAAACCCAAAACCCGCCGGCGGTAGTAACGGCAAACTACAGGGCGAACGCAGAAAGGCAGCAAAAAGAGAGTTAGAGTAGACACAACCTCACTCAGCAAGTGCCAAAAAAGGAATGAGATATTCGGTCCGTTATCGTGAGCGCTGGGACGAGCGTGGTATCACGAGACTCTCGGGGAAGTGGTTCAGGGGAAGCAACTCTATGACTGTTTTATCTTTTGTCTACTTCCGTTAGAGAGGCACTCTCTCCTAGCAACGCCATAAACATTGCACGTGTGAGTCATGGTACAGTATGTGCAATTAATAAGTAGTTGAAGTAGTAGCAAAAGTAATAAGAGTAGAAGACCACCAGTTAGTGCTGTCGCTGAATTTGATCAACCGATTCCTGTACAAGAAGAATAAAAACTGTAGTCATACATGATAGAGGTAGGAGTAGGAAAAGCAGAAGTAGTAGCAGTAGCAGTAATAAAAATAGCAGTAGTAGTAGTAGTAGTAATAGTACAGCCATCTTGAAGTAGTACAGCCATCTTTTGAAGACCTCAGTATTGTCGCTGTAGATCAACTGACACCTGTATATGACAAATAAAGACTGTATAGAATAGTAATACTGGGTAGAGGTAGGAGGAGGAACAATAGTAGTAGTAGTAGTAGAAGTAGTAGTAGCAGCAATAGTACAGCCACCTCGAAGACCTTGGTACTGTCGCTTTTGGTCAACTGACACCTGTACACAGGGCTTGTAATGGTCTGGATTTAAAAAGAGGAAATTGGCCGGGATCCCTGAGCCGCCTAGGCCTGACTTCCTCTCCTTTCCTCTCCTGCCCCCGGCAAATAAGAATTGTTGCATTTTAATCCTGCATTTTTGATGACCAAAAAAACATAACATAGTGAAGGAAAGACTTGCTTGCTTACTGTTACGTTGAAACGAACGAAAGTGGGTCTAAAGCGCGCACGATAGATCTAATCGTTTCGTTTTGCAAAGTATACAATAATGGAGTTTATTTACCTTTGATTTGAGTTTGCACTGTTGTTAGGAGAGGCTTTGTATAACGTTGATAATTTGCGTTAGTCGATATTATTTGAGAATCTTCTGGATATGCGTGTTTACTCTTGATAGAATTTTCCCGATGGATATCGAAGGTCGTGAATGTTCCCGGAAGTAGAGAAAATGTGTATTGACGTAAGTCAGTGATGACGATCTTTAGTTCGATTGGTGGCAGTACGTCATTTCTACATTGTTCGAAATTCTTCCGGAAAAGAGAGAGGTTATTTAATCGTGTGCCGAATTGCTGTTGAGAGAGTGAAGTTGTTGTAGTGATTTGGAAAGTTGCTGTGAAAGTTGTTGAGTTGAATTGAGAATTGTATGCAGTTGTTGATGTGTGCTGAATAAAAGTGGAAAACTTCATACGTCGACTTTGTGACTTGTATGCTGTTTGGACGGGCTGTGTGAATAAACGAATCTGAGTTACACAACTATCAGGAATTCAAGCATCGGGGCTGAATCAGATACTGATAGAAAACACCAACATCAAACAGAGTGTAACATTTTGGGGGTCAAGCCGCGATTCACGCCATAGCCAAGGGTTCAACTGCTACAACAAGCGAGTCAACGTTACGAGAGGCAGTCATCGAGGGTAGCCGCCAACGAGTTGCGTCGAGAGGGGCCAACATACTGGGACTACATCACCGATAGGTTCGGGTTGACTGCAAGGGCGTGTAGTCGCCGAAGAGTTGCTTCGTGAGCGAACAACAGAGCGGGACTACGTGGCTGCCGTAAGACTACGTCGAGGGACAGTCTCGGAGCTACATCGCCAGTGTTACAGCGAGCGTCGAGCGGACGTCGCGTCTACTTCAGCACAGGAGCGTGTACATCAACACCAGCGTGGTGCAGCGTCGCATACGACGAGGACAGCGGGGCCTGCGTCAGCGAAGGCGACTAGTGACAAGCATCAGCGCTACTGCAGAAAGCGTGCTGTTCTAGAACAGTCTAGAAAGGTACAGCACAGTCAAGAACTTTCCAGAAAAAGAACTCTACAGTCAAGAACTTTCTAGAAAAGAACTTTCCAGAAAAGAACTTTCCAGAAGCATCAAGATGGCTGACTTCTGGCAGAAAGGGGTTGAACTGAATCTAAAAGGCAAACAGCTGACGGAGTACGTCAAGTCTCAGGAGAGAATACGAGAAAGAGAATTGGAAGAGAAGCGTCTAGAAAAAGAAATAGAACTAGAACAGAAGCGTCTAGAAGTAGAAGAGCAGCGTCGCCGTGAAGAACGAGAATTAGAAGAGCAGCGTCGCCGTGAAGAACGAGAATTAGAAGAGCAGCGTCGCCGTGAAGAAAGAGAAGAGCGGCGTCAAGAAAGAGAGATGGAAGAGAGACGATTAGAAGCTGAGCATCAATACCAGCTAGAGTTGGCGCGTATCCAGAACAATCAGCATGCGCCACAAGTCACCAACGACCATACGGCTCCAAAATTGCCAGCTTTCGTCGACGGGAAGGACCAGATCGACAGCTATCTGGCGAGATTCGAAAGGTTCGCCGAAAGCTCCAATTGGCAACCTCGAGACTGGGCGATTCGACTGAGTGCACTTCTGACGGGGCAAGCTCTCGAAGTTTACACCAGACTGTCGAACGATGACGCCAAAAACTACGACGTCTTGAAAGAGGCCCTGTTGCAGTGCTACAACTTTACAGAGAAGGGCTACCGTAAACGCTTCCGTGAATGCCGGCCTAAGTCAGACGAGACGCCAAAGCAGTTTGTGGAGCGCCTGTCGTCATATCTACACAAGTGGGTGGAGTTATCAGGCGAAACGAAGTCTTACGACAGTCTCCATGACCTGATCGTGAAGGAACAATTTCTCAATGCCTGTCACAAGGACCTAGCGACCCACTTAGAAGAACAAAAGCTGCAGACGCTTAAAGATGTGACTGAGGCTGCTGAAAGATATCTCATCGCTCATGGGAAAACCCTGGGGCCACCCAGCGCGACGAAACATTTTCAGAAGACTGCAAACCATGGGAACCAGATCCAAGGGAGCCAGACGAGCCAGAGGCAGACGGACTCCACGCCACCTCCCAGGGAAGGGCATTCAAGGGGCTGTTTCACCTGCAACGCTACAGACCACAGAGCGGCTAACTGTCCTCAAAACAAAAGTAGCGGACAGCGGAGCAGTACGGACAATTCAGCGGCGGGCAACCGGCAGAGGCGGTTCTCCAATCAACGGCAAACCAGTAGATCTGACCATCAAGTGTGCGGCGGGAGCGTCATTCTTCCGAGTGAGACCAAGCGCACAGCTACTCCTGCGGACGTGCAAGAGTGCATGACCGATGGCCAACTTCTCCTTGCCAACGGAAAATCCATCCCCGTCGTCGCCAGCGCAGCTGTGACCGTACAGAACATGCCTGTTTCCAAGGGACGCGTCGGAAATCATGAAGTGACTGTTTTAAGAGACTCTGGCTGCAGTGGGGTCATCGTCAGAGAAGACCTAATCGCTAAAGAACAGTTCACTGGCGATTCAAAATGGACACTTATGGCCGACAGCAAATGTGTGAGAGCGCCAGTTGCGAAGATTCATGTCAACACCCCTTTCTACATAGGCGAAGTCGAAGCGGTTTGCCTGAAGAAGCCGCTATACGATTTGATGATCGGGAATATCGACGGCGCGAGGCGACCCGACGACCCCGATCCAGAGTGGAGTCCTGCCTCAACTCAACACGTCGAAGTTGTGGAGGAGGATCCATTGCCATTTCCCGATGGAGACCTTACAGAGCTGCTACGGGACAATGTGGTTACTCCGGCTCAGCCCTGCCGACCAGAGATCGTCGGTGCTGTTACAACCAGGGCCCAGGCCAAGAGAGACAAGACGTCTACGCCACTGAAGGTCGCCGACAACTCCAAAGCTGCCATCGTGGACAGAGATAAGCTGATCCAGCTCCAGGAAGCTGATAGCACTTTAAACAAGTACAGGAACCGCCAAGACCACGTGACCAAGGCAGTGGCACGGTCTATTTTGAGGTGAAGGCCAAGATCCTGTACGAATCTTCCAGCACCCGAGGGTCAACGGAGGGTAAACCACTACGTCAAGTATTGGTACCCATTACCCTAAGGCGCCAGGTGATGGAAGTAGCGCATGACTCAATCATGGGAGGTCACCTAGGCATCAGAAGACGTCAGACAGAATCCAGGCGGGTGTTCTACTGGCCAGGGCTTCATGCGGACGTCAGCCGTTTCTGCCGATCATGTGACATTTGCCAGAAGACCATACCTCGAGGAAGGGTCCCGAAAGTGCCTATGCAGAGGATGCCTCTGATCGACCGACCTTTCAAGAGGGTGGCCTTAGACTTAATCGGCGAAATAAGACCTCCGAGTGAAGAAGGTCATCGGTGGGTACTGACTTTAGTGGACTATGCGACTCGGTACCCAGAAGCAGTGCCACTGAAGAAGATTGACACTGAAACTGTAGCAGAGGCACTGGTGGACATGTTCAGTAGACTTGGAGTGCCTGAAGAAATTCTGACAGACCTCGGGACGCAGTTCGTCTCTGACTGCATGAAGGAGGTCAACAGACTGCTGAGCATCCGGCATTTGACTACGACACCCTACCATCCAATGTGCAACGGGCTTGTCGAAAAGTTCAATGCTACGCTGAAGTCCACCCTGAAGAAACTGTGCAGCGAGCAGCCCAGACAATGGCATCGCTACATCAACGCCCTACTTTTCGCCTACAGAGAAGTACCGCAGGAGTCCACCGGCTTTTCTCCGTTCGAGCTGCTGTACGGAAGAACCATCCGAGGGCCGATGCACATCCTGAAAGAACTGTGGACGAAAGAAGTAGACACCCCAGAGGTGAAGAACAGCTACCAGTACGTGTTTGAGCTACGGGAGAAGCTGGAGCAGACTCTCGAGATAGCCAGAGAAAACCTGAAGAAGTCCCAGGACTGTGGAAAGCACTACTATGACCGTAGGGCTGTGAACAGGAAGTTTAAACCTGGCAACAAAGTGCTGGTGCTGCTACCTACCGATCATAATAAGTTGCTGATGCAGTGGAAAGGCCCGTACGAAGTGGAGACCGTGGTGGGGATCAACGACTATAAGGTGAAGGTCGGCCAGCATTCCAAGATATACCACGCCAACCTCCTTAAGCTGTACGTGGAAAGGCCGCCAGAGACTGTACATGCAGCAACAGTAGCTATGACCGACGACAGCTTTGACAGCGAAGAACTGTTGGAACTAGGAGACTTCCACAGCAAAGAAGGCATCGATGATGTTAAGCTAGGACCAAGCTTGACGGAAGGTCAAAAGATGGAGCTCAAGGACCTTATGGGCGAGTTTCCCCACAACTTCAGCGATGTCCCTGGCTCTACAACTTTGGTCGAACACGAAGTCCACCTCACTTCAAATATACCCGTTCGATCCAAGCCCTTCCCGATCCCTTTCAAGGCCCGCGAATCCTTGAAGAAAGACATCGATGAGATGCTGAAGATGGGCATCATCAGGGAGTCCAGTTCCCCCTACGCGTCCCCTGTCGTGGTCGTGAAGAAGAAGGACGGGAGCAACAGAGTATGCATCGACTACAGGAAGGTCAATAAGATCACCATCTTCGACCCTGAGCCGATGCCTACCGCAGCAGACCTCTTCCGCCAATTATCGGGGAGTAGAATCTTCTCAAAGATTGACCTTAGCAAAGGTTATTGGCAAGTCCCCGTGCGTCAACAGGACATACCAAAGACTGCTTTTATAACCCCTGATGGGACGTACGAGTGCCTAAGGATGCCCTTTGGCATGGTCAACAGCGGAGCTACCCTAAAGAGAGGAATGAGGAAGATGCTTAATGGGATGGACAACGTCGTGTGTTACTGGGACGACCTGCTGGTCCACACTCGCACCTGGGAAGAGCATCTGCAGACCTTGAGGGAGCTGTTTCACCGTCTCACAGAAGCCAACCTGACCGTGAGACCCAGTAAGTGCATTCTGGGGACTGACAACGTAGACTTTATCGGCCATTCGCTGAAAGAAGGACAAAAGGGGCTTCTACTAGAAAACGTCACCAAGATTCTGAACGCTCCACGTCCCCAAACCAAGAAGCAGGTGCGATCTTTCCTGGGGTTGGCTGGATATTACAGGGAGTTTGTACCAAACTACTCCGCCATCACAGCACCCTTGTCGGACCTGGTGCGGAAAGGCTGTCCAAACCAAGTGCAGTGGGGACCGTCTCAGGAAAGGGCATACCAGACTGTGCGCGACCTCCTTTCGAAGGATCCGGTGCTACGACTGCCCGATACTTCCAAGGAATTCGTCTTAAGGACAGACGCAGCGGACGAAGGCATCGGCGCCATACTGATGCAAGAACACGAAGGGAAACTATTTCCGGTCAGTTACGCCAGCAAGAAGCTGTCCAGGGCTGAGAAAAATTACTCGACCATGGAGAAAGAGTGCCTTGCCATCATATGGGGAATCCGGAAGTTCGAACTGTACCTTCAAGGAGTGAAGTTCGTGCTACAGACTGATCACAAGCCGCTAACTTACTTGAACTCTGCCAAGTTTGTGAACAGTCGGATCATGAGATGGGCTATGTACTTGCAGAACTTTAACATGCGAGTAGAATCTATCAAAGGATCGGACAATGTTGGTGCGGACTTCCTCAGCAGAGTGTGTGAGTAAAGAACATTGACTGTGTGGATGAACTGTGAACATTGACAATATCCAGATAGACTTGAAGATGAAAACCATTGACTCTGTGTAGATAAGCTGAGCGCAATTACAGTATTCAGAAAGTCTTAAATTAGTTTCAATTGTGGACTTTGTTTGTGCATTACGTTTCAACGTTGTTGAAAGAAATTGGGTAAATTTCTTCTTGAGTGGGGGGTTATGTTACGTTGAAACGAACGAAAGTGTGTCTAAAGCGCGCACGATAGATCTAATCGTTTCGTTTTGCAAAGTATTCAATAATGGAGTTTATTTACCTTTGATTTGAGTTTGCACTGTTGTTAGGAGAGGCTTTGTATAACGTTGATAATTTGCGTTAGTCGATATTATTTGAGAATCTTCTGGATATGCGTGTTTACTCTTGATAGAATTTTCCCGATGGATATCGAAGGTCGTGAATGTTCCCGGAAGTAGAGAAAATGTGTATTGACGTAAGTCAGTGATGACGATCTTTAGTTCGATTGGTGGCAGTACGTCATTTCTACATTGTTCGAAATTCTTCCGGAAAAGAGAGAGGTTATTTAATCGTGTGCCGAATTGCTGTTGAGAGAGTGAAGTTGTTGCTAATGATTTGGAAAGTTGCTGTGAAAGTTGTTGAGTTGAATTGAGAATTGTATGCAGTTGTTGGTGTGTGCTGAATAAAAGTGGAAAACTTCATACGTCGACTTTGTGACTTGTATGCTGTTTGGACGGGCTGTGTGAATAAACGAATCTGAGTTACACAACTATCAGGAATTCAAGCATCGGGGCTGAATCAGATACTGATAGAAAACACCAACATCAAACAGAGTGTAACACTTACACACAGCTAAACTCTTGAAGTGGACTGTCTTTATCGATACATAGCTTACAGTTAGCATTCGCCAACAAAGTCCAATTACAAATGTAAGTTTAAACACACAATGGTGCCCAGCTGACAGTCCCTATTCATCAATAAAGTCCAAATAAATTTATCATACATTCTGATGCACAACCCAAATCTTGAAACAGTGTTTTTACTGGCAATGGTTTAGTTGGTATGTTTGAAGAATTTGGAGAGCTTGGTTTGTTTGTGACTGCAGTTTCTCTAAACCACAAAAAATTACGAGCCTTGTGTATAAGACAAATAGGCTATAGAGAGTAGTAATACTGGGTAGAGGTAGGAGGAGGAACAGTAGTGGTAGTAGTAGTAGTAGTAGTAGTAGTAGTAGTAGTAGTAGTAGTAGTAGTAGTAGTAGTAGTAGTAGTAATATAGTAGTAGTAATAGTACAGCCATCTTGAAGACCTCAGTATTGTCGCTGTTGATCAAGTGACACCTGTATAGGACAAATAAAGACTATAGAAAGTAGTAATACTGGGTAGAGGTAGGAGGAGGAACAGTATAGTAGTAGTAGTAGTAGTAGTAGTAGTAATATTAGTAGCAGCAGTAGTAGTGGTAGTATTAATGGTAGTAGTCCCAGCAAACCAGCCCGATCTGGGCCCCACTCGGGCCGCGTAGGGCATCCCGACTTTTGTCTGGCTATAGTAGGGACCCACATAGCCCTACAAAAACCCGATGCGTAGCGGAGTCGAGAAATGTGGATGCGTAACGATTCGCCCTCCCGTGTGCCGCCTGATTCTGCCCCACCACAAAGCCATGCTGCGCACACGCTAACATAAGCCTACTCTCGCTTCTCATTGGCTAAACTGTCTGGAATGTTTCGTCTGCTTCACATTTGCTGCGGCGTACATATGTGAAAAATATTTATACAAAATCAATTCAGCAAGATATCATTATTTAATTGTGCTTATAATTCTTAATTTGTATCATACAATATGTAAAATATTGTTAAAGTGTTTCTTTTAACTATTGTATTTATTTATACATTAAAAGCCAAGGTTAAATTTCCGTGCCCATTACTGCTGGTCTTTTCCGGTTGTCCTTAGGCGCCAATTTTCTACAGTTTTCTTCTACAGTTGCATGTGCTCGGATATTGTGTTTGCCTGCGAAAACCTATTCCGCTGTGGTTGTTTTTTTGGGCTTTGCCTTTCGTTTATGTATTTACACACGATTTCGATAGCGACGAAGATCATGTTAATATATATCATTATGGAAATGGTGTGTAAATGCTTAAGTGGGGACACACCAAGGACTTCCGAAAACAAAAACGCCTGTGCCGACAGTCCCTATTAACACCAGACATCTAAATTCTTTCTTCATGCAATCACATATCATAAACAATATGTGGGATATGATTTTAGGGTAAATCAGCATTGGCCAGGGATGGGGCATTATCGGGGTTGTTTCTGGTTTAAGTTGGGTTACGGTCGGGTAAGTTTTGGGTACCCCGACGATCGCCCGATCTTTATCGAAAGTCGGGCTACTGTTTGGCGAACGTGGGGTTACGATCGGGTAAGTTTCGGGTAGCCCGACGATCGCCCGATCTTTGCCCGAATCGGGCCCGAGTCGGTTCCAATTTCCATTTGCCCGATCGGGCCCCAATGGGTAGCCCGATCCGGGCCCCATCGGGCTGCCCGATGCGGGCCCTGAAATTGTGGTTAGCTGGGGTAGTAGTAGCAGTACTAGTAGTAGTAGTAGGTAGTTTTAGTACTAGGTAGTATTAATTTACAAGGTCCAGCAGACTACAAAGAGCTGAAACAGGACCACAAAATCAGGACCACAACTTGGTTGAAAGAGGATTCACTCCTGATCCGTATAAAAGGTCTGCTGAAATAACCCTAGTGGTAACACTGAAGGCACTCCACCAGCCGGTCTCTTTACAATAAAGGCATCCCACGCAGGGGACGCTGAGGCTATACTCTAATTTATCGAACCCCCGTTTACAAAAACAAAATAGAATATAAATATCAACAAAACACATACATATAAAATGCCTACATTGCTAAATAATAATATCATAGGAAACCCTAGTGACCATTTGGCAGAAAGCATCCAATATTTCCAAGCTGACCCAACAGACCTCATATTCAAATGAGTTTTGGAAGAGTTTTCAAGATAAAAGGCTGGCCTAGTGAAGAAGAAGATAGTATAGTAGATTGATTGAACAGAATAGGAATGAGAAAGAACAAAAGAGAAAGTCAGCGACAGTGGGAATTTAAAGCGCTAAATGTCCAGAAAAAGGGGATACTATTTATACAGAAATCCCCCGGCACCCCCAAGGTGGAAAGCAGTAGTAGTAGTAGAAGTAGTAGCAGAGCAGTAGCAGGGTTATATTGAAGACCTGTTAGTGTTGTCACAGTATTTCATCAAACGATACCTTTATAAGACATATAAAGAATGTAGAGAGTAGTAATATGATAGAAGTAGTAGAAGTAGTGGTGGTAGTAGTACAAGTAGCAGAAGTGATATGGGTACAGCCATTTTGAAGACCTCTGGTTAATATTGTTGCTGTAATTGATCAAATGATACCTGCAGAAGAGGAATAAAAACTTTTGTCATACAAGATAGATGTACGATAAGGAGTAGGAGTAGTAGGAATAGTAGAAGTATAATAGTAGCAGCAGCAGCAGAAGTAGCACTCTAATATAGTAATAGTGAACTGCCAAAAGATGGCAGAAATCTCTAGGGATAACCTGTGCATATGGGATTTCCCTACATTAACTCTTGGTGACCTATAAGGTTTTCTGTACATTTGCGCCTATATCCTGTAAGGATTTCAAGTTTATTGCAATAAATTGGGTTATGAATTTGAAAAAAATGCAAAAAGTTTATTTATTGTCACATTAACTTCATATTTTAGGATATGTTTACAAAATGGTTATTCTATGTACCCAAAGAACCATTTTGACTTTAGTACTATTTTTACCTGTTGGAATCTTGTAATTAATTCATAATTACAGGTATTTTATGGACTATGTTAATAAAACAACAAGATAGTGTGGATTGCGTGTGAATGTGTACACAGACAGTCAACACAGACAAGAAAACTCACTCTGGTTGTATACACCAAGTCCTTGTGCTCTTTCAGCAATAAGCTCATCGATAAGGTTACCAAACTCACTATTACTGTCGGAGCTATCCCCTGCCATCATGGCCGAAAATTTCGCAAACTCAAACCTCAAACAAAATCGTTAAAAAAGTACACAAAACCACATCAAACTTGCAAAAACGATAGCGGAAAACACATGGGAACCTTTCCGGAAGTTGACTAAACCTTCTCTCACGCACTGGAGAGTTCCTATTCCCTGTGATTTCATGACTAAAAGGTGCACTAACGAGGCGCGCATTACCGCGCTTCAGGATTACAAGCGAGGCACGCATTACCGCGCTATAGGACGCTAAGAGTTAATCCCAGGTTTCACTAAATGCTATTGTGCATCTACACACACAAGCCATACTGTTTACCTGTTCTTCAAGTTACAAAATTTTTTATTGACGGCCGACACTGTGAAGCTGTATCCCTTGTGTATCATATCTTCCGTGATTATGTCCCACAGCTCAATCTTCTTGATGCCCGGGTCTCTGAGGAGGTGGCGCCGACTGCGGTACAGGTCAATGAGGAGAAGCACTGCCTGGTGGTTGAAGTGGTCACTGACATTTTGATTGACGTTAGCTGAAAACAGTCACAGTAAAAGTTGACCTCAACCCTAGATCAAAATGGCAAGAAAAAAATGCGAAGAAAAAAAAAAGTCTAATTCACCCTCCCATTGATTGTGTGGTTGAGACTGGCCAAGGCCACCCATTTACTACTCTCTGCTGTTGGTCACTTTAAGCAGCATCGCATAGTGATTCCATGCCTTTAGCCCTGGCTGTGAATAAGACCATGCTGTAATAGTACACCTAATTTACTCTGCATGCCCTCTCCAAACTACTACAATCTTCCACAAACATGTATACTATGTTATAGTTTGTAATACTAGAGAGATCCTAAAGACACGGTCCAAGACGGGCGTGAACAGGAAACTCCCTGGGGGATTCCTGGATTTGTGATGTTATCGCTGATGCCAGTGATGGGCCAACGCTGCTGAAAAATGGATCCTAAGCAAAAATTCTGTGTTGGCTACAGTTAGTTCCTTTAACAAAAGCAAGAGAATTGGACTAACTTCTCTTAAGTTTGTGTGGTACAAGTTTTTGATGTCAAAGGTTACTTTGCTAGTAGGTGTAAGCTTACATGAAATTGTATAAATGTATGGAATTAAAAAAACAGACCTCAAACAACTGATCATATGCATGCTACACACAAGTTTGGACTTTATATCTCTCATAGTTTAGGGTCAAGGTCATTTTGAAGTACCAACACTAACCGACTCTGGATGTCCAGCTTTATGGACTCTGGAGGCCATCCCTATCACTGTCAAAGAGGAAGAGGTCCGGGGTCTCTTCAAGAGGCTGAACGCCCGTAGCGCCCCGGGGCCTGACCACACCAGCAGCAATCTCCTCAAAAAGTGCCACGACTCTCTCTCCCCCGTCTTCACCACTCTCTTTCAACGCTCCTTCGATGAGGGCCACGTTCCACTCCTGTGGCGCACGTCGACCCTCGTCCCAGTGCCAAAGAAGAAAACCCCGAAGGAGATGAACGATTACCGGCCTGTGGCACTAACATCTGTGCCCATGAAGTGCTTAGAGCGAGTGGCACTTCAGCAGCTGAGAGTCGAGACGGCAATTCATCAAGACTCGCTGCAGTTCGCCTACTGCCATGGCCGCAGCACAGAAGACGCCGTGCTGACGCTGCTTCATCACCTCCAGCAGCACCTCGACAAGCTCGGCACGTACACGCGGGTTTTGTTTGTGGATTTCTCCAGCGCATTCAACACCCTGCAGCCCCACCTCCTCACAGACAAGCTCCTGACCATGGACGTCAACCCCACCCTCATCACATGGATCCAGTCCTTTATGACCGAGCGTCCGCAAAGGGTGAGGGTTGGCAGCTCTCTCTCCTCTGTCTTGGTGACCAACACCGGTGCTCCTCAGGGCTGCGTGTTGTCACCAGTTCTCTTTACTACCTACACCGCCGACTGCCGCTCCACTGACCCACGCCGCAACATCCAGGTGAAGTTCGCCGATGATACGTCCCTCTCTGGGCTGGTGAACCCTGACGGCGACGAGCAGTGCTACAGGAGCGCGGTCGGCGAGCTGGTGGACTGGTGCGACCGCAACTTCCTGCACCTCAACGTCACTAAGACAGAGGAAATGATCATCGACTTCCGCCGACAATCATGTGACCACGAGCCACTGACCATCAAGGGCGAACCTGTGCGACGTGTCCACAGTTACAAGTACCTGGGGACCGTCATCGACGACAAGCTGGACTGGTCACCCAACGTCGACATCATCTGCAAGAAGGCCAGCCAGCGACTATTCTTCCTCCGGAAGCTGAGGCAGTTCAGAGTGAACAACACCATCATGTTCCTCTTCTACCAGTCAGTCATCGAGAGTGTCGCCCTCTATAACCAGCTGTCCTATTTCAGCTCCGCCAATGAGGGCGACACGGATCGTCTGGAGAAAATCGCCATCCAGGCCTCCCGGCTGATGGGGAGGGATGTGCAGTCGCTGGCTGGCGTCCACGAACGCGCTTCCATCACCAAGCTGCGTCGCATCCGCAACAACGAGGCACATCCCCTGCATGACGCAGTCGCTGCCTGTGTCTCCCGGCGCAGCGAGGGGCGCTTCCTCTCTATGAAGTGTCGCACAACGCGCTTCAAGAATTCATACCTACCAACAGCCATCCGACTGGCAAACGACACGCTCCAGCGATAAGAATGCTAACTCTTGTAATAAAGGAGGCAATTTGCTTTCGTGCGTTATATCTGCTGCAAACAATTATATAAGAATGTGGTGCTCTTTTCTTACTCAACTTTGACCAGAGATTTTATCAATTAGTTAATTTGGTTGTTTTGTTGTTCTTGTTCTTATCATTATTTTTACTAATTAGTAATTTTGTTCCCCTAGATCACCATGAAGCCTGGTTTTGTACCCTTCCTGTTGTTATTATTATTAGTTGTAGTAGTATTGTTATTATTATTATCATTGTTACCATATATTAATTACTATTTGTTGGTGTTGCTGTTGGATTATTATTTTTTTTTTAAAGTAGTTGCATTGTTATTATTATTATTTTTATATTTACTCTTATGATTATGATTAATATTATGATGATTATTTTGTATTATTATTATTATTATTATTATTATTATTATTATTATGATTTAGGATGGATCTAAGGCATGGAAGAATGGTTGAGTGTTAGTAGTTTTGTGTATACATGTATTGTGGAATAATTATCTGTGTGTTAAATGTGTACACATGGGTATGTTTTTTTTGATTGATTTATTGTTGCTTTAGGTCCAGCGGACTCTTCCGAGCCAAATCAGGACCGGACAACCCCCGATCCGCATAAAAGATCTGTTGAAACAACCCCAGTGGGAAAATTGAATGCCCTCCACCGGCCAGTCACTTTACAATAAAGACATCCCACGCGAGGGACGGCTGAGGGTTGACCTCAACTACGCGAACCCCCGGTTACAAAAACAAAATAGAATACAAACATCATTATAAATCATCAACAAAACGCATACATATAAAATGCCTATAGTGCTAAATAGTACAATCATAGGAAGCCCTAGTGACCACCCGGCAGAAAGCGTCCAACACTCCCAAGCTGATCCAACAGACCTCATACACAAACAAGGAGTCTTGTCCAGGAAGAGTTTTCAAGAAAAAAGGTAGGTCATTGATCTAGCGAAGAAGAAGATAGTATAGCAGAGTGAAGGACAGAGCAGGAATAGGAAAGAGTAAATGAGGAAGACAGCGACAGTGGGAATTTAAAGCACTAAATTTCCATAAAGTGGGGATACTATTTATACTGAAAACCCCCGGCACTCCAACGGGGGTACTGTTGCCGCAGTGAATCTGTCTTGCCTATAAAGGAAAGACAGGTTTTCAACTGTGGCTTTCACTTTTCCCTTTATAGGTTTGAACAATCTACAGTGGCAAGATTGCTCATGACCCCAAGGGGTTACATGGGTATGTGACTGGATATCTGTTTATGCATGTGTGCTAGTGTTCATAGATTTGTATTTTGGTATGGAAGTTGTGTTTGATAGTATATCAAATGTATTAATATTGTATGTCTATGTTTTTAATAGTTTTGATGTTATCTCCTTCCTTCTTGCACTGCTAAACAAATATCCATGCCATGTGTTTGGACAATAAAGAATCTTGAATCTTGAATCTTGAATCTAGTGACCTTGACCTTGGAGCGGGATTGAGCAAATGTGCATAGTATGTGTGTCTTACTGATATGAATCATGCATCCAAGAATCATAAGTTCAATATTCCTATCCTATCCTATCCCTTAACTCGGAGGTCGTAGGGGCACCACAGATGATCGTTTAACCAGAGTACTACATCTTTCCCTGTCCTCAGCAATCCTGAGTGTTTCGCTCAGTGTCAAACCAGTCCATTCTCGAATGTTGTCCTCCCACCTCTTTTTCGGTCTCCCTCTTCTTCTATTTCCTTGCACTGTGCCTTGCAGAATGGTCTTTTCAAGACTTGATGATCTGGCGATGTGGCCATACCATTGGAGTTTCCGTTTTTTCACCACTTCGAGCAGGTCATCGTGTTGTCCAATGGCTTGTGTGATGGTCTGTCAGACTTCGTCGTTGGTGATGTGCTGGGTATAGGAAATGCCCAGAAGTCTTCTGTAGCACCTCATCTCCATGCTTTGTATTCTTCGTTGGAGATCTGCTGTGAAGGTCTATGTTTGGCAAGCATATAGGAAGATGGAGATGACAAGGGAGCACAGCAGCCTTACCTTGGAATGTAGACTGATGGTCCTGTCTTTCCAAATTGGCTTCAACCTCGCCAGGGCAGCATTTGTTTGTGCGATTCTGGAGAGGACTTCCTGTCGGGACCCATAGTCTGATACAATAGCTCCGAAATATTTGAAGCTATGCACTGTGTTGAGGGATTGGCCTTGTCATGTTGATGCCATTGGTGTTGTTGGTAATCATTTTGGTCTTCTCTGCACTTATTTCCATTCTATAGGCTCTGGAGGTGGTGTCAAGCCTCTGTACCAGCTGTTCAAATTCCTGTTCCTCTCCAGCCAATCCATCAATGTCATTCGCAAAACGAAGGTTGGAGATTGCTCTTCCCCCTATGCTGACTTTGCCTTCATGATCTGCAAGGGCATCTGACATGATGCGCTCTAGGGAGATGTTGAAGAGTGTTGGAGAGAGTAGGCATCCCTGATATTTTAATATATCAATAGTAATAACAGAAAGAAAAGTGAAATTTTGTGAAAAAATTTCATTTTTTGACTAACATTTATTGACCCTGTGACCTTGGCCTTGAAGTGAAGTCATTCATTCAGTGATCATGTATGAGGTCACATGTTTTATTTATTTATTTAATTTTTGACACTTTATTTTCTTTTTTAATCAGGAAATTCTGGGCTACCTCTCCTGGGAAAGGCTATACACAATCTTACCAAGTTTGTTTGCGATAGTTGAAATAGGTTCTGAAATACTAATCCACTTTGCAAGTTTTGCACAGACGGACAGCGGATGGCAGACAAACGGATGGATGGGCAAATTTTGTTTAAAAGGTCATTTTTGGAATATTTATGACTCAATTCGCACAGATTTGCAAAAATCTAATAATTGTTTTTTGGGAGGGGTGGGTGGAGAGAGAGGTGGAAGGAGGGGAGGGGGGAAGGGTGAATATGAAAAGGAATGATGAAGTTGATGTAGAATGAGACACTGCAGCGTATCGGCTATATATAAATGCAATATTAAGAAGAAAAAAGAATACGAAAAAAAAAAGAAAATGAAACACACCCATATTTATGAACGTTGCTATGCTTATGGGGATAGTCATGATGAATTATCGGAAGCCATTTAGAAACAGTAGGTGTGCGAAAGTTATATTACTACGTCTATAAAATATGGTTCTGATTAAAGCAAAATAGTCCTAGACATTTCTTTGATTTTAAACTTCCTTCCGATAGTATCCAAACACAAGGTTATCATGCTAAAATGATAAAGAAGTACTGATGAAGATGCACATCAAGTGAGCATGAAAACACTGGTTTTCATGTCCATATGGCAGTGTCTGAGCCGTAGGCAAAATGCTAAAAATAGAAGGGAATTCCTTATTAAACTGTCCACGTCTGCATTGGACAGCGTTTCAGGATGAAACCATAGATAGATAGATAGATATTCAGTGTTTATAGGGGCCAGCAGACTGCCCAGAGCGGAATCAGGACCACACAAAACTAAGCAAAATCAGACAAAACTGCTAACATTTAAATATGATAAAAGATGTAAATAAAACCAGTCTTACTAATAAAAGTTAACCAAGAATATAAAGAAGACAATATGACCTATATTATTATATATAAAAAAACAAGGATAAAATAATGAGTACTTTTTCATTTATAACGGTTCTTCGATATTTTACAGTCTATTCTAGACTGTTTTTCATACTTCTCAGTAGCTAGAAAGGTTAAAAAAATAAATTCACTAAATCAGGATTGCAGCTAATCCTCAAATCCTGCAAACAGCCGCAGCAACTAATGGAGAGGCAAACATAAGACTTGCCAAGTCTAAGCTACATAGTGTGACTCATGCTAAGAGATGAATATTTGCTTATAATACTAATATAGTCATAAATTTGTTGTTGTTGGTGTGTTTAGGAGATATTTGTGCGTCATTTCCCAGTCTGCTATAATTTGAGTGTCTGCAAGAAGCTATACATGACTTAGCTTTACAGGCGAACACATCGCCTTTCTAGCCTATAATACTGACTGCATACGCATCACTGTAGCTAAGTAAACCAACGCAGTCAGTGCCTATTGCCTATTGTGATTGTCACGGACCAGTTTTCTAGTTATTTGGGTCCGATGACTTTATATTATTCAGTGATCAGGTTGGTTTAAGGAGTCAATAGGTAAATGACTGATTGATCAGAAAATCAATAGGTCATTTTCAAAATCAATAGGTCAAAAAACTGAATGATCAGAAAATCAATAAGTCCTTTTTAAAATCAATACTTACCAAAAAAAAATATGCTGTTATATCAACGCCATGGAAAAAACTTTCATTCACTGACCACGAACAAAGACAATTAACGGTTTTTATTTGTTGAACTGAGGTCTCTCTCTCTCTCTCTCTCTCTCTCTCTCTCTCTCTCTCTCTCTCTCTCTCTCTCTCTCTCGATTAGTTACCACTGAAGTGAACTGTCAACTGTTACTCAGCACTACATGCAGCTGGGGGTGGCTTATGGGCTTGTTTTAGTGTCAGGAGGCATCTTGGCTTTGCAGCCCTCCATGCCTCGCGAGCACTCATCAAGTCCACCTTCCCCAGCTTCACTGACAAAAGTTTGCTCTGTGTTTGAGGATTTAGTCTGTTTCTCAGCCCAGTGAGGATGCGGTTCTGGGCTGAGAAACCTCTCTCCAAGTCAGCAGTCTGCACTGGACATGTGATGGCCAGTGCAGCCAGCTTAATGAGGTTGGGGAACTCGTCTCCTATCCATGCAGCCGTTTGATCAGCTGCCAGAGAGGAAATATCAGACCTGTTTCATACTCATGGGAGTGTACAAGGTTTTTTACTGCACTCCACTCTGCCCTAGTGGCAGCAGGAGAAACCACTGGTTCGGATGTCTTGTGATGAATCGTGGGGTCTCCCTCCTCTTTCCAGATGTGTGTCTGATATCTTTATATCCTTATATTATCTGAGCGAAGTTTTGATTCAAAACAATGAATAGAAAACGGAAATGGGTTTACCTAGGCTAACGAACTGTCTTTTAAAACAATAACTTGCCGAAGTGAAACGAAATAAGTAACCATACAGTCTTTGCTTGCTTTTGACACAACGCAAAGTGTACACGAATGTCTGATTGGCCGAGACAAGTTTCAGTTTAGTTTTGATCCCAAATTTTAGTAGGCGATGATGTCATTATGTCACTTGCCGTCTGCAGAGTCGTGAATCGCGATATTTTAAAATGCCTCCCAAAAAGTGCCCGCAGATGGAAAAAGGCCAAACTAAACTGTTATTTAGCGTTTCGCACGGTGAGAAACTAGAAAATGTCAGCGCATCGCGGGGGAACAAGAAGTTCCTGCACAGGCCGAAATAGTTGAACTCAATCCGAGTCCAGAGGGAAAGCAAAAGTCCAGATAGGAGGCCAACTCGATGGCAACAACCGCAAAGCCAGGTTTATACTCAAACTGCTTTGAAACACAATGATACTACATCTTAAAGACCTGGCCCTATCAAAAAGTGTGAGGAAGTGTGTGTGAGAGAATTAAAAAAAGGTCTTTTAAGAGACATAACGATAAGTCGGATAACGACTTCTTTATTTGACCAAGACACATTCGTCTATGAAAGAAAATTGTAGAAAAGCAAAATGATAAATAGATCTAACTTCAATAAACGACAAAAAGAGAAGCGTACAACTCTTACAGATGCCTGTTGGAACATACAATTTGCCCAGCAAGAATATCATTGTGTGACATTCAAGTACTGTGTACAGTAGTGTTTTACAACAGTGAAAATAAAGGGACAGACTGACAGAGACCAGTCAACTTTGGATAGATTAATAGTGCTATTTGTTGCCTCTTTTAGGCTCTCCAAATTTTTCTTCTGAAGAGAACAACTAAATAATCTTACTGAAGCCAAGGTCCATCCAACCATTTCGTCAGGAACCGTCGCTCAGTGATGTCCCTGGTTTTGCGGTTGCCATCGAGTTGGCCTCCTTTCCGGACTTTTCGCTTTTGCTCTGGATTCTGGATTGAGTTCAACTATTTCGGCATGAGCAGGAACTTCTTGATCCCGCGATGCGCTGACATTTTCTAGTTTCTCACCGCGCGAAACGCTAAATAACAGTTTAGTTTGACCTTTTTCCATCTTCTGGCACTTTTTTGGAGGCATTTTAAAATATCGCGATTCACGACTCTGCAGACGGCAAGTGACATAATGACATCATCGCCTACTAAAATTTGGGATCGGAACTAAACTGAAACTTGTCTCGGCCAATCAGACATTCGTGTACACTTTGCGTTGTGTCAAAAGCAAGCAGAGACTGTATGGTTACTTATTTTGTTTCACTTCGGCAAGTTATGGTTTTAAAAGACAGTTCGTTACGTAAACCCATTTCCGTTTTCTATTCATTGTTTTGAATCAAAACTTTGCTCAGAAAAAAATGATCTGAATAAATTGAGGTCAGCGAGGATGATGTATCCTTTTGAAAATGGTCATAGGCTTGACTGACTGCCTGGAAAATCAATAGGTCGTATGACCGACTCACTGTCAAGTCAATAGGTCATTTCAAAATTCTATGGGTAAAATGCCGAAAACCGACGTCCATCCTGATCACTGATTATTGTTACATTATTGGACAGCATTCACAGCCTACTACAAAAGCTGAGAGGGATGAGTGAGAATAAAAGCTTCATGCTGTGGAGCATAGCAAGGTTCTTGCAAGCTTTAGTTTAGATTGTCCTCATGAACTGGTACTCATAGTCAAAGTAGTAACACTAACAGACTACTATAGATAATACTAGGTCATAATTTGTTGTTGTCAAGACAAAAACCTAGAGAACTCACCTTCATTACTAGTGTCCATGTCCAGCACTGCTTGGGTTACTGGTTGCAATAGCTGCTGAGAAGACGATGAAATATTTTTGGTATCAACTGGAAACAAAACAGAAAAATATTCCTATACACCTCCATAGTAGTGGTAATAGTACATGTAGCAGTAGTAGTAGTAGTACAGGGATTAATCTTGAAAGTGACCATAATAGGTCATTTGACCAGTTCACAGGAAAAACAATAGGTCATTTTGGAAAGCAATAAGTCACACAGTCTCATTCGATCGCTTATCAGTACAAATGGTACAAAATAACAACGCTAAGGCATTAACCGATTTTACATTCAGCCTTTTTAAATTGTTTAAATGACATGCTGATGCACACAGTTATAGGTAGAAATTCAATCCTTTTTAATTTGTCTGCTAATTATTACTGTTTTCACTGCTTTGAAAGAGACAACAGTTTTCTTGGTTTTGCTGCTGCCCATATCTGCAGCGCTCTTTCTATATTTACAGTTTCAAGCTTTACAGAAAGCAGCAAGTTCCGTGTTTCTGCTGTCAGTCTGTTCCGTAATCAGGGGTGAGATTTAGCGGTCGCCCGGTCGCCCGAGGCGACTTAAAACTGGCTCGGGCGACCTCACTTTATAATTAAGCCAGCCCGCCTGGCGACCTAAAAAAAAAACTACTTGCAGGTCACTGTTGCCTACTTCCCTTTCGCTGTCTGCTTTGTTTGTGAAAAAGGCACTCGCTACAAATTATGTGTATTGTCAAGGTGACGGTTGTTGATCCGAAAATGTGGAACTTTATTTCTAGAAGTAGAATCTACCTCACCACGTCCGAATCCCGTAGCTACAAGACTCACCCGATCATCCTGAGAGGCAAGCACCCTCAAAAGAATCAACAGACTCCAGCTCATGCAGCAGTATTGAAGTGAACGATTGTCGGGCTGCCTAAAAACCATGCGGGCTACCTCACTTTACTTACTAGGTAGCCCGGCGGGCTAGTTAGTCTCCTGGGTTAAATCTCACCCCTGGTAATGCTGTCAGAATGCGGTTTTGTGCAGAGAAGCTTTCTCACAATCAGCAGTTTGCAGGGGGCAGGTAACCGCGAAAGCAGCCAGCTTCAGCAGGTTTGGAAATTCATCCGCGTGGTGAGCTGCAAGCATGGCCCACACATCCCTGATGTTTTCTCGTGGGTAGTCTTGTGAAAGCACTGTTGCCTTGGCCTCCCCCATTCTTCCAAACATGCCTCAGAATTCAGTAGTGGCTGTGAGGAGGCACTTTGTTTTTGATTTTCTTCATCAATCCAATCATGAGTCTGGATCTGCCCATAGTGATCCAATAACTTCTGCATCTTGGCATCTCCCCATTTAGACAACTCCTCTTTGCTAATCTGACTGATGGGTCGCATAGCAAGAATTCCAAAACAGGACACTCGATTACCGACTTTTGGCCAGTTTCTGACCATGGCTTTTTTTTTTTGGAGGCATTTTTTGTTTGTTGACAAAATGGAATCGCAAACTAGATCTACACTGTGACTGTCAATGCGTTGGCGCGTTGCATGTCAGCAATGAAAACTATGGATCGGGAAAGCTTGTATTATACTGAAAGGGGAAATAATTTCATTTCGGTAATGGTTGTGCTAAGTTTTATTGAGTTCGCAGTTTGTATAGAACTTTTTAAATGACAAATCTTCGCAAAGTTTGACCGCCAGATCGTAAAATCAATAGGTCACTTGACCAGCTGGGTGGCAAAACAATCGGTCATTTCAGATTTTTATGCGTCAATGACCGATGACCGACGCCAAGAATAAACCCTGGTAGTAGTATTAGTATTAGTATTAGTAGTAGTAGTGGTAGTAGTAGTAGTAGTTTTAGGACAAAACAGGCCATGAAGCCTTTCTTACTGCCCTATCATTGTTATGTCTTATTTGCATGCAATTTTCCTATGATTTTTTAATTATTCATCTTTCATACTCATAGCCATAAAATAACTAAAATTGTAGGTGGTCCATGAAAAACAAAAAAACAATAAATAGCTCAACAGCAAAGCTGAATGCTATACATAGGCACATTTTCCCCAAATCACCAATCAGGTCCAAATTGCTGCATTCATTAAGTTTAAGATCTATGTCAGTGTATGTATGTATGTGTTTCAGTGTCTGTATCAGGGCTGAGCTTTAACGTTCGCCAACTCGCCAATGGCCCCTAAAAATAGTGTGTGGCGAGCTCGATTTGGGGTACCATTCGCCCGGCTGGCGACTTGAAAATACCGCCAGTGGTAGAGATTCTGTACCTGTACACGGACTTTTGACTTGCAATGTAAAACAAAACACGCGCCAACCGCTTCTGCAGTCAGCACCGGAGACCCGTTCCGATGCATGCTAGGAAGTTAGGTAACGCTAGCAAAGCGAGGGATTTGCGAATTAATAATAGCCTTTTCTCGCGAGACTTTCTTTATTCCCTCGCCGCGAAACGCTACTGCCCTGCGAGATCCTAGCCTTCTTGCTTCCTTGCGTGTATCGGAACGAGTCTCTGACTTCCTTGATGAGTCACGCGAGACTTGCCGTACTTTCGATATTCCCCATTCTCAGTCTTTTGTCAATCTCGAACGATGTGGCGCTTTTTAAGCGGTGTCTCGGAGCCTCCAGCAAAAAAAATAAAGTCCGAAGAAGAAAAAAAACAGCTGAAGAAGGCACACCCAAGCTCCTTCAAGTTTTGGAACATTGAGGAGGAGGATGTCGATGATGAATAAATTATACAGTGCTTGTTTTAAAAAATGAAACAGTGTTGTTGTTGAAATTTATCTTTATTTATTAGCTGCAATAGTTATACAGTTTAAAAAAAATGACCGTGCTTTCAATCAAGGGGTCTGGCAATCTGAGAAATATTTTGGCAACTTCAACTTCCCAGGTTAGGAGCCAGGCTGGCTCCTTAGCCTGGCTTGCTAAATCTCAGCCCTGTGTATGAGATATTTGTGTGTGTAAAGACAGTGAGCTGGTAGATGAAGGGTGGAAAATAATAGTATCAGTATTAGTTTTCTAGTTAATGTTAATGTACAATCTTGTCTTATACAGTGATCGTCCTTGGGATTTGCAAAACCGGTACGACGTCACAGTAAACAAACCCACTCGAACGCAAACCGGTAGGCCAGTCACGGAAACCGGTACGAACCATAGTAAAGCTTAATAATGCGTCACTATTTTATATATAAGTAGATGGCGACTCTGTTAATGCACTTTCTGTTTCATTAGAAACATCTTCGTCTTCACATAAACTTCTTTTATCGCCCCTCTCCCCCCTAGCAAAAAATGAAAAAAGATATTTTTGCTTCTTCATTATTACTAGCCTATCTGCCACTGTCGCAATACATACTGAGGAGCACGAGGGAAGAAAAAATAAAAAAGTGCGCGAGTTTAATTTATCCGTATTCACGATAGCTTTGCGCCCGTCAATGTTATATCATTCTGTATTAATTACCTCAAAGAATATGGCAAGGCTACTGAACGCATTCGCAGGCCTCTCGTCTACACTCCCTAAACACATAATAAGCGTGGCTGGCTGGCTGGCTGGCTGGCTCTCTCTCTCTCTCTCTCTCTCTCTCTCTCTCTCTTTCTCTCTCTCTCTCTCTCTCTCTCTCATAATTTCTCTTGTTTTCCTTTCTCTTTTTCTTTATTTTTGAAACCAGTCAAACAAAATAAGAACCGGTAGGCTCTACCAGCTACTGATTTTTCAACCTGTATTTTTATTCTCAAACCGGTAAAATACCGGTAATTTCCGGTTAAATCCATCCCTGTTATAGTGGGTGTTTTACCACTAGCATACAATGATACAGTTTGTATACATTAGATAAAAGTTCTTGAACGATTAGATTTAGACAGCATTAGATACTGTATGCAAAGCCCAACAGCTATATTATATCATCAATCTGTTTGTATCCAACTGTGTTAATTTTTCCTGACAAGTGACAGTGAAACAGTTAACAACACAATATAGCAGTATACAATATGAATACCAATACTTTATTATCTCAACAGAGAAATTCCATCAATAGAGTACAAGACACATCTATCAAACCAAAGAAGTCCCAAACATGACAATGCCAAACATCAAGCAATAAATTTAATTTTCAGTTTGTGTGTCCAAGGATCCTTTACAATTCAAAATTCTACTTCAAGTCCTTGTGACCCTGTGCTACAAACTTGAATTACAAGTTACAGGGGGAACAAATCTACCAATAGCAATCCAAATATTTCAGCGATGTCTGAAATTACATGAATAAGTCATCTTCCCAACACCAGCAATGAAAATGTACACGAGGAAAATGGATAAACATTACACTTTTACAACCCTCCCACCCACCCTCAAAATAACAAAACTGCCTTGTCTGATCCTGACCTACTGACAAACTAATTACTATACATCCCAAACCCAAACTTTTATTAACTCTAAGACTGGGTTTCGGCTAGGATCGTTTTAGTGACGGGGTAAAAAGGGCAACATGTAGTAATTTACCTGAAAAACTAATTAAATAGGCCTACCTGAGATAACTGGTTTGCAGTCAGCTGCATCTTCTTCCGAGTCAGCACTAGCCATCTTTACTATCACAATATTGGAGTCCTGGTCTGTCCCAAACTTAGATGATCTAGTTTCCATCAGAAGACTCGTTCTAGGTTAAATCAGGGAATGAATATTCCGTGACATACCAACCGATATTGCTTCTTGCCGGAAATTTACAGTAGAACGAGAAACTGAAACTAGCAATGGTTTCACTATCTGAAATTTATATACAGATAGAAAATTCCAATGCAGACCTCGGTTTTATACCATGAGAATGGCGGCGTTGCAATATAATGTTCTTGATAACTCTCAGGCCTGCAAAGCCGTTCATTCAAGCAACAAGTAGCCCCAAAAGTGTCGCTACTAATCATACCCGTTTTCCAATTGCCACCATTTGCATTTGCGGGTATATTTAGCAACACAGCAGTTCTCAGGTCATACTATAAAGTTATAAATCATTTAATTAACTATTAGTTTTTCATCCGTTGTGAATTTACGCGAGCGTCTGACATGTGGCTATTTCCCAATAAAATTGTTTCAAAAGGCAAATAATGAATTAAAATCTAACAAAATTGACTGAAGTTTCGGCTGTAGCCAACAGCCTGGAGAGGATTGGGACCCACCATATCTTTCTTGCCCAAGAGGAAAAGAACCACTAACTCCATACCGGATCGGTCGTCGCCCGGGTCACCAAGGACCAGGACTTCCGTTGGCCACCAGGACGGAGGTAATAAGTGTGTTACTGATGGACAACTTAGCAAGATCCGCACGAGAGATTACATCATCATAAAAGCCTGGAATGACAGGACCCTAATTGCGGAGGGAAAATTAGAAGAGCTGGTCCACGAGCTGGACCACTATCGATGGAACATTTTAGGTATCAGCGAACTGCGCTAGAAAGTCCTAGGTAAAACAACGACCGACAAAGGCCACAAGCTTTATTTCAGCGGGAGAGATGACAGGCACGATCACGGCGTTGGATTCTTGGTCCACAAAGACATTGTAGACACAGTCATGGGTTGCCGCCCAGTCTCCCATAGACTCATTGCCATCCGTCTGAGAGCAGCCCCTTGCAACATAACCATCATCCAGGCATACACCCCAACATCAGGCTATGACGACAACGAAGTCTAAGATTTTTATGAACATCTGCAGGCTGTCCTTGACCAAGTGCCGAAGAAGGACATAGTCATAATGCAAGGCGACTGGAATGCAAAGGTTGGCCAAATCGCTTACTACAACTGGAGAGACACATGTGGCCTCTACTGCAACAATGAGACAAATGACAGAGGTCTGAGTCTCTTGGAGTTTGCCAGATACAACAATCTGATACTGGCAAATGTATACGCTTGGTTCCCACAAAAAATCCAGATGATGGACCTGGCACAATTCCAGCCGGGAGCCTCACATCCAGATTGACTACATCGTTGTCAAGAAACGCTTCAGATCAAGCGCCAACATTGGCAGGACACGTACTTTTCCAGGAGCAGATATCGGAAGTGACCACGATCTCATGATGATGTCGTTCCGGCTCCACTTGAAGAGAGTAAACACAGCAAAGTGCACCCGCCTGAAGTTCGACCGGGACAGACTGCAAGACCCGGAGGTGGCAAAAATATTCAAAGCCACAATTGGAGGGAAATTTGCACCATGTCTGCTCATTTTGGAGCGGGTAAACTTTAAAGTAGATGTCAACACCATGACCACCACCTTCAACTCAGCTGTGACAGATGCCGCCACTGAGATCGTTGGCAAACACCGGCCAAAGAAGAAACCATGGATGCCTGAGCTTTTGGACATGTGTAACAAACGAAGAGAGATGAAAACACACACACCCACACACCCACACACACACACACACACACACACACACACACACACGCACACACACACACACACACACAAACTCACAGGGAGCTGATGCCTACCGAAAAATCAACAATGACATCCGAAAAGGCATGCGCACAGCAAAGTAGAACTGTACAGAAGATCATTGCCAAGAAATAGAGAACAGTCTGAACAAGAACAACAGCAAGAAGGCCTACCAAACTGTGAAGCGGCTGACAAGTGTTAAACAGCCCAAGGTCTCCACGATCCAAAGCAAGTCTGGCATATGCCTTACGGAAGAACAAGAAGTCTTGCATAGATGGACAGAGTGCTGCTCTGACCTTTACAACTTCACACCAAACGGAGACCCATCAGTTTTATCATGCCCCCAGAACAGAGAAGAAGAAGAAATCCTCCCAATTCTCTGAGAAGAAGTTGAGGCAGCAGTGCAATCGCTGAAGAAGGGAAAGTCAGCGGGAATGGACAACATACCCGCAGAATTACTTCAAGCAGGAGGAAAAGCGATGTTTGACGCCCTCACCATTATCTGTAACAAGATCTGGCAGTGTGGGGAGTGGCCCACACCATGGACCCAGACGCTTGTCATCACTCTTCCCAAAATGAGTAATTTCAGGAGTGCGAAAATTACCGCACCATCAACCTCATCAGCCATTCCAGCAAAGTTCTCCTGAAAATAATACTCAGTAGGTTGAAACTCCAAGCTGAACAAATCATAGCTGAAGAACAAGCAGGATTCATGGCAGGGTGAAATACCACTGAGCAGATTTTCAACCTCAGAATAATCTGTGAGAAATATCTACAGCACCAACATCTTTATCATGTGTTTGTAGACTTCAAGAAAGCGTTTGATCGAGTCTGGCATACAGCTCTGTGGGCAACCATGAGAGTGTACAACATCAGCCCTAACAATATTGAAGTCATCAAAAGCCTGTATAATAATAATAATAATAATAATAATAATAATAATAATAATAATAATAATAATAATAATAATAATAATAATAATAATAATAAGGATATTTATATAGCGCTTTTTCCCAATGAACAATATCAGTTCAAAGCGCAGTACTCACGCATTCATTCTAAACATCCAGCTTCATGCAAAATAAAATCAGACACTTGCTAACGAACAAGAGACGAGGGAGGGAGGGAGGAAGGGAGGGGAGAGCTAAGGATGGGTGATGGGGTGGGTGGTGGTGGTGGTCTGAATCAAAACAAAAAAACAAAACAAAACAAATGTAGGAATGACGACGATGATGATAAGAGGCAAGATCAGATACATCTAAGGAAGAGATGAGTTTTCAAGTTGGATTTGAAAGTAGCTATGTTTGGAGAGCTGCGAAGAGAGAGGAGAAGAAAGTTCCAAGTTGAAGGGCCAAGCACTGAGAAAGGTCGACGGCCAGCAGAGGAGAGTTTGTAGCGGGGTATGTGAAGCATGAGGGTGTCAGAGGAAGAACGAAGATTTCTTGAAGGCTTATAGGAATGTTGAGGTAAGAAGGGGCTAAGCCATGGACGTATATACGCACTTGTAACAGAAAATAGCGATTTTGTAGATAATTCTATGAGACACTGCAAGCCAGTGGTAGTGAATGTAGAAGGGGAGTGATATGATCAGAGACGTGCAGGTGAGTTCTAAACACGTTGGAGCAGATAAATAGAAGAAGAAGGAAGTCCAGCCAGGAGAGAGTTACAGTAGTCTAAGCGCGACAAAACAAGAGAGGAAATAAGTTTGACAGTAGCGTCAGTGGTCAGATGTTTGTGGACAAGGCCTATTCTACGGAGATGAAAGTTGCATGTTTGACAGGTTTTGCGTATGAATTCTGACATGGAGAGGGTGTTGTCAAGAACGACACCAAGGTTTTTGACAGAAGATGACATAGGAAGAGTGGTCTGGCCAAGAGTGGCAGTGTCTACAGAGGAAGAAGACAGGTTGTGTTTGGTACCTGTGAGCATGACTTCAGTTTTGTTTGCATTGAGTTGGAGCTTGTTGACTGTCATCCAGTTAGAAATATCTTCAAAGCATTCAGAAGTTTTGGTCAGAATGGATGGAAGGTTTTGAGCAGTGTGACTGTTTGTTTTAGCTGCGTAGAAATTGTGGAAAGTGTCATGGTTTTGGATGATGTGAGACAGAGGAGATGTGTAAAGGGTGAAAAGAACAGGGCCTAGAACTGACCCCTGAGGAACACCGAAGACAAGTCTGGACGGTTCAGAGAGGTGGTTGTTGATGCAGACAGATTGAAGACGATCAGTTAGGTAAGAGCGGAACCAGCTGAAGGCACCGTCTTTTATTCCAAAAGAGTTCTGGAGGATGGAGTGATCGATAATGTCAAAAGCGGCTGAGAGATCGAGAAGGGTCAACAAGGAGATTTTACCAGAGTCAGTGGCAGAGAGGAGGTCATTCACGATGTGAAGAAGAGCTGATTTAGTGGAGTGGTCAGGACGATCGGCAGACTGGAAAGGGCAGAACAAGTTGTTCGAAGACAGATGATGGTTGAGCTGTTTCAGGACAACCTTCTCAAGAAGTTTGGATATGAAAGTAAGATTAGAGACAGGGCAGTAGTTTTTCAAATATTCTGGGTCGAGGTTTGATTTTTTCAGTAGTGACCGCACGGTGGCGGACTTGAAACAGGCGGGAACAGAACCGGATTGCAAAGAGGGATTGACTATGTTCGTGATGGCAGGAAGGAGGTCGGTGATACAGTTTTTGAAAAGGGAGGTAGGGATGGGATCAAGCTCGCACGTCTTGAACGACATGGTGCTGAGGATCTCAGCAACCTCAGGCTCAGAGACAGATTGAAAAGAGAGAAATGGTACTTCAGTGAAATGTGGATCAGGAGGACAAGGCTGACAGGGAGTGTCGTCGAGAATTTTGCGAATGGTTGCGATTTTTGAAGTAAAAAAAGTCTGAAAAGAAAGAGGGCAGTTCTGGTAGTGGAATTTTGGATGGTAAAGGGGAAGTGTGGGTGTTCCCCAGAAGTTCGTTCATAGTGGAAAACAGTTCTTTGGAGGAAGCAGAAGTTTCTATCTTATTGTTATAGTAGCGTATTTTGGCTGCAGAGATAGCTTTGCGTACGTCATGCTTGTGCTTCTGATAGGTCTGTTTGTGGACTGTGAGTTTGGAAGACCGCCACCTGCGCTCGGCTCTACGCCGCTCCCGTTTGGCCATGCCGCTCTCGGGAGAAAACCACGGCGCAGATGGACGGTCAGAGATGAGACGAGATGATGCAGGAGCGTGTTTGTTAAGAAGATGGCTGAGAGTAGCGTTAAAGAAAGAAGCAGGTTCAGAATCAGGAAGTGCAGAAGAAAAGAGGAGGATAGCCTCAGTGGAGAAGTTTTTCTTGTCAATGGCTTTTAGGTTACGGAGTGTGACTGAGCGTTTTTTTCTTTTGAGGAGGAGAGAGGCAGAGAGAGCAGAGGACAGCGTAGTGGTCAGATTCAAGATCTTGTGAAACAATGACTTCAGAAAGAATGTTGTTGACTGTCTAGCGATTACCCAGTCGATAATGTGATCGGACAGAGGGAAAGTGGGGTCGATAACAAATTGTGAGAGGCTATGAATATGCAAGTTCTGACAAATGCGCTTTGTTTCCCAGTGATCAGCTTGGTCAAAGTGGATATTGATGTCACCAAGAATGATAAGTTTGCCGGGTTTGGAAGAATACAGGTCCAGAAAGGATTCAAATTCTTCATGAAACATGATAGGCTTGAGTTTGTTTTTTGAGCTGGGAGGGGGACGATAGATACAGATAAAGGTGATGGTTTGGCCATGGATGCTGAGGGTGGCCTCAGCGAACTCAAAGGAGTCGTGGGCGAAAGGCAACTGTTGTGAGAAAGTGACATGAAGAGAGTTTCTGTAGATGATGCAAATACCCCCACCCCTGGAGGGGCGAGGGAAAGAACAGAGGGAAAAACCAGGAGGGGCGAGAGAATGGATGATGGGCTCGTCGCCAACAGGTCTAAGCCAGGTATCAGTAAGCAAAATAATATCAACATTTCTTTCAACAACAACCTACAACGAAGAATACAAAGCATGGAGATGAATTGCTACAGAAAATCCTGGGCATTTCTTATACCCAGCACATCACCAACGACGAAGTCCGACAGACCATCACACAAGCCATAGGACAACACGATTCACAGTGGTGAAGAAACGGAAACTCCGTTGGTAAGGCCACGTCATCAGAGTATCAGGCCTTGCAAAGACCATCCTGCAAGGCACGGTGCAAAGAGGCAGAAAAAGAGAAGAGATGATACCATTCGAGAATGGACTGGCTTGACACTGGGCGAAGCCATGAGGGTTGCTGAGGACAGAGAAAGATGGCGTACGCTGGTTAAACGATCATCTGTGGTGCCCCAACGCCTTTCGAGTTAGGAGATATGATAGGATAGGAACTACAGTTTAGAAAAAATAATATACAAATCGAGCTCAGTCTTGCAAAATAATATTCAATGTCCAAATTAAAGCAACGGGAGTTGCAGTTGTTTTTAATTATTTCATTTTACATTTATTCACTTGCTCATCCTGGGGGAGACTCGATCTAAGCCTCGGTCATTCTCAGCTACGCAGCGTGATCAACATTAACATACACGCGCAGTATTATTATAGTCGTGATTCAACGCTATCAACGTGTGTTGGAGGGTTTTGCTGTGTCCGTGAAAATGCGACTGGTTCTTGGCCGGTTATATTGGTGGACGAGTAATGATTGTATTTATAGTAGGGAACTCGCGAGGTGGTGTTCTAAAGGGTCCGAATGTCGTGTAAAGCTGCATACTCGCTTATTTGAGAGCTTTCACATCAATGATGCAGAGTAATAAACTCGTCTATGATCTGACTATATAGTGTAAACGTTTGAAAAAACACCTCAGAATCAGAGAGAGAGAGAGAGAGAGAGGGAGAGAGAGAGAGAGAGAGAGAGAGAGAGAGAGAGAGAGAGAGAGAGAGAGAGAGAGTTCAGTTCAGTTCAGTTCAGTTCAGAAGATGAAACCTTTATTAGCATTAGGTCCTATGGACCTATTTTACAGCTAGTCTTTAATAAACAACTCAGAACAAACAAAATTAACATAAAATAATTTAAAACAAACATATTCCTTAACTTTGGTAACAAGTCACAAAGCAAATTAATACATTTTAATACACATAGTCCCACCCTTCTACCCCTCCCCATCCCTCTCCTCCTCCCTCCGCACACACAAGCACACACACACACACACACACACACACACACACACACACCAGCACACACATGTAAATTCACACATTCTCAGTAACTTAAATTGTCGCAGGTTAGGTAAGAACAAAGAGGTATACAATCATCTTAAATATTAGGAGCAAAGGGAGCTTAAATATTTATGAAGTCTAGTTTTAAAAGATGGTAATGATTGACTTTTCTTGATTTCTTCTGGTAGAGAATTCCACACGCTTGGACCAGAATAGGACAGATATGTTTTAAATATGTCTAAGAGTGGTCTCGGAAATGTCAAATTAGGTCGGAAAGATGAATAACGAGATGATGATTTGCTAAAAAGTGCTTTTAAATAAGCAGGAGCTCTATTGTTAATTATTTTATACACTAAAACCGCTTTATTGTAATTTAGGTGTTTGTTATGGGGGGAGCTTGCCAGCTATTTTTAGTTTTGAATCGGTTGTGATGAATGCGTTGGGGATGACTAATTTGGCAGATATGCTGTGAATAGGATTAATTTTTTTGAACAAGGCATCACTGCAGCCATCCCAAATTGTTGATGCATAATCAATGTGAGGTTTGATTTGAGCATTATAAAAAAAAATATTAGCATCTGCAGTTATGACAGATTAAAGCTTAGTATATAGTATAGTAGTATAGTAGCATCGGCGTAGCGTTAGGCTTCTGTGGCCTGTCGCCGAGTCTGTTGTCAATATTTCTCTAACTAGGTCAGCAAACTCGGTCTTTTGACCGGGGCCTAAACTAAAAACTTTTTGTTTGTGCGGAGGCTACTGATCTTTTGATCAGATCTAACAACTGTGGGAGTCTCTTCTAAACTATGAATGTGTTCGTGCATATGTTCATCTAGTCTATTTTTGAAGGCGTTCACTGTCGGTGCTTCCACAACGCCTGCAGGCAGATTGTTCCATCTCTCGATCACTCGTTGTGAGAAGAAGGTTTGCCTCAGTTTCGAGTTACATCTGGGCTTCACGAGTTTAAAGCTGTGACCTCTGGTGTGGCTATCCTTGTCTAGAGTGAACAAGCTGGCTGTAGTCTTATACAGGTCATGTGTATGCTTATACGTTTCAATTAAATCTCCTCTCACTCTTCTGTACGCCATACTTGGTATTTTTATTTTGGCTAGTCTCTGCTCATAAGGCAAATCTTTCAGACCACTGACAACTTTAGTCGCTCTTCTCTGCACGCCTTCTATCAGTTTTATATCCTTTTGAAGATGTGGGTGCCATACAACATTACTGAACTCGAGGTGAGGACGAACCAAGGCCGTGAACAGCGTTCTCATCGACCCACAGTCCAAATACTCAAACGACCTCCGGATAAGGCCCAGGATCTGATTCGCCTTATTCACTTGGATTTCTACGTGTCGTGAGAACTTCAGCTCGCTATCTATGTGCACCCCCAGGTCCCTTTCAAGATCAGACGACTTGAGCACTATCCTCTCCCCACTGCCATGCTTACGCATCTCATAGCTCCTGGGCTGTTTATTCTTCCCACCCAAGTGGAGTACACAACATTTCTCTGCGTTAAATCGGAGCTGCCAGGTGTCTGCCCAGTCCACTAGTCTATCGAGGTCATCTTGGAGAGCTGTACAATCCTGTGCACTATCCATCCTGGAGTAAACCTTGGTATCGTCAGCAAACATCTGACACATGTTTTTGACTGCATCAGGAAGATCGTTGATGAACATTACGAATAGAATCGGGCCCAAAACACTTCCCTGCGGGACTCCGCTCTTAACTGATGCCCAGCCTGACAAGTGCCCATTCACACAAACTCTTTGTTTTCTACCTACTAGGAAGTCCTTGATCCATGACAGTCCTTTTCCCTGGATGCCCAGTGTCTCTATCTTATGCAAGAGCCTCATGTGAGGCACAGAATCAAACGCCTTTGCCAGATCTAAGTACACCGCATCAACCTCAGCCCGTGTCCAGTCCTCCAAACAAGCCAGCAGATTCGTAGAGCATGATCTACCTGAGACAAAACCGTGTTGGCAATCTGACAAAAGTTTATTCTTGTCCAAGTGTTCAACGACCCTATCCCTGATAATAGCCTCTAGCACCTTGCAAACTATGCTGGTAAGACTCACTGGTCTGTAATTACTGGGTTCACTTTTTTCACCCTTTTTGAACAGAGGTGTCACTTGTGCTTCTTTCCAAACTTGTGGTAACTTGCCATCCCCAACAGATTTTTCAAAAATTACTTTTAATGGTCCGGCCAGTATTTCTGCTGTTTCCTTTAACAACCTAGGATGAAAGCCATCCGGACCAGGTGATTTGCTAGGATTTAGGTTTTTTAGTTTCTTGCATAATTCCGCCTCGGTTATTTGTATCTCATCAAGAATGGAGGTCAGCACTGGTTTGTCACACGCAGGCATATGAGATAAATCTTCATCCGTAAAAACACTACTAAAAAAGCTGTTGAGGACTTGCGCTTTATTCTCGTCTGATGTCACTTTCATAGTTCCGTCATTCAGGTCTGATACACCAACTCTTGTTTTCATTTTAGTCCTGGCGTAAGCGTAGAATGCTTTCGGGTTGTTTTTGGCTTCCAAGGCGATGGATTTCTCAAAGTTCTTTTTGGCAGCCTTACATGCACTCTTGGCCTGATTCCTAGCCCTAGTGAACTTCAGGTAGTCTGCACCCTCTCTAGTCTGCATATACCTAGCATAAGCCTCTTTTTTCATTTTCACTTTCGACAGCGCTTTTTCGTTTAGCCACAGGGGTTTTCGCCTTTTAGTACTAGGTTTCACTATTGGAATGCAATCTTTCACAATCCGACTTACACAATCACTGAGAATATTCCAAGCTTCTATTACATCGAGGTCCCTGATCTTATCAACCAGATGCTCGTTCTCAAGTTGTTGTCTCACCTTTGAATAGTCTCCCTTTGCGAACACAAACCTCCCCTCCCTGGTTTCTGGTCTACCTGTATAGCACCTGTATCCAAACAACAAGCAATGATGGTGACTCTTACCCAAGGGCGCCACATGTTGCACTCTATCTATCATAGCTTCCTCACTGGTAAAAATCAAGTCTAAAACGTTTGGTTTTTGCTCCCCCCCCCTGTAGTGGGTGGGTTTCTTTACATGTTGTAATGAGTCTCTAACATAGTCCATAAACCTGGATGCTGGGTGATTTGCATCACTAGGTGTGAGCTCTTCAGTCCAATCTAACTCTGGGTAGTTGAAATCTCCACAAATCAAAACGTGAGATCTATCGACAGACATCCGACTGACAAGCTTATTAATCAAGTTATTGTTCTCTTCCCTACTATTTGGTGATCTATACACACAGCCAACAAGCAGTCTATCTCCACAGACCAATGGAACTTCACACCACGACGACTCCCTCGCCAAATCCAACTCTCCGTCCAACAGCACGGGCTGGGCCCGCAATGTCCTGCTTGTCCACACCGCCACTCCCCTATGACACTGAGCCCCCCCCCCCCAAGATTTGAAAAGCAATCATATCCATCAAAGTCTAGTTCAACCGGTTGTATAGAGCCAGCATTGTTCTTTGGTAAAACTTCAGTCATACACACAACATCAGGTTTCTCACTCTCTAGCACAGCTAAAAATTCATTACGTTTATTCAACAATGAGTCACAATTTGTATAAAAACATTTTAAAATACCACCACCATTAAAATGCTTAAAAGAGGATCTGACCTCAGGATCATTCTTCGCTTTCTGTCCTCCCCTCACCTCTCTCCCTCCGCTCTGCTCCTTCTTGTCAGATTTGTGACTTTTCCATTTCTGATCACCCAATTTTCGTCCCCCCCCCTTTGACTTTGACTCTTCCCTCTTCTGATCTCTCACTAGGACCAGCTTCTTCATCTCCGCCCTTTCTAAAGGGGTGGAGTCCTTCTTAACAAAAACATCCTTGAGACTCTCACATTCTCTGAGCTTCCTTCAATATCTGTCCCACCTGCAAAGGATCTTTCACCGTGACTAGCAGTGGTCTCCTTGCCTTACTATCCTTGCTTTCGTTTGATCTTAGCCGCCTGCAGGAAGTAACTTCCAGCTGAATGTCCAGGGTGGTGCTACAAACATCTTTCAGAAATGCTATATCATCAGCCATCTTGTCTTTAACCTCAGACTTTTCACTCTCCGGCACCCCGAACCAGACAAGATTTCTCTTCCTTCTATCTCTGTCTGAAATTTCGTTCAGATTTGCTTGTCTTTCCTCCTCAACAATTTCCTTGAAGCTAGCAACTGTCTTAGTGCTAACAACCTCCTGTAACTTCGACTGAGATACCGTCTGTTTCAGGGTATTCAGCTCAGCTCTCATATCTTTAATTTGGGAACTAAACTCATCCTCCAATTTCTGCCTGAAATCCGCAAAAAGTGCAGAACATTTTTCCTCAATCAAACGGTCCTCCTTGACAGCCGTCAAGGCAGATTTTTCGCACCCCTCACAAAACCAATACAAATTTTTTTTGAGAGAGAGTTTTACAAAGAGTGTCAATTTGTGAATACCAACTGAGTTTGTTATCTATGATTACGCCTAAAATTTTATGACTTTCAAGCTGTTTGATTTTTTTCCATTCATTACTAGAGAAACGGATCCTGATGGTATTTTAAAATTCTAGTTGTTATTAACATAGCTTTTGCTTTAGCTAGCTGGATTCAGTGACATTTGTTTTAAACTGCACCAGTCAGCAACACTGTAGAGGCTTGTAGAGATTGCTAAATTTCAGCTATGTTACTGCCCTGATTTTGTAATGTTGTATCATATAATAGAGTTATTTGAGAGATGTAAAGGTAAGTCGTTAATATAAATACAAAATAAAACAGGACCTAAAACAGATCCTTGAGGAATCCCATGCTTGATATGGCCTACAGAGGAATTTATACCAAAGACTATAAATACCGTATATAAGCTCTTTGTTTATATCATGGAGATGTACGAATTGCGTCCGATGACTAAGATATGAATTTTTAAAAAAATCCAAGGAAACGGAGCCATTTAGATTAAGTTCATGCTTTTGGAGCAGTATGTAGTGATTATTAATGAGATCAAACTCTTTGGAAAGATCCAGAAAAAACAACTCCTGACAACGTAGAGTTATTCATAGCAGAAAGCGATTTCTTAGTTAAAAGAGCTAGTGCAGTGGAGCAGGAATGGTGACTACGAAACTAGATTGTAAGGAATAAAAAAGATCAAGATCCTCTATATATTTTGTTAGGTGAGTGTGAATGTGATGCTCAAGTATCTTTGAAAGTGCATAGAGCAGATCAGATTTAGACCGATAGTTATTAAAATCAGAACTTACTTTTGATTTAGGAAGGGGAATAGCCTTAGCTTGATTATATGTGATTGAAAATGTATTTTTAGTAATGCATAAGTTGAAGATGTAAGAAAGGAAATTCACAATATAAGGCAAAGAAAGTTTCAAGGCCTTATTACTAATTTCATCAGGACCTGCCGACTGTGTATTTGTAAGTTTTGATATATATTTAGCAACTTCATTTACGGTAATGGGTGGTATTTTAAATGGTGAAGAGCTACTTGTTCTTTGCTTACAAAATATAGTGAGACAATATGAATAAGTGTATTTGAACAATCCAATTTCAGAAAGAAAAGAATTATTAAAGGCGTTAGCAGATAAATTGGATGGAATTTCATGATGATTTGAAGATGAGCTCTTAATAAAAGAATTTAGGACATGCCATAGTTGAGAAATGTCACTGTTATTTTCTACTAGTTTATTAAAATAATTTCTTTTGAAGGAAGAGAGAGAGAGAGAGAGAGAGAGAGAGAGAGAGAGAGAGAGAGAGAGAGAGTGTGTGTGTGTGTGTGTGTGTTTGTGTGCGTTTGCTTGGGTCACGTTTTTAAAAATTACTTTTAGTGTGTGAAATTGTTTAATGGTTTTCAGTAGTTCGTTATTCAAGTTTCTGTTAATTTGTCTTTTTCAACAAACCAGACAAGGAAACATGTCGAATAGTTTCTGGGTGTGTGCTGTGTGCGTGCGGATTAGAATTATTTCTGTCATCAGTCAAAACCAACAAACCAAAAGACACTATGTAACTGATGAAAGGTATTTTATTAACACAAACAATCATATTTCAAGGTTTATATACTCGTATAATCTACAACGAATTTACCCTACGATGATAGTTAATAGTCTTTAAGGAAGTTTATCACAATTTGGTTTACCTTTTCAGTCAAGAAAATGAAACATAATAAACACACAAATGACATGAAAACTGAAAGTTTCTTGATTTTGTACATGGGTAGGCAACAGTAACATTTTCTTTTAAATAATTCTAATTCTGCATTTCTTAGAACCAATATTCATAATGTGTTAATGTAAAGCAAGGTGTACAATGCTTGCACGATTATTTATTTATTTATTTAATCGTTCTTATATAGCGCTTTTCCAAATCAAAAGCTACTCAAGGCGCTGGCCGATACAGGATCTAACTCCAGCCGTCCGAGGCGCCCACTAGCAGCCTTTGGGCGGATCGTCTGATGCCCCGACAACTGAGCAAAATTCTAAGAAAACGTTCTTTGTGCTTGCTAGGTGTATTTGTGTAGCTAGCCGGCAAGGACATGAGCTTCAACATATTTAAAGTCCGTGTAATGAAATGCGTGCATGCACAAACTAAACCTCGGTTTATACTCTCATCGGAAGGAACAGGGGCGAAGGGTCTCGGGATCACGTTATTTTTGTTTCGGCCTCCAGGCCGTCAATAGATTTGGAACCACTGTCTGCCTGTACGGGCTGCAATGTTATTGCTTAACACTCAATGCTTCAATTATTCTGCCGTTGCGTACACACTAAGCCAATTGCTGTCCCAAAGCTGCTTCTTCTGTTTGTTTTTATTTCTTGTGTATGTTTTGTGTGTTTGCATGCTCTTAGTTAGTCAGTCATTGTTTATAGGGTCCAGCGGATTGAAAGGAGCCAAATCAGGACCACAAAATAATTAAAAAAATCTGCTGAAACAATCCTAATGGTAACACTGAAGACACTCCACCAGCTGGTCACTTTACAATAAAGGCATCCCATGCAGGGGACGCCGAGGCTGTACTCTTAATTTATCAAATCCCCGTTTACAAAAACAGAATAAATATAAAACATCATTATAAAATAAAAAAACAAACAAACACATACATATAAAATGCCTACATTGCTAAATACTAATACCATAGAAAGCCCTAGTGACCGTTTGGCAGAAAGCGTCCAATATCCCCAAGCTGACCAAACAGATCCTATACACAAATGAGGAGTTTAAGGAGAGTTTTCAAGAAAAAAAAATAGGCAACTGGTCTAGCGAAAAAGATAGTAGATTGATAGAACAGATTAGCTCTGCTATATTTTTTTTTATGGAAACATGTTTTCAATATGAAATGGTTTCATTTTAAATGGAATCCAAACGCCAAAACATGGCTGCAGTGTTACTGCTACTGTTATAATTTGAACAGTGAGTAACATTTCTAAGCAAAGATGATAGAGCACAACATTTCAAGAGCAAAGGCTATGTTGATATAATCTGAAAAGCTAACAAGAACTTATTAAATAACTGTTATAGTATAAAGTATTCAAACATGTAACGATGATGATGTTAGAGATTATAATAATAATAATAATATTATAATCATCTTCATCAGTATCATCACCTGTGAATGATTGAACAATGGACAGTATGCATGGGCGTATAAACCTGCTGCACTTAAATGGAATAACGTGTGTGGAACATTGAAGTGTAAGTTCCACACCCACCAATGGCAATACGGTAAACGTGGTTAACCACCCCAGGGAATAAGGGGTATATGAACCTTAATCATCACTGAACCACCAGAGCAATCATTCTGCTGCGATGGACAGCAAAAAAAAAAGCCACTGCTATCTGCCCACCAAGGGATTCAAACCTGGGTCATCGGTGTGTCGGGCGAACGGTCTACGGTGGAGGGTGGACATTATCAATATCTGTATCATAATCAGTATTACCAATGCATAGCATAGGGGTATTGTTACAATGAACGTAAATCCACTGCAGTGCCACAGGATGTTACACTGTTACATAAAGTTTATAGAAGACGGAATGACTGAGAAACACCAGTCTGACAATTACATTACATGATTATTGCTTTAGGTCCAGCGGACTCCTCCGAGCCAAATCAGGACCGGACAACCCCCGATCCGCATAAAAGATCTGCTGAAACAACCCTAGTGGTAAAACGGAATGCTCTCCACCAGCCAGTCACTTTACAATAAAGACATCCCACGCAGGGGACGCTGAGGCTATACTCTAATTTATCGAACCCCCGTTTACAAAAACAAAATAGAATACAGACATCATTATAAATTATCAACAAAACACAGACATATAAAATGCCTACATTACTAATTAATAACATTATAGGAAGCCCTAGTGACCACCTGGCAGAAAGCGTCCAATATTCCCAAGCTGATCCAACAGACCTCACACACAAATAATGAGTCTTATCCCGGAAGAGTTTTCAAGAAAAAAGGTAGGTGACTGGTCTAGCGAAGAAAAAGATAGTATAGCAGATTGGTACAACAGAGCAGGAATGAGAAAGAACAAATGAGAAAGACAGCGACAGTGGGAATTTAAAGCACTAAATTTCCAGAAAGTGGGGATACTATTTATACTGAAACCCCCGGCACCCCAATGGGGGAGTCTGACAATTGTCTAATCAATCACATAGTAGGAATCAACAATAAAACAAACCAAAACAGCAAGCATTTAGAAAACGATTTTAAATGACACTCTACATTAAACACAATAAAATTCCTTCAAAAGCAATCACGTAGTAAATACAAATATTTAGTTATTTTAATTTTTAATAATAATAATAATAATGATAATAATAATAATAATAATAATAATAATAATAATAATAATAATAATAATCATCATCATCATCATCATCATCATCAACATCATCATCATCAGAAGAAGAAGAATAGTAACATTTTTTAAGTTAATTAATTAATTTTTTTTTAAAAATCATCATCATCATCATCATCATTGTCATCATCATTATCATCATCATTATCATCATCATCTTTATCAACATCATTATTATTTGTATTGTTATCATGTCACTACCACCGGTAATATTTGGTAAACACTGAAGTAAATTTGTTATTAAACAAACAAATATACATAATAAATATTTAAGAATAAAAAAAAAATAAATTTGTCACTATAATACAGACCGACATTTGATAATGTATATGAATGTTGGATTAAAACAAACACTGCAAATGTAACTAAAGATTTTTTTTAAAAATTGGTCATCAAAGATTTTTTAACATTTAAAATATGTTTTTTTATTTTGGAGCTCATAAAATTGAATGTTTCAGTTTTTAAAAAATCTACGATGCAGCATAATTAGTATAATTTTATAATTGGTAAAATTTGGTAATAATCGGTACAATATAACATAATTGGTACAATGTGGCAATGACTGGTACAATATGGTAAACTGGGGAAAACGTGGTAACAATTAGTACAATGTGGTAACAACAGGTACAATATGGTAACAATTGGTACAAGTTGATTAATGAGGAAAGAGTTGTTGCTTAGCACACACAAATACAGACAAACAGTATACAGTAATTAAGCCAATGCATCAATGCACCACCAAAATACACATCTTTACAATTACATTTAAGCTAAATTTGCAGATGCAGTTCCAAAATTTGCTGTAAAATGTACATACGGCATATAGGCAATTTTGTCATGAAACGATTTATATGGCACAGAAAATCAAATTTGGAATTTGTGAGGATATATGGCACATAGATAAGCACACTTAGCACTTAAAAGATTTATATGGTCATACAATCAAACTTGCATTTAAGAAATGCATATTGCATACAACAGAATTTTGTATGCAAAATATGTATATGGCATTTAAAGCAGTCAGATTGTGTATTTAAAAGAAAGACAAGTAAAAGGGTTGAAAGAGGTAAAGCACACCAGATTAATAATAATAATAATAATAATAATAATAATAATAATAATAATAATAATAATAATAATAATAATAATAATAATAATAATGTATATTTTATATAGCGCCTTTTCATACAAATGCTGAAGACGCTTTACAATTACATCCAGTTACACATACATGCAACACATAAAAAGCACGATAATTAAAACCAACATCAGCCAACAAGCAAAGCATACCCAAAGCAAGACATCAACAACATAGCCATACAAAGAAAGCGCGAAAAGACATACAAGCACATAGTTAAACCACGCCAGTACAAACAACAGGGTCATTAAGATAAACTAAAAATATAAAAGGAAATCATACTACAAGTGCATACAGGGCATCAGCAAACCAGCGAAGCAAACTCGAGGCTAGGCATTAAAATCAAGACATCAGCAAACCAGCGAAGCAAACTCGAGGCTAGACATTAAAATCAAGACATCAGCAAACCAGCGAAGCAAACTCGAGGCTAGACATTAAAATCAAGACATCAGCCAACCAGCAAACCTAAGCAAGACATTACAGTCAACATTGCCATACATACATCATGATACACAAACAGAACATCAGCAAGACATGCTGAAAGCAAGAGAATACAAGTATTACAAAAGGCTTAACAACAAATCTTAAATACAGAGCAAGGATCAGCAAACATACATGGGATCGGTACACAAGTAACACAATACTCCAGGAAAGACAATACATGCTTCCGCTCACAAGCGAAACAGACTAAAGATCTCTATACATGTATTTCGCTGAAAGGAACACCATGACATAAGAAATGACGTTGTTACCATAAATAGTAAAACAGTGAAGACATAACATAACCCTCTGGAATGCACTTCCTTAAGAACCAAAAGAGACTGAAAGTCTTCTGTCTTTTGTCTTTTCGCTGTAGCCTAAAGACGCATCTGCTTTTCAGCCATTAATTATTTAATGTATTGGAAGCGTTACTATTTTGTGTATAGTTGTGTCGCTTCCGTGTTTAGCTTATCTCTTCCTCTGTGTAAGTCGTCAGCTGTGGCTATAAATGTTTTTGCCCTTCAAACATGATTCTCCTAGAAGTCTATTTCATCATCATCATCATCATCATCATCATCATCATCATCATCATCATCATCATCATCATCATCATCATCATCATCATAAATTGTGAGTTCAATATAGATTTATATACATGTATTATTTATAACAAATGTATGACACAGAGAAGTTTATTTCATATTTAAAATTAACAAACATCAATCCACAACTTTAAAAAAAGCTTATTAATTGTGAATTCAAGACTCAAGATTGTTATCTACAAAAAGTGTGACACAGATATAAGTATTTTGTATTAAAATCTAACAGAGAGACATTCATCCACATATTAAAAAAACAAAAGTGTAAATAAATGCTTACTGATTGTGAATTCAATACAAATTACCATAAATAAACTTTATTTTTTACAAAATGTATGACACAGAAAAAGTTATATTGTATTACAAAAACAACTTACCAAATATTGAACTACACTATCAACAATTGTAAAGAATCACTTATTAACTGAATTTAAAACAGATTTATATACTTTAATTATTTACAACCACGTATGACACAGGATTGAACATTTTGCATTACATTGATACAAAAAAGTATTTCTCAGAATCCACTGTAAAGAAATATTGTAAAATGTAAACATTGAATTGTAAGTTTGTCAATACAATACAGACATTTGCAATAAAATCAAACTGCACAGGCAACACCTTACGAAGCATTACGAGTGTGTCGTTCAATACAGATAATTCATATAAAAAGGCATGCAAGTTTTCTTCACATATTACACATATTTGTTATAAGAGGAATGGCATGAAAACAACACCGACTGTACACAAATAACTGCACAACAATGCTCGTGAAAATGAGATAATTTTTTCACCTGATACACTACAATATAAAAGGATGAAAAGGTATATAGGCTTACATGAATACATGAATATGGTGTAGTTAGTCTGTTAGTCAGTTATGTAGTTAGTCATTGTTTATAGGGTCCAGTGGACTGCAAAGATTTAGTCATTGTTTATAGTGTCCAGTGGACTGCAATGAGCCGAATCAGGACCACAACTTGGTTGTAAGAGGGCTCACCTCTGATCCGTATAAAAGAATTGCCGAAACAACCCTAATGGTAACACTAAAGGCACTCCACCAGCTGGTCACTTTACAATAAAGGCATACCATGCAAGGGACGCTGAGGCTGTACTCTAATTTATCGAACCCCGTTTACAAAAACAAAAAAGAATCATTTTAAAATATTAACAAAACACATACATATAAAATGCCTACAGTGCTAAAGAATAATACCATAGAAAACTAGTGACCATTTGGCAGAAAGCGTCCATATCCCCAAGCTGACCCAACAGACCCCATACACAAATGAGGAGTTTTGGGGGAGTTTTCAAGAAAAAGACAGTTGACTGGTCTAGCGAAGAAGATAGTAGATTGATAGAACAGAGTAGGAACGAGAAAGAACAAATGAGAATGACAGAAACAGTGGTAATTTAAAGCACTAAATTTCCACAAAGTGGAGATACTATTTATACAGAAACCCCCGGCACCCTAAAGGGGGTATATGATGTATAGTAAAGTACATTTTGCATTAAAATGAAACAAACACAAACCATACACATCACAGTATAAATGCAAAATATTTATCATGGAATTGAATTTCATCATTGCCCGAAATTCGCCCGCATGGGTGACGAATAAAATTGAAATCAAAACCAAACGAGAAGGGCAAATTCCATATGACTCACATGTTCCTTATGAAACATGCAATATTTAACATGAAAATGAGTAGCCTAATAAATGCAAAGTAATACCAACTTCGATTTATCGACGCTCTTGACCTTGAGATGACCTTGATCTCTGTATCCAAATACAATCAGATACGATCAAATAAACTATAGCAAAAGTTCTATTACCCATCCACCCCATAGACATATATAAGAATAGACTGATCAAGGGAAGAAAATCTACGTGGCGGCCGCAAAAGGGTTGCTTCCCCTGAGGTTCTACCCTTCTGCTTAGTAACTATGTAATCATCATCGTGAAAATAAATAAATAAAACGATTATTTCTATTTAAATCTGTTTAAAATTTTTTTTAAAAAATAATATAGTCATGCAATTATTATTTTAAAGTAATTATTCCTTTATCATTATTTTAAACTATATATTAAATTATTTATTTTTGGTTATAATGTAAGGAAATATATTGGATTAAAATATTTATTAATTTAAACTTTCTTTATCTTTGGATTTCATGTTATATTACACATTTCTTGATCTTGCATTAGTTCCATAGTTAGGGAATTACTGGCAGGTGTTTGCTCTCGTAATTTTGTTTGAAATTTATTAGTTATTTATGGTTATTTATTTTTATTTTTGTTGTTGCAGTGGCGACACGCATTTGATATATTTTATTTTTTAGTTATTTTATAATTATTTTATTAAATTGTAAGAAGGTAAGCTGATCTGATTAAAAACTGTGTTTGCATTTTATTTACTTACTATTATATTCTTAATTCCTTTTCCTAGTAATGTTGTATAGTAGGTGTAAGATTGATTGATTGATTGTTGCTTTAGGTCCAGCGGACTCTTCCGAGCCAAATCAGGACCGGACAACCCCCGATCCGCATAAAAGATCTGCTGAAACAACCCTAGTGGGAAAATTGAATGCCCTCCACTGGCCAGTCACTTTACAATAAAGACATCCCACGCAGGGGACGGCTGAGGCTTTACCCCAACTACTCGAACCCCCAGTTACAAAAACAAAATAGAATACAAACATCATTATAAATTATCAACAAAACACATACATATAAAATGCCTATATTGCTAAGTAATAACATCATAGGAAGCCCTAGTGACCACCCGGCAGAAAGCGTCCAACACTCCCAATCTGATCCAACAGACCTCATACACAAACAAGGAGTCCAGTCCAGGAAGAGTTTTCAAGAAAAAAGGTAGGTCAGTGATCTAGCGAAGAAGAAGATAGTATAGCAGAGTAATAGGACAGAGCAGGAATGGGAAAGAGTAAATGAGGAAAACAGCGACAGTGGGAATTTAAAGCACTAAATTTCCATAAAGTGGGGATACTATTTATACTGAAACCCCCGGCACTCCAACGGGGGTACTGTTGCCGCAGTGAATCGGTCATTCCTACAAAGGAAAGACAGGTTTTCAACTGGGGCTTTCACTTTTCCCTTTATAGGTTAGAACAATCTACAGTGGCAAAATGTTGCTTACATTTAAACAAAAAGTGTAGTCTTTGCAATGTTTTTTTTATTATTTATTATTAGAGTGTAAGGCAATTTTAATCATCAAATATAATTTTTTTAAATACCAGGAGGATAAAGCAAAGATGACAAATAAGAAAAGTAATGTCATGTCAGAAAAGAAAAAAAGAAACACAAATTTCATCTCCAATTATCTTGCAAAGAACTTTCTGTGGTGTAAAATTTTATTCTTAAAACATAAGCAGTTTAAGTTAAGTAGATTTAATTACAAACCAAAAATCATTCATAAGATTAACATTTTGTTCAATATTAAACACACAAGATTAAAAAAAATAATATTATAGGAATTACATTAAACATCTGTTAAATTAAAGCAGTCATTAAAAGCATCAATTAATATTGTTAATTTATTATTCACATATTTAGTTGTATATAAAAACAAATGATATAGTGACTTGCATTAAATTACACAACAATGACAAATCAGTGTTGTTCTGATTATTGTAAATGTCTGTCCAGAAACCATGATATTATACTTATTAACTAACTAGTTAATTTGAGTGTTTTCTCTCTTTCTTTCCATATGCTTAAAGTAGGAGTTGATCACATGTACATAATAAGTCAGGTTAACAATAGTAATAATAATAATAATAATAATAATAATAATAATAATAATAATAATAATAATAATAATAATAATATGTCTGATATTGGTTGTCAAAACGAGTGTAATTTGTATCTAGGTATATTATGTACAACAAATTGTCTTCATTTTAATTTTTACATAATCAACAACACATACCACTTTTCTACTGTTGCACTCTTTGCAGTAATCATAATTGGTAATATTTGCATCTGAAATTTAATGTTTCTGGATTGAGGACAATTACATTCCCATGTCTGTAGAAGCAATCTTCTTTGAACTGCGCTGAACATAGGACTGCTGTAGGTGATGGGTAGTATTTGTCTCTTTTCATGTTCACCAGCCTGTTTAGCCTATCAGTGTCTCGGTGTGGAAATCTGTTTTAAAAAATGACAACAACAAAAACTATAATAATAATTTTAAAAATGCTACTTAACTAACTAAAACAAAACTTCACAGCATTGTGAAGCAATCATGAACACAACAGGGACTGCTAAGTATCTGAAAAGTTAAAAAACACAACAAAGAAATATCAAAGGTACTTTTAATTATTATTAGACAATAAAATACAAATTGAATTTTCTAGCTATGCTCAGCTTCAGATCATAAGAAACAAACAGCAAAAGAAAAAATGCTACTTTCTAATATAGCAGGGGAGCCCCAAACGTTGATCGTGATCAATCGAGTAGAAGATGACGTGGCATTAAAAAAAATTATGTTGTCAGCCTATTATATATATGTTTTGCATTTTTGTGGTAGATAGATAATTTTGGCTTGGTCATTTTAAAGTAGCTCGCATGCTGAAAAAGTGTGGGTCCCCTGTAACATAGTATAAGATTGCCTGGCTATGCAGAAGCAGTTTGTCTTTTTGTATGTAACACTTGTTGTATTCAAGGTGTTGTCTAATAACTGATTGCGGGAATATAACTGGTGATTGCCCAATATCAGTTATTATCACTGTTCATTTAAATAAATTGTTAAATTAAATATAGCTATAGCCTCTGAATTAGAAATGTGATTTTTGTCAGTCTGCTCATGGGCACATTTTTATATATATCATTAGAGTAACATTTCATGGTTGGTTGGTTTTATTTTAAATCTTTTCACTTTACAAGTGATATTAGACAACATGTAAATGAAACAAAACAGGATTTCAATAACCTATTAGTATTATTATACTCACGTTGAGGTAATTATTTTAGGATGATTTATTTATTCGCCTATTTTACATAGGACTATAAATTTAGCCTGGAATTGAAGTAGTATTTATTTTTGAATCATAATCATGAAATGTTGGTCTGTGCTCAGTGCTAACAGAATTACTGACCAACTACAAATTCAGTTGTACTTCACATTCGAGATTCAGACGTGAAAGGGTCAGGTCGACTTGCCTTGCCTCCTCTTCGATATCTACATAATGGAAACTTTGTTCCTGAATCCACATTTGTGCCTTGTGACATTCTTGTGACAATTGTGCTTTTTACACCAGTGTGACTTTGGAGTTATACTTCAACGGGATTTTAAGTGATACTTTGGACTGCAGTGTTGTGTTCTGTGGTGGCATTTTGTCTACTGAGAACTTTGGACTTCTAGATAACAGCTCTTTTGTGCTGCGGACACTTTTCTTCGACGGTTCGGCGCAACCTTTACCCGCCGAACCTTTACTCTTGAAACATTATTTGTGAGCAGCAAACCTGTCGCTACTGCACGTACTTTGATGGCAGCTTGCCGAACTGTGATCGGCGCTTCCAAGTGACAAGCGATTTTTTACGGTAAAATTACTTTTACTACTTCCCTATTTTAGGTCCTGAATTGGATTTTTAACTTGATCGGTGTGTGGCTTTGGTCGGGCACCCCTCCCTGCTTTTTTTTTTTTTTTTTTTTTTTTTTTTTTTTTTTTTTATTTAGCCTAACAATTTTATGGATAGGACTGAGTCTTACTGTTCTCCAAAACGCCATCGTATGGCAAATAGTAGGGGTAGAAAAGATTCCCCAGTTGTGAAGAACAAAACTGATGATTTGATGGATAGCAGCCTAAATGGCCTAGGAGACTGTCCAGTCAAAATTGCTCCACTTGGCGACCTGGTTGCCAGCGCTGACATAGGATCGACCAATACCGGCCGTAAAAGAAAAACCTTGTCTGTTTCTTCTTCCTCTTCTGGGAGTTCAAATGAAAAGTCCATTGAGGTGGATGATCGCTCCCCGGCCCCTGGCCCTGGTGCCTCGAGCCCGGAGTGTAGCGGTATTCCACCGGAATCCGAACCGTTGGCGACTTCCCCGTGCTCCGCGCCGGTCGAACCGCAGGCTGAACAGGAAAAAAATTGGAAAACTATCACCGGTAGGCGCAAACATAAAAGCAAAGGGCCGCCATCGCCGCCCGTCGCTCCAAACTATGGCCTGTGCCAGTTTCCAGTGGTTGTTACTCAAGTGGGGGACAAAACTTCCTTGTCCCTCAGATCCTTAAACTGGAAATTGGCAGACTTACTAAAAACATCAGTGGGGGTGGTGGAGCGAGTTAGACCACTGGGAGAGGGATTTTTGATTGGGTGTAAAACCAAAACACAACAACAAAAACTGCTGGAACTCTCGCAGATTGGCCAGATTTCTATTTCTTGCAATATTCCCATCCCCACTGTGGAAGGAGTAGTATCAGGTATCCCTGTCTCTGTAACTGAAGCAGAGATTCGGGAAAAATGCGATGGGTCCATCGGACCGGATGGGACTGTGAGCAAATGTACTGTGCGCAGCTTTCGTAGGCTTCCCTTGGCGGACGGGCAACCGTCCACCTCGGTAAGAGTTACAATTGAGGCGGATTCACTGCCTCCTGGCCTTCTCATAAACCACCGAGAATACGGGGTCTCACCGTATGTAGCAGCAGTGGTCCGTTGTTACCACTGCCAAAAATTCGGACATATTAGAAGACAATGCAAATTTGGTCAGATTTGTTCTTCATGTGGTGCGGCCGGTCATGCTGGCGCCCAATGTAAAGCGACAAAACAGTTTTGTGTAAACTGCAAGGGCAGCCACTCAGCGGCCAACCTAAACTGCCCTGCTCTCCAGGAGCGCCGTTTGGCGAACCGACTGCGAGCTACAAACTACATGCCTAGAGTTCAAGCCCTACATGCAGCTAAAAAGCAAATTACAACCGACTCTAATCGGTTGCCGGGCGAGAAGACTTACGCTTCCATAACTGCTGTGGCAGCGTCTGTACCATTGTCGATGGGCAACCAAGAATTGCTCGGCTCACCCCCTCGCCTGGCGGGAGGGACTGAGACTGGAGTACCTCCACAGGTTACTCAAAATTCAAATGTTAAAACTTGGCCATTGACGGCCCGCCGGGAAAAAGGTGATGATCCATCGGTGGCCATTCGAAAGTTGGAGCAAATGGTGGAAAAACTCACAAAAACCGTCTCTGACCTGGTCGAGGTGGTGAGTGGCTTGATTGACAAATCAAGAAATGTACCCGATCGGGTCGGGGAGATGGACTGCGTGCCGGACCCTATTGCGCCGCAGCCTGTTAGACCAGTGATGCGGGATGTAGAATCCCAGTGCTATCAGAAGAAGCCGGCTGCACGGCATGCATCATCCCAGTGCAGCGCGAATGAATTGGAGGCTTTTTTGGAGCCCATAGCAATCGGTTCCTTCGTGGATCGATTTGACTGCTATACGCAACACATAGGAAAGGCGATGCCTCAAAGATTCTATAAGGATTTTCAAGAAACAATGAATGCTGCTAAATATTACCTGCAATCTGCAGCGGATAGCCATGAAGAACTTTACGATGAAAAAGATAAAAAGGCAATGAAATCGAGGGCTGCCAAACGCTAGACCCAAGCTACAGATATAGCTAATATCATTTTTAACTCAGCCTTGTACTTTGATAGGCCAGACTATATTTGTAAATAAGACGATTTGTTATTTTATCAATTGTTCACTTATGGGACAAAAAAGATAACCGACTTGATACATGCCATGTAAGATGTAAATATTTTAAGGTTTTTCTTACCAAAACTATTTTTAAAATTATTAAAGATAAAAATCTATTTTAACCTAAATTAACCAAGGCCTTTCCTGAGCCTTTTTTTAACTTTTTTCTAATTGTCTTCCCAGGGGGGGGGCTCGTCTTGCTGCCACACACTGTCGATACAGTAATTTTCCTACCCTCCTTCCGGCCTGTTGCCGGCCTCACGTCCCTTGGCATTAGTGGTAAAACCAGACCTGGTCTGGCAGAACTTAGTGTTGCGGGCTATCTACAGCCCAGTTTGAATGTCCTTAACATTACCATAATAATAGGACGTAAAGCTTCGCTTCGCTCGCTCGTTGTACTTCACTAATTCTTGTACTTGTCTTGTAGCCGTGGGTTAGTAATTTACTAGTGGTATACTAAAGTTACTAACTGAGTACAGTACGTCAGTAGCCTACTTAACTTCAAGTATCAACACTATCAAGTATTATGACTATCAACACCAGTTTAGGAACGTAAATATAATAGGTGCACGACCCTAACTTGGACTTTAACTAATAAATACAGTTTAATAATTCATTCTAAAATTCCCCTTTGCTTGTATAAAATTATATTAAATACATACATATTTTATTCGATCTCGAAACTTCGACGGCATGATCATCACATCAGTACATCACGATTGTTTCAATCATTTCAGCAGATCTTGTTTGTCATTTAATTTGAGATTCTGGGGTAGTAATAATAATAATAATAAATTATAAGAACCATTTACATACCTGTGGAAAGTGTATCCTTTTTGTCTTGACTCCTTAGTGTCTTTTCTCGAACAATTAATCGCCGCACAACACGGCATGATTTATGTAGCAATACTTCGTCATTATTAAAAATGGCCTTGCAGGGGAGTAACCGCAAGGGGCATAACTACCAAAAACCAGGCACGCTGCTCGCCTTCTTCGCGATACAGGCTTGCGCAGTCTATTCTTATATATGTCTATGATCCACCCCACTGATCTAAAAGAAATGGATATACCCTGGCTAGCTCTGTATGAAGCCAAAGTGCCGCCATATTGGTACTCGTAGTCTAGTTTACTTTCGCTATTGTCGCTAGCAGGCATGAGGCAGTCTATGCTCTGTAATTCCTGGTCAATTACTGAATTATTCTTGCACTTTGAAAGAATTACGATAAAATATCATGCTACAACATAGGTTTAGAGTAGACTGTCAAGAACTAAATGATTTACGGATTTTGAGATCGTCACATTGGCACTACGATTTCATTTTCGATAAAAGTGGCTAGTACTAGTAGGGCACAGCTGTTAAAAATTTTGTGTGGCTGTTTTTATCTAAACGTCATTTATAAAAGTATCCCTTGGACTATCCCAGTCAGCTCATTTGCATGCTATATCAACTGCTGTTATCTTTATAAAATACTGGGGTTAATTGTAGTGGATGCTTGTTATTGTTAATTTTATGTTTTGTTATTTTCTTTTAATTTTAGAACATGGGAGCTTTTTTCAAGATTTCTTATGTGCTATTTATCTTAAGTCCTTGTTTCTAATACGCAGCTAATAATGATACATTTTTAGTTGAATATGTATGCAAAGTCAAGTGCTAAGGAAAAAAAAGCTTGTTTTGAGGAGCAAGTTTCAAAATAAGATCATCCAAACAACTATAGAACAATCAAGCCACATAGAGATGATAGAAGGAGTAGAGAATGAGGACAGCAAAGAGGAGATCGCCCAATTTTAGTTAGTTGTAATGTCATTGCTAATTGAAAATTGTATAGAGAAACACAATACCATGTGAACAAAGACACTACTTACAAACAAGTCTGAACAAAAATGAATGTGTGCAAGGTTAGAAAATTTTATTCATTGTAAAAACCCTGTACTCAAAAAATCCACCCCACCAGCAAAGGTGTTCACAATAATTACATCTGTGTGCATGTCCCTATCTCCAAATACTGTTGCCTTTTTAACCAAGATAGCAAAATTCAACACAATTGTACAAAATACACAACAGCAGTACCTATTACAAATATTTATTTAACATCATTAACATGTCATTCAGAACTTTGCAAATTAAGTTTATAATTATAAATGCTGTTTAAAGAACAAATACTTTCTGTTTATAGGTATATAAGCTAAAAGGGCCACACTTTGAAGGCTTTGTTTATTTTGGGCGAAAACAGGGTTATTCAAAAATTTGAGCTGTCATTAAACAATGATAAAGCGAACCAACTGCTAAAAGTCTGAATTTTCTATTTCTGTTCTGACATGGAGTTATTTTCCCTATACCATACGCTCTTACAAGATACAAAGTGACAAGTGATCACACATGGAGTTATTTTCCCTATACCATATGCTCTTACAAGATACAAAGTGACAAGTGATCACAAGAAATGTATTTAATGTTGCAGCATCATAAAAGGAGTAAAAATAAAACAGGGTGACAGTACATGCGATATAAGATTAAAAGATTAACCATTACATATTATCTGTACAAGGCAATACAACATTAAACAATTAAAATTATATCTTTTTTTTTTTGCAACATGTTTTTATTTCAGCCTTTTTTATTCTTCCATTCCAGAGTTTCTTCAGACTCGACGTAAAAAAAAATCAACTATCTCATCCCCCAACATATCATACATTACAATAAAGCGATATCACTATGGCAGTATGATTATATTATGATAATGATTAACTGAGGATAATAATAAAATAAAATATGATATAAGAGGCTGTTGTTTTATATATTATTAGTGAACTTTCATAATACTACACTCACACAAATACAAAGTGGACACAACTGAGGTACTCCAAATGAAGATAAATTCACACATTTGTAACAACCGATAACTCCCAACTAACATAAACAAGAACAGGCAAATCATAATTGGATAGAAAAGGTGAAAGATCCCATCAGGGACTTTACAACAAATAACTGGCGTTGCCATAATAAGTATATGACACAAATACAAAGAAATATTCAGCTATGACAATATCTCATTCAGTAAAGGGATAGAAAATAACAAATATGATGAAATTAATAAAAATAATAAAACAATAATAAATAATAACATAACAAGGAAAATATAATAATTAGCATTATTACCAACACTGGTTCACTTAAATATTCTCAGATACAAATATTTAATTGAGATTAAAAAAAATTACAAAACATAATAAAATAAAATTTACAAAAAGAAAAAATAAAATAAATTAATTAAAAAAATATATAAATAAATAAATAAAATAAAATCTAATAATAAATCTAGTAAGGGGAACACTTGAAAAAAACATGACATGCTTAAAAGTAAATTCAACAGCAAAAATACACAAATGATCATGTCAGTTATGATTCCTACTTTTCAATTCATCCTCTGCAACTATACCTAGCCATGCAATGGAAACAAAATTGTCAGGAATGTGTAAAAATAATTATAAGAAGTTAAAGCATTCATGTTTTTTTACATTTGCTCCCACATCATGAAAGTTATTATTTATTAAAAAAATCAGGTATCATGACACAATGAAAACCTGTGCTGAGTTGCAGGAAATATAAACTATTAATATTCTAGTAGTGGACATACTTGCTTAAAAACAGTGATATCAGCAAATAAAAAACTATCTTTATTTGTGTTCACTTTTGCTAGTGGCCTATTTACTTACTATTCTTGAAACTAATGAGTTGATGGCATAACAAGCAGACAAATGTGGAAAATATATGAAGGAACACAAATAAATGGTGTTAAATTAAAATGTTGAACACCCTTAGACTAGAGTGTCATTTTTTTCATAAGTACCTTCTTATTATTTGTTTGACTTTGAGACTGACATGTTGACATCCCAAGTGATCGAAGGAGTTCCAGTGGATGACAAAGGATCTGTCATAGGCTGCAAATGTTTTTAGAAAGTGTAACACTAACAGATAAGCTTTAAAAATTAATTATAAGAAGTTAAAGCATTAATTTGTTTTTTACCTTTGTTCCTACAGCATGAAAGTTATTATTTATTTATTTTTTTAAAATCAGGTATCATGACACCTGCTGTTGAGTTGCAGCAAATGTGAACAATTAATTATTCTAGTAGTGGACATACTTGCTTATAAACAGTGATATCAGCTAATAAAACAAAGTATATTTGTGTTCACTTTTGCATGAACATCCTTGTGCCATTTGTATGACCTTCTTTGTTTGGTGACAAAGGATCTGTCATAGGCTGCAAATGTTTTTAAAAAGTGTAACAGATAAGTGTAAAAATTAATTATAAGAAGTTAAAGCATTCATTATTTTTTACATTTGTGTACATTTGCTCCTACAGCATGAACGTTATTATTTATAAAAACAAAATCAGTGATCATGCCATATTCACACTTGCTATTGAGTTACAGGAAAAGTAAACTCTTCTGGTTAAAATGTATAATGTACAAAACTAGTGTATATATTATTGTAAAAATAATATGCAACACTAAACCCACTGGACCAAAAATATTGTTTACGCTAGTTTTATTCAAATTAACAATATGAAATGTGCACATAATAAGCTCTAACATGAGTATAGCATTAAATGTTGCTTCTATTGATCTTTTTCAAACAATTGTTTGATATCACACCAATTTTGATGTTCATTTGATTTTGATAAATCCTATAACTAACTTTACTAAGGAAAAATCAAAATAAATTATAAGAAAATATCAAAATAAAGTAACATGTGTACTGAACCTAGCATGCCACCTTATGCATAGAGAAAAGTACACAAACCAAACACTTACCTTTAGATAATCAAAGTTGGGATGGCTCCATCTTTCAGATGAATACACTGCCCAGTTGCATCAAACTCTTTTCAAAGTGTTGTGAACAGATCATAGACTTTGAATTGGCCTTAAAACCTGAACGAAAACAATTTCTTTCCCATGCATTCCAGAGCCCAGGGTACTTGAAGGAAAACTGAAGAGAAAAAAAAATTAAAAAATAAAGTTTGTCAAGAACATTGTTATCTAAGAACAATGAGTACATCTACCAGAAACCTCCCTTACCCCACCCCAATCTCTGACCCACCCAAACAATTTCACTCTCCACTTTTTTTTTTTTTTTTTACTAATAGGTATTAGTGCACATTTGCACAGCAGAACTCAGGCTGTGAAGTCTCTTCTTTCGTAGGCCTCAATTACATACTATACTACGAGTTTACAAAAACGAAAGTAGAGACTTCACAGCTGTGAACAGAACCCCCACAAAATAACAGAATAATCGACACGACGATTGCAGAAACACACGTTTGAAAGACCTTCAATCATTACGATAAAACTCATTACTTATTCTAAACTCATCATTGCAAGAGTTTACAACCTAGTCGTGACAAATCTAAAACGCTGAAAATGTTACCAAGTGTAGGCCTACGTGACATTAATTAAATTTAAAAAAAAAAAAAAGCTACTTACCGATGAAAGGTGATTCCTTTTTTTGCGTTCATCAGGGCAGTCTTGCCTTGAACAATTAATAACAGCGCACATAGGCATTGTTTATGCTTAAAAAGAGTTTGTCAAACACTGGACAATCCAGAGATAAAACATCGTAGCATACCACATAATACGAGTACCAATATGGCGTCTTTGAAACTTCCGCCGGCTTCACTATTGGCTAGCGCTTTCTCATTTAGAGGGTACTTCCAGTTTATTTAGTTCAGTGGATCCACCCCCACTCAACAAAAAAAAAAGACCTTGGGATGACGTTGACCTTCAGTGACCTTAACTTTAGACTTTGACGTTCATGTAACCTCTGATGCTATTGTAAGATCAAATAACCTAATGTTGTCGCATATATTAATTCTAAATACAACAAGTTTGGACTTCATATCTCCCATAGTTTAGGGTCAAGGTCACTTCAAAGTACCTATACGAACCGATTTTTGACAGCTCTAGTGACATTGATTTTGGGGGCGAGGTTGATCAAATTTGAATACTATTTGTGTCTCATTGATATCTATCATGCCTCAAACAATCATGATTTCAATATTAATAACCTAGATGGAAAGTAAAATTTTGTGAAAAATTGTCATTTTTTTACTAACATTTGTTGATTCCGTGACCTTGACCTCGGAGTGGTCATTCATTCAGTGTTCATTTTCGAGAATATATACCGTCCTACCAAGATTAGTCGTTGGACATAAAATGGGTTTTGAGTGCTCGGCCACTTTAAAGGTTTGCAAGACGGACGGTGGACGACAGACGGACAGGTGGACGACGGACAAACAATTCTTTAAGTGTCATTTCCGGACTATTTAGGACTCACCTCGCACAGATTTGCACAAATCTGGCGAACTATATTTTGGAGTGAGTATATGCATTGCTCTGCATGTCAGTCAAAAAACAATACAACAGAAGAATTTAATATACTAATGCAGATGTTTGTCTTAAAAACAAGAATAGCCCATAGAATTGTAAAGGTGACAGTAAATATAAACATGAAATGTTTTCTAATCCACTGTATAGAATTAGTGTAAATCCTTAAACTTGCTCATGAAACTGAGATCACACTACAGATATTTCATTTTAAAGAAAAGACACACAGCAAGTAGGCCTACATTCTATATTTAACACAGAAACAAATTAAATTAAATTCACCATAAATTATAAATATGACCATTTGATAATTACACATTGTGAACTCAATACATATTCCTATTTTATATTTACAAACACTAAGAAAATGTAATAATTACATAAACGAATAATAAACCAAGTCGACTGTGGAGAACAATGGAAACAGTAACCTGTTGGTACCGGGACTCTTACAATTATGACGTCTTCAAACCAACAATTTATAACTCAACAAGAGACAAAACTGATAGTTTTCTTAATGCAGTCAAAGAAAGGTCACTCTCCAATAACCTGTCGGTCATAAGGGAGAGAGACGCTCAGCATCTCCATTTTCTCAGGGCAAGAATCACGACAGCGATGCCCATCTCCTCTACCTGCTGTATCTTTCCAAGATCTCCAGAGAGCCAAGTAACCACCGCAGTGTATACTTCAATGATTGTTGTGCTACGTTTTCATGAGTTTCTCTCTTTGAATGTCACCTGTCCAAATACTAAAATCTAACTAAACAAATCTAAACAATCCATGGTTTTCTTAGTAACTTGCCAGTGGATGTAGGAAATGCAACAGACATTTAATACAGCTGTAATGCAAACAGAGAATTCTGAAGTTGTTGATGAGTATACAATCCTAACCTGTATGGTGTATCAACATGCGACATAAAGAAATATTAACGTAACACTGATGTTCAGTCTTTGTTCATATCATTCATTCTTTTTGCCATTTTCTCGTAAGTTACTAGCGTATAACATACGTCCACAACAGGAGTACAGTATTGCAGGCTATGTATTTCAAATCAAAAGTATTCCGAATATAAAAAATATTAGGATACCATGTGTAATTATGAGATCATTTCAATTTATTTTCATCTTATTAAGCAAATGACCAGCAAAGTACAAGTCAAAACTACATTAAAATCTAGATACAGTCAACACATAATCAGATTTTTCAAAACAAATCATAATAATTATTATAATTGTTGTGTAAATACATTGTATAACTCTTATTTTTGTTGTTTAAACAAATTGCGTAACTATAAGTTATTTCTGTTCTAATATGTTCAGCAAAAAGGACGCCGTCTAACTAAGGTGGTGGTGGTGGTGGGAGGGGGGGGGGTCGGATCATTGAAAACCACGGTTGAGATACGCTGAAATCAAGGAGTGCTGTTCTCAATGACTGCTGACATTGTATCTGTGTGCCACGGCATTGAGCAAGCTATGAATAGTGGTGTCTGTTCATCATTGTCTCTCTGGTTGATATCAGCACCCTTATCTATCAGTAGTTTAGCAATGTCAGTATTACCATTACGGCATGCAACGTATAGGGGTGTTTTTCCATCATTGTCTCTCTGGTTGATATCAGCACCCTTATCTATCAGTAGTTTAGCAATGTCAGTACTACCTTTATCGCATGCAACGTATAGGGGTGTTTTTCTATCATAGTCTGTCTGGTTGATATCAGCACCCTTATCTATCAGTAGTTTAGCAATGTCAGTATTACCTTTATCGCATGCAACGTATAGGAGTGTTTTTCTATCATAGCTTGTCTGGTTGATATCAGCACCCTTATCTATCAGTAGTTCAGCAATGCCAGTATTACCTTTATCGCATGCAACGTATAGGGAGGTTTTTCTATCATCGTTTCTCTGGTTGATATTAGCACCCTTATCTATTAGTAGTTTAGCAATGTCAGTATTACCTTTAAGGCATGCAACGTTTAGGATTGTTTTTCCAAAATGGTCTTCCTGGTTGATATCAGCACCCTTATCTATCAGTAGTTTAGCAATGTCAGTATTACCTTTATCGCATGCAACGTATAGGGGTGTTTTTCTATCATAGTCTGTCTGGTTGATATCAGCACCCTTATCTATCAGTAGTTTAGCAATGTCAGTATTACCTTTATCGCATGCAACGTATAGGGGTGTTTTTCTATCATAGTCTGTCTGGTTGATATCAGCACCCTTATCTATCAGTAGTTTAGCAATGTCAGTATTACCTTTATCGCATGCAACGTATAGGAGTGTTTCTCTATCATAGCTTGTCTGGTTGATATCAGCACCCTTATCTATCAGTAGTTCAGCAATGCCAGTATTACCTTTATCGCATGCAACGTATAGGGGTGTTTCTCTATCATAGTCTGTCTGGTTGATATCAGCACCCTTATCTATCAGTAGTTTAGCAATGCCAGTATTACCTTTATCGCATGCAACGTATAGGGGTGTTTTTCTATCATAGTCTGTCTGGTTGATATCAGCACCCTTATCTATCAGTAGTTTAGCAATGTCAGTATTACCTTTATCGCATGCAACGTATAGGATTGTTTTTCTATCATAGCTTGTCTGGTTGATATCAGCACCCTTATCTATCAGTAGTTCAGCAATGCCAGTATTACCTTTATCGCATGCAACGTATAGGGGTGTTTCTCTATCATAGTCTGTCTGGTTGATATCAGCACCCTTATCTATCAGTAGTTCAGCAATGTCAGTACAACCCTTGTAGCATGCAGTGTGTAGGGGCGTATGTTCATTACCATCTCTCAGGTTGATGTCGGCATCTTTAGCAACTAAAAGTGAAACAATGTCGATGTGATTTTTTAAGCAAGCTACATGTAATGGTGCAATGCTATGGAGAAAGCTATAAGCGTCGGCATAATGACGATGATAAACATTACAAGCACCACAGCCATCCATGCTATCACACAGTCCTCTTGTAATGGAAGCGCTTGCTCCACGGTCAAGGAGAATCTCTACAATCTCTGTTTTACCATTTTCACAAGCAACCAATAAAGCTGTACGTCCATGGGAGTCTTGCTTGTTGATGTCTACTCCTTTCTCAAGCAGAAACGTTATCATGTCTTTACATCCACCATAGGCTGCACAATGCAGCGCCGACATTTTACCTTTGCCGACAGCGTTGACATCAGCACCTTTCTGCTGCAACAGGTCTGCAATCTCTGTATGACCATTTTTACATGCCAGTAACAAAGGCGTGTCTTCTTTTTTTTTTCTTCTTCTTCTTCTTCTTCTTCTTCTTCTTCTTCTTCTTCTTCTTCTTCTTCTTCTTCTTCTTCTTCTTCTTCTTCTTCTGAGTTCAAATGTCTGCCATCTGGATGTAGACCAAGATCAAGGAGCAAGTTGACCACTTCTATTCTGCCGAACTCTGCTGCATAATGAAGACATGTCTTTCCTTCTGTGTTTCTAACGTTGATGTCTGCGCCAGCTTCAATCAACATAGTCACGATCTCTGAGTCTACAGCATAAAGCAAAGCTTTGGAGTCTGTGCCATGCTTGCTATTCACCACCCAGGATAACTGCAAACAGCCAGGCTTTAGGGACACGTGTAAGGGTGATGAGGATGACTGTGCCGTAAATGTATCGCTCTTAAGGCACCGCAGAAAGGTACCAAGAAGAGAAATGGCCACGTTCTTTGTAACCGCTGGTGGGGACTCGCTGTTGGGGTGCTTCTCAATGGATGTTATGTCTGTTTGATTCTGCATGTCGCACGTCATCTTTGTTTGAGTGAGTGGTCTCATTTCAGCTTGGTTTTGTGTGGCAGATGTCACGTCTGGGTGATTCTGTGCTAGCATCTGTGGGTGAGTTTGTGTGGCATTTGTCTGAGATGGATGGTTTTGTGCAGTGAATGAAGGACTGTGAATGGTAGTGTTGAGATCAGAACAGTTCTGTGATGTCACTTGCGCATAATACAGTGAAGCCTGATGGGAATAGTTCTGCGTGGTGGTTGCCAGCATGGAAGGAGTGTGCAGACAGACGGACAGTCCTGTAGTAGTTTGTGGAACAGCCAGAGCTGCACACAGCACCAAGGTGACATACTATCAGTATTTTCTCAAGACTTCATCACACAACACACTAATCCATAATCACTAATCCATAACCAAGGGGCGCCAAGTGGGTCCAAAGATTGGTGCGACAAATGGAGAAAAAAAAGACATGTTTCTCATTTAAGGTATATATCAAGGTCTATACATGTAGCAAATAAATCAAATTTCAAATTTGTGTTTAATCGACTTCTTGTGGTTGTGGAATATGGAAGATGATGTTTTGTTCTAGTCACACATTCTTCAAGTTTGCTGTTTGATTGGGTTATGAATCTTTATCTATCAATGAGGAAGTGGTATGTTAGGATACTAGAAAGTTTTTAATTAATTATTGAAAAGAAGATTAATAATTATATACCTCCATCTTTGCGTTTTTCCTTTTTGAAATCGACGCTTGTCAATTTACGAATTTTTGATATGCGAATATGACGTAATAATGTTTAATTTCATGGTTGTTTCTTTACTGTAATAACTCGAAAATAATACAGTAAAAACATAAAGATAAAAACAACCAACAATGACCTCTCTCTCTCTCTCTCTCTCTCTCTCTCTCTCTCTCTCTCTCTCTCTCTCTCTCTCTCTCCTCTCTCTCTCTCTCTCTCTCTCTCTCTCTCTCTCTCTCTCTCTCTCTCTCTCTCTCTCTCTCTCTCTCTCTCTCTCTCTCTCTTGTTGCTATAATTATTGGTGCGACAAATGTCGCACCGTCGTACCAAGGTTAGCGCCCATGTAACCACATATAAACAATCCACACATGTACATTGGATACATTCATTGTATACAGGCATATTACCTGCAGTGTCGTCTTGCCAGGGACTTGGATTAGAGACCACATCCAGGATTTCGCTGGGGTCAATTGTGCTGAGTTGTGCTAAACATGAAATAACAAAAATACTATACTAAGTAATGTATTAACAACAAAACAACAAACAACTGCATGCGCGTAACAATACAGTAAAACATTGTCATCGCTCTGGAATGCAGCAGTTTTAATTGAAAAAAAGAAATAAACTGTATTTTGTAAGGATGTAAATATAAAGGAAGAACCTATAATTAAAGAGTGATAATTTTTCCCATTCAGTTTGGAAACCAGATCTTAACAGATTTACCTTGTAATTATCGTCTTCAGTTTTATACACAAGATCACAGAACTTGCCATTAGGGTAAATGAAATTGACGTAATTAAAAAACAACTTTTGATACTAAATATCCACGAATCACCAAATGGGCATGCAATAGCATCACGAAAATAACTAAAGTATAAGACTGCAATCCGTACGGCCACAATCTATCAGCCCAAATCAAGCAGCCAACAGCATTAGAAGAAATCTGACCTTACCTGTTTGTGCCAGCATTGTTCTAGGCACTGTGGATGGATCGCTGAAGTCATCAACTTTCCGCAGCTTAGTGTGTGGCCAACGTGCATCCTCAGGTTGCGGAGCTGTTGTTGCTGCAGGCGTGTCTTGTAGATGTTCATCCGTCTGACACGGCGATGTCGTTATTGTTGCTGTGGCTGCAGCTTTGCGTTTTCTTGGTGTGGTGGAACTGGAAGATGGAAGACACACGTCCTTGTGGAGCGCCTCATTGTGTCGATTGAAGTTATCTTTTCTAGGGAAGTGTTTGTCGCAAACGGTGCAGTGAAATAAACCATGGGCTGTGGCGTGCTGTCTTCTCTGATGGCGATCACGGTTGGTCCGTTGTGTGAAAGGCAAGTCACAATACTTGCACTTGAATTCCCTCTGCACATCAAATAGATAAAATAGGTCTGTTGCTCTTTTCTTCTTCTTTCTTAGTGTTCTTCTTAATTTGCTTTCTTGTTGTTGTTGTTCTTCTTCTTCTTCTGTCTTTGCTTGTTTGTTTGGTTGTTTTTGTAAAAAGTTTTTTTTCGTTTTTCCTTTCGTCTTATTTCTTTTCTTGTCTTTCTGTCTTCTTTTTATTTTCCTGTCTTCTTCTGTCTTCTTTTTTTTAAATATTATATTTCTGTCTGTCCGTCTTCTTTTCTCGTCTTTCTGCCTTCTTCTATTTTCTTCTTCGTATGTTTTCGGCTCTTTCTTGGTTTTTTTTTTTCATTTCTTCATTGTTTCTGTGTTTCTTTCTTTCCTTAGCTGCCCTTCCGCAATCAAATGTCATAGTAAACGCTACAGACATAGGTGGTACTATGGTGTATGGTTTGTAACATGTGAGCATGTATGTTGGTTACAGAAACCCGCACTTTGAGTTTGCTTTAGGAATGAGGCTCGTATAGCATCCATTCTTCTTCTTCTTCTTCTTCTTCTTCTTCTTCTTCTTCTTCTTCTTCTTCTTCTTCTTCTTCTTCTTCTTCTTCTTCTTACTACTACTACTACTACTACTACTACTACTACTACTACTACTACTACTACTACTACTACTACTACTACTACTACTACTATTATTTCCCGAGATTTAAGCTCAGCTCTGGTGTTATTGTTTTTGGCTTTGTCCGTCCGTCTAGTGTCCAAAGATGAAATATGCGCACGTTTCTCTCAAACTATTGGACGATTTTCTTTGAAACTTGGTATTTAGTTAGGAAATAGTCAACCCTACCAGATAACAAAAATAGTATGCATATTAGGTGAAGTCATTATGATGACGTCATAATTTATTGTTGTTTTTTTTTTTCTAATCCTATTTTCTCCTAAACTACTGAAGGGATTTGGTTCAAGGTTGGTATATATGTACTTAGACTTTATCGGTGCCTCCAAGGTTTAACCAAACTTATGCAAATCGAATGAGGTAAACATCATGACGTCATTAAAATTTGTTGAAATAGATTCATTTAAAAAAAATCTCTATGTAATTAGCGTGTACAGATGCCTCAAACCTTAACAGAAACTATGGTAGTTGTTTACAGGGTTGTTTTGACTGTACTGATTGGCAGGTTTTCTATGATGTTTGTGGTGATGATTTCAATGAGCTTGTTGATGTTGTGAACTCATATATTTCCTTCTGCATAGATACAGTCATCCCAACCAAAGAGATTATTATTTTTCCTAACAACAAACCATGGATCACAAAGGAATTGAAGTCTGTTTTGAACGAAAAGAAACGTGTATTCTTTCAGGGTACTGCACATGACAAGAAAGATATCAATAGGAAGGTACGCAATGCCATTGGCCTTGCTAAGAGGCAGTATAGGGATAAGGTAGAGGCGAAGTACAGTGGTGGGGATTTACGTGACGCTTGGCAGGGGATCAAAACCATGGCCTCTGTCAATCAGAAACCAGATTGCACAAAAAAGCATGTCAAACTTGAAGGTGTCGACGCATTCGATTTACCCAATGTTCTGAATTCTTTCTATACACGGTTTGAGAAGCATGATTTTTCAGCTAAGTTTTCTGAATTTAAACAATCTCTTACCTCTGTAGGCAGTATTGAAATCTCTCAGGATAAGGTCACTCATCTGTTTAAGTCTATTGATGTTAAAAAAAGCCCCTGGCCCTGATGGGATCTGTGGCAGGACTCTGCGTTATTGTGCTGATCAGCTTGGCATTGTCTTTCATCATCTTTTTCAGCTCTCAGTCAATTTAGGGCAAATTCCTACAGTGTGGAAATTTTCTAATGTTATCCCACTGCCCAAGAACATCAATCCCAAGCAGCCTAATGATTTCAGGCCAGTTGCTTTGACCTCCTTAGTTATGAAAACCCTGGAAAAAATTATTAAAAGTTTTATTCTGTCAGCCATTGAACCCAGCCTTGATCCTCTTCAGTTTGCCTATAGAGCAGGTAGGGGTGTGGAGGATGCCAAGCTGTTCATTTTGAATACTATATACAAACACCTGGAAAAACCAAAGGCACATGCTAGAATACTTTTTGCAGATTTTTCTTCTGCATTCAATACCATGCAACCTCATATTCTGATTCAAAGATTGATTGATGATTTTGAATTACCTCACCAGCTTGTACTGTGGATTTTGGAATTTTTGACTTTTAGAGAACAAAGAGTTTTTGTTAATGAATTGTACTCTGATAAAAAGGTTACATGTACAGGCTCCCCTCAAGGTTGTGTGTTGTCTCCCATTCTTTTCATCATGTACACTGACAGTTGTAGAAGTGGCTCTGATGGTAATTACATTGTAAAATACTCAGATGATTCGGCTTTGTTGTCCCTGTTGAGTGGTTCGGAGAATGGCCACGGTGATTCTTTGCCTACTTTTGTAGACTGGTGTGATGACAATTATTTGGAAATGAATGTTTCTAAGACCAAAGAACTTATTGTTGATTTCAGAAGAGACAGAGATGATGTTGCTGTAAGTACAATCCATGGTGAAAATATTGAAGTGGTAGAGACCTACAAATACCTTGGTACAATTTTTGATAATAAGCTAAAATGGGATGCCAATACTGAAGCGATTGTCAAGCGGGGGCAGCAGAGAGTATACCTTCTCAGAAAACTCAACTCTTTTTCAGTAGACAAAAAAATACTTAGTCTGTTTTACCAGTCTTTCATTGAGAGTCTTTTGACTTTTTCATTCATATGCTGGTTTCCTAGTCTGTCGGTTAGAGATAGAAATAGTCTCTACAGCATTGTGAAAACGTGTTCCAAAATTACCGGTGATGAGCAGAGGAACCTATCTGCCTTCTGTAATCAGCAAATCACAAGGAAAGCTAAACAGATTGTCAGTAAACCGGAACATATTTTGGCCGATGAGTTTGTACTTCTGCCTTCAAAACGTCGTTTTGCTCAACCCATTTCAAAAACTAAAAGATATTCAAACTCATTTGTACCCTCTGCTGTCCGCCTTCTCAACGCCTATACAATGTAATAAAAGGGTGTTTTTTGTTTTGTTTTGTTTTGTTTTGGTGCTTTTTTTTGTTTTGTTTTTTTTTTTTTTTTTTACATTGATTATGTGTCTTTATAGACAATGCATATAAGCTGCAGTGTGAGTGGTTGAGTGTGGGTATAATTCCAGAGAGAGCGAGGAGATTTTTGCTGTTAGAAACTATTATCTGTGATATTTGTTTTACAGTTTTATAGGTTATATTTTATTTTATAGTTTACTTATGCATTTAACAGCACATTTACTTATTGATTGGGAGTACTCTCCGTGTGCACGTAAGGTCATTTTTAATTTTTATTCTTATTCTTACTGGTTATTTCTGCGCCAACGCTGCCTTTGTAATCATATTGCCCAGCTTGAGAGGAATGAAGTTGTGTGGCATTGTTTTGTGCTGTATTGTGTTGTGTTGTATTGTGTTGTATTGTATGGTATTGGTTTGTATTGCTGGGATGTACATCTTGTACTGTAGCTTCTGCGGAGAAACTATTATCTGTGATATATCGGGGCAGTTTACCTTTTATGACTTTTTATGACATTCACCTCTAGTTTATTGTATAATGTATTTAACCGTATGTTTTGTTATTTATTTGTTTTATTTTCTCATGTGTATGTAATAATATTTTTAATTCTTTTTGGTAATTGTGCTGATGCTGCCATTGTAATTGCTAAGTTTGAGATGAATAAAGTTGTATTGTATTGTATTGTTGTATTGTATTGTATTGTATATCGAATGACGTCATCGTTTGACGTCATCATGGTGACATCATAATTTGTTGTTTTTTTTCGAACCCTATTTTCTCCTGAGGGATTTGGTTCAAGTTTTGTATAAACTTAGACTTTCCCTACAGACTTATGCAAATCGAGTTATTTAGTTAGTTCGTTAGTTATTGTGTATAGGGTCCAGCGGACTGCAAAGAGCCGAATCAGGATCACAACTTGGTTGAAAGAGAGCTCACCCCTGAACCAAATAAAAGATCTGCTGAAACAATCTTAATGGTAACACTGAAGGCACTCCACCAGCCGTTCATTTTACAATAAAGGCATTTCATTTAGAAGAAAAAATATTACTAAATGAAATCTTACATTTTACAGGTTGTTTGATTATTTAGAAAATATGCTTCTATATAAAATTTATTTAGCTGAAAATGTTTTTAAAAATAACGAAAACAAACAAACAAACAAAAAACGCAAATAAATATTTTCCTATCATATCCTATCCTATCCCATAACTCGGAGGTCGCCACAGATGATCGTTTAACCAGCGTACTCCATCTTTCCCTGTCCTCAGCAACCCTGATTGTTTCGCTCAGTGTCAAACCAGTGCATTCTTGAATGTTGTCCTCCCACTTCTTTTTCGGTCTCCCTCTTCTTCTACCTCCTTGCCTTGCAGGATGGTCTTTGCAAGACCTGATGATCTGGTGACTTGGCCATACCATCGTAGTTTACGTTTTTTCACCACTGTGAGCAGGTCATCGTGTTGTCCAATGGCTTGTGTGATGGTCTGTCGGACTTCGTTGTTGGTGATGTGCTGGGTATAGGAAATACCCAAAAGTCTTCTGTAGCACCTCATCTCCATGCTTTATATTCTTCGTTGGAGATCTGCTCTGAGGGTCCATGTTTCGCAAGCATATAGGAAGATGGAGATCACAAGGGAGCGCAGCAGCCTTACCTTGGAATGTAGACTGATAGTCCTGTCTTTCCAAATTGGCTTCAACCTCGCCAGGGCAGCAGTTGTTTGTGCGATCCTAGAGAGGACTTCCTGTCGGGACCCATTGTCTGATACAATGGCTCCTAAATATTTGAAGCTATGCACTGTGTTGAGGGATTGGCCTTGGACTTTGATGTCCGTGTTGATGCCATTGGTGTTGTTGGTCATCTCTGCACTTATTTCCATTCCATAGGTTATGGAGGTGGTATCAAGCCTCTGTACAAGCTGTTCAAGTTCTTGCTCCTCTCCAGCCAATCCATCAATTTCATCCGCAAAACGGAGGTTGGAGATTGCTCTTCCCCTTATGCTGACTGTGCCTTCATGGTCTGCAAGGGCATCTGACATGATGCGCTCTAGGAAGATGTTGAAGAGTGTTGGAGAGAGTAGGCATCCCTGACCGATTGTTGTCCTGAACCAGTTTCCGATGGCGCTGTTGTGTAGGACTGCACTGGTAGCCTTGTCATACAGGCTTTTGATGACTTCAATAATTTTAGGGCTGATGAATAAATAATTTACAAATGGAATTCTATACTCAGGCATTGGTGGATATAGAATCTAACTCAAACCGTCCAAGACACCAGCTTGCTTTCTTAGGCACATCGTCTAACGCCTCAATCGTCATATTTATGCAACTGCCACTCACCCTCTAGGACATGAGCGTAAGTATCTTTAAAATCCGGGAATAGTGTCTTCATAATCCTCCCCTTCCTTCTTCTCCTCCAACTTCTTCTCCATTTTTGTCCTTTCTGTGTGTGTGTGTGTGTGTGTGTGTGTGTGTGTGTGTGTACTTGAACACACATAAAAACACACGAACATCTACATGTGGTTGTATTGGTGGTGAAGAGAAGACGATAAAGTGATGGAGGCTAGGGTGATGAAGAATTCTCTCTCTCTCTCTCTCTCTCTCTCTCTCTCTCTCTCTCTCTCTCTCTCTCTCTCTCTCTCTCTCTCCAACGCCAGTTCGTTGATGACCATTAAAGTTTTATTCCCGAAGTGCATCATACAAAAAGGCAATGCTCGTGGAGCCAACAGCTACATTCTGCCCTCTCTGTGTGTTTGACTCGTTCTCCCGTTCTCTTGTTCTCTTTCTGCGTGCTCCAGCTCTCTGTCCCTCTGTGTTGCGTTGTGTAGATTACCGTCCCCGGACACATGAGCGTATAGGGGACTCTGCGGTGTGTTAACAACTTATGTTAATCTGATGAATAAAAATTGATGCAACAACAACAACAAAATCTGCGGTGTGTGTAGTCTGCTTTTATTTGGTGGCGCCAGCCGTACCGACAGTGCTGCTTAGGCCTGCCGCGTGCGTCACAAAATGTTTGCCTCTCTGGCTACTTTGTTTTAGTTGGTAATCTTTATTTTACATATAATGCCTGAAACGCTAACGAATACTATACAAATTATATATTGCCGGAAACGCGGAAATAGGACCTTTCTACTGATATACAAATATTGGACCTATCGAAATAAAAATAATACGCAATTTAAGAGGGAGTTGGCTGCTGCTTTTAAGGTCACGAGTCTAAACTCGTAAAAACTAATTTAATACAATTATAAATAATCATAATAATAATGACACAGAAAGAACAACGTCTCCTCTTTCCAACGATATATAATATGACATGGTTACTATCATGGGTTCCGACTATGACGGACTAAACTAGAAAACACCTAACACAACAACAATATTTACATCCTACCTCTTCTTACAACTTTTCCTCTGTTTCTCCTCCGATGTATGTCCCTATAAAACTAATATTTAATTTAAGTATATACTATTAGAGAGGGAACTATCTAAGGCATCGGAAAATATCACACTTAAGGTGTTACAGTGGAAAATCTTTGCTATTGCCATCATCCACAATTATGTTCTTATGATGCGTTAGTCTACAAGGCGGGAAGACTGAGGCCACCGGTCAGCTCGTATCAGCGGTCATACAACAGCGCGGTGTCTTTATCACCATGATAGGCATCACGCTATTCTAAACATCACGCTCTCATTCAAAACTGCTACATAAATCACAAATAAAGTATATATATTCTAATAGAGAATGTAATGCTGCGTCTAACGATTATATGCTTTAAGGGATCTGAAAAGTATATATCAAATTATTCCATACAGCTAGTTTAAACATAACAGAGAACAGAGTGAGGCCTAAGTATCGTAATGATCAGAAATTCTTTGTAGCCCAGCCCGGCTACATACATAACGTGTTTTGACAGCCCTCGTGTTTTTGACGTCAAACCAATGATCCGTTAGGATTAGGGCTGTGTTACGGTAAGGGTTAGGGTTAGGGTTAGCGTCAGATCACTTTAAAATACTTTAAAAATGGTGACGAAATATAACCCATTATCAACCAAACGTATCATGAAAGTCATAATAACACCGTGAAAACAAGTTTGTGTGTGTGTGTGTAACAAACAGACCCGTTTACCCCTCACTATTAGAGCTTTTGCTTGTTTAGCAGTAGTAAAACTTAGAAGGTTACTGTAGTCTATAGCAGACGATTAAGGTATAACTGATGTGTACACACACACTGCGAGCTGACGTGAGCCGTTTAGTGACATCATCGCGGCCTACGATCGAGTTTTAAACTTTATAGCCACTTAGATTGTTTCAGCCAATCGGGACACAGGTAGAGTGCTTGGAACCAGTTCTGGCTGATTCAGTCCAAGCCAAGTATAGGTCAGTTGTGTGGAAAGCTCTGAGCAGTACACAGTTACACTAGAGCAGAGAAATATCTCCACTGATAGAACAGGGAAGCAGTGCTTGTTGAATTTTTGAATTCAATCAAGTAGCCACGAGCCTGACATTGTCGAACAGGTAAATGAACATACTTCTGTTTCATCGTGATGTATTTATATTATTGTTGAAATTATGTTTGTGGAATTTGCTATGCATAGATTTGAATTGTTAGTCTGATTTTGCCTTACCACGTGGAGAAGCCAAACACGTGTCAAGCACGACCGGTTTTGACGCCATCTTGTATACCTGACGGAACCACTGTTGTTTAACCTATATGTATGCTTGCAGACCAGTGGCTGTACCAGTGAATGTTTATAATATTATTAATTCTTTATGTGTATAGTTAGCCACGATTTATATTTATGTATGTATAGGAAATTAGAGTAGAGATTCCAGTGGACCACCGACTTAGCAGAATGTTTGTCGCTTATGTATAGAGATGTGGAGCTATCACTGAGGGCTACTTTGGCTTTCAGTGAGACGCTCTGCACCGACCTATTATTCAGGGTTGTGCAGAATTTCGTCTCATATGTTACAGACGAGCAGGCAGGATATCGTGAGCCCAACTCAACAGAAGAGCAGAACCTAATCTACGATTCGAGTTGGCTGCCGAGGCATCTACAGCATCGTGCGCAGATAGCCCAAGCGTTGTACCAAAAGTCAAAGACTACACGACGACCCAGCATGTACCAGAAACTACCTCAACGCAGTGCTTCAAACACGCCACACTTCAGTTAAGTGCCCAGGAAACAGTGCACTAAAACTGTAGCAAAAGGACCACAGTAGTCCACTCTTCATGAACGGTAGTGGCTAGTGCCCTATGAAGAAAACATAGCTGCCTAGATTATCAGCGAGCAAACCATTCGCATTGACAATTGAACTTTTAAGTTAGATTCGTACTTCGAAGATCGTGTATAGAGTAGAAGAAATAAATGTGTGATTTTAACTGTTATCAAGTGGCTGGAGTACATATGATTCATAGCGGTGTGAAAGCTAGTGTGACAGTGATCTTTTACCATTTTTCTATCTATCTCTGTACCCCAGCCTTAACACAGACCGAGCTAAACAAATAAATGTATTAAAGTAATTCACCGGGTGACTCACTAGCGGTTCCCATAGAATAAGACGTGAGGATTACAGCATTCCATTGTGCAGAGCCCAGCAACAATAAAACCCCTCGTTACAGTGTGGATGTGTGTGTGTGTATTTGTAAGTGTGGGAGAAAGCACGCGAGGGAACTCTGTATTCGTTAGAGTCAAGTCGTTGTTGTTGTTGTTGTTGTTGCTCTTCTTCTTCTTCTTCTTCTTCTTCTTCTTCTTCTTCTTCTTCTTATTATTATTATTATTATTAACCTTGTAACAAGAGGACCTGTTTACCCTGCACACTGTGAGATTTTGCCTTGTTTAGTCAGTTAGACTTAGAAGGTTACTGTTAGTCTCTAGCAGACGACAGAAGTGATCATGCATAACAGTTGTAGCCTGACGCCCGCATAGCTAGTGACATCATCGCAGCTGACGGTAGAAGGCTTTGAATTATACAGCCACTCAGATTTCTTCAGCCAATCCGAACACAGCACCGTTAGGTAGAACCAGTTCTGACTGGGTAGGCCAAGGCTATGTAGAGAGTCATTTGTGTTGAGAGCTTAAGGCAGTACACAGCTACTTCCTAGCAGAAATCTCTCCACTGATAGACCAGGGAAGCAGTGCTTGTTGAATATTCGAATTCAATCAAGTAGCCACAGCATGACATTGTCAAACAGACGTGCAGGCGGTATATCGTGAGCCCAACTCAGCAAACGACAACAACCACGTCGACTCGTACAATTGGCTGCCGAGGCATCTACAGCATTGTGCGCAGATAGCCCACCCGTCGAACACAAGCAACGACAACACAGCGTGTCGTAAAAGCGACCTCAACGCAGCGCTTCAACCCCACAGTTAAGTGCAACAAGAAACCGTGCACTAAAACTCTGTATAAACAGGACCACAGTAGTCCACTCTTCATGAACGCTAGTAGCCAGTGCCCGATGAAGAAAAAGTAGCTGCCTAGACTATCAGCGAGCGAACCATTCGCATTGACAATTGAACTTTTAAGTTAGATTCGTACTTTGAAGATCGTGTATAGAGTAGAGGAAATAAATGTGCGATTTTTACTGTTATCAAGTAGCTGGACTACAGATGATTCATAGCGGTGTGAAAGCTAGTGTGATAGTGATCTTTTACCATTTTTCTATCTATCTCTGTACCCCAGCCTAAACACAGACCGAGCTAAACAAATAAATGTATTAAGGTAATTCACCGGGTGATTCACTAGCTGTCCTCATAGAACAAGACGAGAGGGTTACAGCATTCCATTGTGCAGAGCCCAGCAACAATAAAACCCCACGTCACAAACCTTACCTTGCGTTTTTCATCTGGCGGTGTCTTCATTGTTCGTCACACTGTGTGGTGCTGTGACACGTATTGATGGACGGGAGATCACAGGTCATGCCAATAACATGAACTATACCTGAAAGCCATGAAACATTTAATACATTGGAATAAAATAATACTCCTACACTTTATGTTATGGATTTTGTAATATTATATTGAAAACTGTGATTGTTAAGTTCATTATTTTTTCGTCTGCCTTTGTCTGCTTGTTGTTGCTGTTGTAGTTATTGATACTGTGATTTTGTGCGTGATATATATGAAATGTGTTTTGTATACCATTCAGTCTTTTTTCATTAAGTCTCCTACCCACCACAATTCCACTTTTTGGCTAAAACGACCCCTGGGCGTATAGCTTATTGGATAAATTGATGTGTACTGAAATACAGTATAAGGACAACGGTCCAAAGGCAAGAGTTTACAGTTGGTTAAATATCTTTTATCTGTCAACAGCGCCGCCTATACGGCTATGGGTGCCTCTGTTACAAACACACAAACACACACACACAACCGTGTAGAAACGCCGTTGTGATGACTTTCATGAAACTCTACATACGTTACTTTGACATTTTTACGAATTTGTCCATTTTTTGAAGCTATCCCTAACCCAATCCCTAACTCTAACCCTAACCCAAACCCTTAACCTAACCCGAAGCCTAACACAGCCCTAACCCTAACGGAACACTGCTTTGACGTCAAACTAACGGGGTCCGTCAAAAGAAAGTACGTAGAGGTTCAAGTGTATGTCAGAATAACGACGTTTCTACCTAGACACACGCACGCACACACACACACACACCCACACACACACACGCACAAATCAAAAGCGACCTTATCCATTTCAAAAGATGAAAATAATAACTGTAAATTCTAAATAAATACATTTAACAAACATACAACTTAAAATTATTATTATTATTATTATTATTATTATTATTATTATTATTATTATTATTATTATTATTATTATTATTATTATATTATTATTATTATTAATAAAACAACAATTGTGTTGTTTTGTGACAATTATTTAGAAATTTACAGTAAATACGATTGTTCATTGTTTTTATTTCGGGCCACTGTTGATGTGTGTGTGTGTGTATGTGTGTGTGTGTGTGTGACGTCAACAAGATGGTGGATGCAGTACTCAGTTGTATTCTACTAAGCAGTACCATCACCCTCCTTGGACTCCCACCCGTCGTAGCTGCCGACGTTGTTGCAGAGTACAGTAGGGGAAACCTCCAGGTAACCATGCATGCTAATTTCGGACTCCGACATGCCTTCAAGACAGCGCTTCGCTCCGGCAAAATAAGGCAAGTGACACATCCTCTCAAAAATGTAAACAATATGGCGGCGCCCATACGAAATCAAGGTACGTGGGATATTCTTGATGTAGACAAGTGGAGCCGATATATGAAACAGTGTAGCGACACTGAATGGAAAGACTTTGAATGTACTGAACGAGCCTTCCGCCACTCCATTGCCACAAAGCCTATGACTGTGAAACAGACCTTTTTTCACCCCAACCCCACCCACTGGTTCAAGCTCTCCAACATTTTAACCTACATTTTTTTCCGGGATGGAAACTTTGTGTCCACCAAACTAAATGGAATCCCATACAGCCTACCCTTTTTGAAGTACGCCCAACGTATCCTCCGCTGCTACCCTGTTGATGTCCCCGAACCTTTCCCCCCTTTGACCGATGGTACTGCTGAAGCATGTTTGTTCAACATCCAATACACGCTGACCTACATTGCCACCAATGTTGAAAAAGGTATGACGTCACGCTCACCCACACAGCATCAAAGGGTTCCCTCTGACAACAACAACGAGATTGACCCTAGCATTGGCAGGGGTGAATTGACTCGCATGTGGCACGAACAGCAAGCGAAAGCGATCGACATCATCAACAACGACTGCCGTCTCTCAAAACAACAAGTGTGTAATATTGATTCCCAAACTATAGAAGACCGTTTTGCTTATAAATGCAAGCGAACACTTTTGGCTACCCCAACTACCTTTCCGTGGCAACTCAACACTCCTGAACCAGAATGGACTCCATCCACCGACTCATTCACTGAAGCAGAAATAATAACTGCCATAAATAGCTTGCCTAGTAGGAAATCCCCGGGCGCCGATGGCGTGTTGTATGACAGCTTCAAACGGCAGAAGAGGACGCTTGCACCCGTGTTTTGTGTTATTGCCAACATCTGTCTGCTAAACAGACGGGTGCCTGCAGACTGGAAGCACGGCGTCATCACCCTCATCCCCAAGAAGAACGGCGACCCTACGGTGGTGGATGACTGGCGACCCATCTCACTCCTCCTCACCTCCTACAAGCTGTTCATGAAACTCATCCTCAACCGTCAGATGTGTTGGATCATTGAGACAGGGAGACTTTCCAAACGCCAAAAGGGTTCCATGCCTAGAAATGGACTACAAGAGCATGTCTTCTGTCTCCGATCTAACATCGCCGATTTTCTCCACACATCATCGACGCTCTACACTGCGTTCTTCGACATCAAAGACGCCTTCGGCAGCATCGATCATGTCTTCATGATCAACGAACTGATATCTGCTGGCTACCCCCAGGCATACGTGGACATCACGCGCGACATCTATAGCGCCTCCACGTTCCAGGTTAAGACGGCGGCGGGTCTGACCAGGCCGATCCAGCGTGGTAAAGGCATCATCCAGGGCTGCCCATGGAGCGTCGTTGTTTTTGAACAGGGCATCGACAAATGGCTTCGCTGGATCGAACAGCCCTATCCGCTCGTCTCTATCCCCAACCCAGTTCAAGGTTATGTTGACGACGTAAGCACTTCATGCACTAACGAGCAACAGATAGCAGAAGCGGTTAGAAAAACCGAATTGTTCATGACGGTGACGGGAATGGAGGTGAAGCATAGTAAGTGTGGCATCTTGCACGGCAAACGCTCTGGCAGTGGCTGGTGCAAGAAGGACAGAACCGGCGAAACAACACTGTGCATCCAAGAAGAGCCGTTGCCTATGTATGATCGTGACCAAAGCTACACATACTTGGGCTACAACATCAACATCAGCAACAACGCGTCCTTGCAACAAGCTGAAGATGTTGTCGCTGACTTCAAGGCAACACTGGACAAGATCGACGCATCTCCACTACCTGTTGTAGCGAAGCTACAGGCCATTAACACCATGGCTTGCTCCAGACTGAACTTTTTCTTCTCCAACATTACATTCACTGTGAGGAGCCTGAAAGACATGGAGGACTGCATCGTAAGCTGTGTCCGGGCTTGGCTCGGACTCAACACCAGCTCTACACGGTCCTTCATGTTCACCCCACGGCCCCACGGAGGGTTGGGCGTTCTCAACCCCTCGGCCATGTACAGTGCCAAGCACCTCTCCTTTAAGCTGTCGGTGCTTAACAGCGACGACGACCAGGTGAGAAAGACAGCACGCTCCTCTCTCGCCTTACACATGCAAAAAAGGAAAGTGCCAGAGGCTTCAGCAGACGACAGCGACGCGTTCGCCGGTTACCAGAGGGGGGAAGGTGATAACCTCCTGAAGCATTCCAAAGTAACCTGGGCGAGGTCAGACTGGGTACACCTCAACGAGCTGTGCGGGCAGATGGTGTATTGCTGGAATGTCACCCGGTGAACGACAACTACATCCTTACCTTTAAAGTCGACGACGAAGTGTCCGTGTCTACACCTGATGCTAAGGCTGCGTACGGTTTGTGCAAGCAGGCCAAACTCACCGTTTTTCGCAGTCAGTGGAAACAGAAAGACTGGCAAGGCAGAATAGTCAGAGAGGCGACGCAAGTTGACCACAGGCTGTCTAGTGCGTACCTCAGTAACACTAAGTTGAAAGACAGCCTTGTTAGCTTTGTTGTAAGAGGTAGACTGCAGCTCCTCCAGTGCAACAGCATGATGGCACTGTGGTACCCGAACGAGTGCAGTCGACGGTGCACGCTGTGCAACCACCCTACAGAAACGGTGTCTCATGTACTGAACGGGTGCACTAAGTACCAAAACATGTATACTGCGAGACACAACAGAGTGGTTGATATGGTGACGTCATGCATACCCCAAGGGGATTCCATCGTTGTCATCAAAGACACGTGCTTATCACCACGCACTTTTGGCTTTGACACTGACCTGTTTCGCACCACTGCAACTAGGCCTGATGTCACTCTCATAAATCATAATAGCCGTGAGGTTTTCTTGGTAGAAGTTGCCGTGCCATTTGATGCCTTTGTCGATATATGTTACAATTCAAAGTTTGACAGATACATGCAGCTATGCCTAGAAATAAATGCCTTAGGTTATTCATGCAGAACAGTAGTGCTGACCATTGGTAGTCTTGGCAGTGTCCATTATAGAGTGACGTCGGGCCTGAAAATGATAGGTATTCGTGCCTACAGTGTTAAATGGCTTGCGAAATACCTCAGTGTGGGTGTCATGATTGGTTCCCACCGTGTGTGGCAGAGAAGGTGTAATGACATGAAAGTATAAAAGTTCGACATCATGGTTCATTGTGTTTACGGCTTTAATATGATTGTTTTTGCGATGCTTGTTATGAAGAGGACTCTATGTGTATATGTGTATGGGGGATGTCATATTGTGTGTATAATTATGTTTATGAAAGTGTGTGTGTGTGTGATATATGCTGTTGTTGGTTAACCTTTGTGTATGAGTGTTTATATGTAGGTATTATATGCATGTATGTGATAGATGTGATAGTGTGTGTTGGAGAAAGAAGTATGGTGTGTGTAAGTAAGAGATTGAGTGGATGAGAGAGAAAGAAAGACAGGCAAACAGACAGACACATATTGTGTGTGATAAAGAATTATGATGTGTGTGTGGGTGGGCGAGAAACGGAATGACAAACATAGACAGCGATAGATAGTTATTGTTAGTAAACGTTTATTTAAATTGTTTTTGATTTTTACGATGGTAATTTAAACAGTTTCTTATACTGTCACAATATCATTGTGATGTTTCATGTATTTTGTATTATTGGCTGAGGAATGAGTTTGGTTGTATAAAATGTATTAATATTTAATATTATTTGTGCTGTAAATTGGTATAATGTTACGCTGTATTTTGTATATAGGTCTTGCCCTCTGTTTGTGGAGAACATAAATGTGTACGTGCGTAAGAGCGTTTGTGTGTGTGTGCGTGTGTGTGTATGTAAAGGTGAATGAGTTCATTATTAAAAATGGGTAGATAAATTTAGAATTGATTTGCCGATGTTTGATGTCAAAGAAAATGTGTTTAGGGTGTAAGTTCACGATAGGCCTATTGGGGTGGGTGTTGTGTGCATTGCGAGTTCGTTTTTTCATGCGCCTGCGGGTTTCAATGTTTACATCGCATAATGATCAGAAGGCGAAGTGTTGTTTAATAATGCTTTGTCGAAACTTCTGAATAAATTGTCAAAATGTGTGTGTGTGTGGGCGTGTGTGTGTGGGCGTGTGTCTGTGTTATTAACACTCCTACACTTCAGCTAAGAGTTAACAGTTTTATTTATGCCTCCATCATCTGTTATTTGTCAACCGCACAACCTATAGCTAGATCACAGGCGCTTGTATCTGAACACGCGAGCGCCTACAAGGCGCTGTATGCCTGTGACTGTGAACTAAATATAACAAGACGCAAGAGGGGCACGTAAACACCAGATCTACTAGGATCACTGTACAAGAGATCCCAGTCATCTCTACTTCGCTATCTCTGTGGAAATAACAAAGGAAGAATAATTATTCAGTGGCGTTTCATTGCCGGCTATACATTCACACGGCAGGCGATCTTATCGGGTTACCGAAAATCTTCTACAGGGAATCTGGTTTCCTCCGCACTTCATTACGATTTTTGCAATATAACAAATATAAACAGACGTTAAATAAAATAAAAAAATAAACCTCATCATGATATTGGGTGTAGTCCATTAAAAAATTCATAAACACATACTAATTTCCTTTCCGTCTTCTAATACCGATCTCCCTGCCTTTACACCATACGTTTTTCCTCCCTCCTTTAATAATTGCATTGAATGTATTCAATCAAAATTTCATAAATAATAACTAAGTTCTTTTCCGGCTACTAATACGATCTCCCTGCGCTTACGTCATACATAATTAGCCTCGGCGAATGTCAGCGACGCTGTGTGCACTTCACCATCACTGAACACCGCTACAGCACAACGAGCGGCAGATGAATCAATACAGCGCGCGCAGTACTGTTCAGTTATTTTGGGAAATTTCCTGGTATCGCGACGTTTTCCAGAAATGCCGCATCCTACTGCTTAGCTGAGACTAGCTGTGGCTTACGTTTGATCTCACTTTGTGAGAGGTCGCATGTCTCAGCTAAGGTGTGCGTGGCGCTTTGTCATGGTTGTAGCTCAGCAGTCAAAACCAAAACAAGCATTGTTTACATGGTATTTAATTTTGTATTTAATCGTTATAATATAGCGCTTTTCCAGCTCTAGAGCCGCTCAAGGCACTGGCCGATACAGGATCTAACCCAAGCACTACGAGGCAGCGTTTGGGCGCAATGTCTGTCATCGCTGTGACCATTATTGTAAGGCGGTAAAGTTTCCTTTCAAAGTCCACACCTGCTTAATTCAGAATATTATCTTTTAAAATTATCATGCTTAGTTTTCAGAACAAACTTTGTAATGTTGTATCTTTACTTCGTTGTTACAGATTTTAAAAAAATTACAAGATACAAGATAACGTTAATATCTCACCATGAGAAATTAAAAAAATGTTTTGCAGATAAATAAAAAATCAATCAATCATCATAAGTCGTAACACAGTTGCAACATTTTACATTCATACTGGACAAACGATCGAACTGCAAGATATTATTCTTATCCTCGCAAACTTTATAGTATAAATGCTGTAAATGTCAGGGCCGGACCTGGGGAAAGTCGAAGGGGGAGTTACAGGTTCAGCGAAGGCGCGAAGCGCCGAGCCTTCTAGGAGGGTCCGGGGGCATGCCCCCCCGGAATTTTTTTTTTCAAGGATGCAAAATGGTGCAATCTGGTGCTATCTGAACCTTTAAAAAGCCATTTGTGATGGTCTGGGACATTGAGCTTTTTTAACAGTTGAACTGACAAACTCTGAGGTACAAAAATTATCCTCTGCACCTCCCTTAAAAAAAAAAAAAAAACACACACACAAACATTTATTTATCAGCAGAGATGTTTTGTATACTATTATTATTCACTACTTTTTGTCGATCGCTAACGGTATAAAGCTTTACCTTGTAGTTTATGAACATCACCGCCCTGCTTTCACTTTCAGTCTTGCTGCACTAGGTTCTCCGGCATTAGTACCATTTGTGAATTGTATCTTCTGGCAAAACAATTCACTGCCTCTTTGAAGTCAATATCAACATCCCTGTGCACTTTCAGTAAAGCAAGTCCATTGAGCCTCTGTTGCTCCATTGTAGAGCGCAGGTAGTTTTTCAGGTTGCGCAACTGACTGTTTGAACGCTCACACTCGGCAATAGTGACAGGCAGGGTGCACAGGTTCTTTAGCTTGATGAACAGGTTTGGGATAAAAATCCCCGTCACAATGTTTCAGTGCTTCTGATGCCGTGGATGGGATGATAGCTGTCGCATTCTCAGCAGCACTTCGCCATTTGCAAACCCACCGTTGGTATTCTGCATCAAGGGTAGCGTTGTCTGGTAGGTCAGGCCGTGGCCTTCGTAAATAGAAGGCCACGGTCAGTCTCCCACAACATTGCCAGTGTCTTCACCCCTTCTGGAACCTGCATGAAACCATCCTGGTTGTCTATTAAAGTGCTTGGCACCAGACAGAGACCATCAACTTGCTAGGTCAGCATTTTTGAACCTCGAGTCCAATTTGGTTGACAGGTGTTCCAAGAAAGGAATGGCAATGCTAATCTTGAAATATTCTTCTGGAGTGGCCGCAGATTGGTTGTCACGGAGAGTCTGTCGGGATGCTTGACGAGGAACAATAACATCAGTTGTCACGGAGAGTCTGTCGGGATGCTTGACGAGGAACAATAACATCAGTTGTCAAAGCAATTGCCAATTTGCTGCCTTAACCAAACCAGGCAACGAATTATAGTTCATAATTATCAACTTAGCATCTTAATTAATATTTCTAAAAAGTCGTTTTTGGGGGATTAGGGCAGTATCAAGGTGAAGGTGCTGGAAGAGGCTTGCGGACAGAACAGGAAAATATGGCTGCATTTACAAATTTAGGCTTAGGGGTTGGGTTACTTGGTCGTTTCAACGGGAAAACGCTTTGGACGTTTCAACGGATCCCTTGAAATGGATTTCCGTTGAATTGTCTATAAATAACTATTTGTACCTTGGACCAAAAGTGAATAAAAACTGCAATGTTTTAAAAACAATTTTTAAAAAATTAAACTTCTTTGCATAAAACAAAAATTTTATTTTTTATTTTTTAGTTTGGAGGGGGGGTTCCGGAACCCAGGTAACCCCCCCCCCCCCTGGATCCGGCCCTGAGTTAAATGGGTCATCGCCGTGAATAGCAAAAAATAAAAATATAGTTCACAATTATTTTAATTACAAACGAAAGTTAAACTACTGAAGAGGGAATGAGATATTTCTCACCATCATGTTATGCGTTACTGTTGCCCAAAATGACCATTTTAAGTGATAATAATTATAATTGCACTGCTGTCAGCAAACTAAATAAAATACGAAATGAAAGGGAGAAGCAAAACACAACACACAACACACACACGCACGCACTCACGCACGCACACATCACACACATTTTAACAATGTATTGCTTCTCATAGTAACGACTATAGTATGATATATAGAAGATTGGGTTTAAAGTACTTACAAAGCTGTTGTCTGATATTCAAAGCAATAAGGAAGATAGCAGTGACTGCGACACACACAATCCAACCGTCTCATAACAGTCGTAGCATTACTGCCAAATATACATTGAAGTCAACCACCACAACGCACGTTAGTCTTTCAGCTTTCTGTCTCATTCAGCTACCAAAAGACACCAATACAAAGTTGGTTTTCTCCTAAAGCGAGTTTAACACAATGAAAATACTATGCCTTTCATTGCAGTGTAGATAGATAAATATGCAAGCGCGGTCCATATTTGAAGGTGATCTCAGAGCTTGGTTGCAGGATTTTCAGCACACGCAGTGTTAAAAAATATGACGCTAACACGTAGGCTACGCCTGTATGAACAAGCTGTTTCTATTCACTACTGCACAACGAGCAGCCAAGCCTTAGTGCAACTCCGCGCGCGTCCTGATAGCGTCAATAGAGTTATTTTGAGAAACGGATTTGCCCCGTTTTCCAGAACTGTTGCTTTTTATCTGCCCTATGCAATTAATACAGTATGGATGGTTTAGGACCACAGTGGCCGACATCCATTCTGTATGGGGAGCCGTGTGGGATGTACGGCTTAGCTGAGACCAGGCGAGGACTCCCTCTGTGGACAAAGTCTCATCTAGAGTCGGCTATTCTGTATGGTGTATGTGTCGATTGATGTAGGATCCCTAGATAAGTGGTTGCTAAGCACCTCCCCACCCCAAACACACGCCACACACTGCAGCACCACCCACACCACCACACGCAACACACACACACCACCACCACCACCATACACATACCAGCATCACCATCAGCATCACCACATGCAACCCATACCCGTCCACCCCAAACCACCGCCACCACCTCACACACACACCTGCAGGCTGACTATCACCTCCACACTAAAATTTGTGTAATGAAAGGTAAGTGCTTCATATTAACGCGTAAATATACACATATACGCACACACAACGGCGTATTCACACACACACACACACACACACCCACACACACACACACACAGAGAACATATTTATGAGGGAGAGAGAGAGAGTACATAAGAAGAAGGTAGGACTGAAGAGTAAAGAGAACGTAACTGTATGCTTGTAGGGTTGGGCGGTTGGGGATATATGTAGAGGGAGTGTGTGAGGAGTGAAGGGGGGGGGGAGGTTCAACCGACGCATTGCATGGGCGCTCGTTTGGGTCTGAGATCCTAGCGAAATAGACCAAAGTCACACCTTTTCATCACAGTATCATGATTATAAGGCTTTATTTATTTATTTAGTAAGTTGTTTTTATTGTGAAACATCCGTCACCCAAGCGGGAGAAGTTCGGGTTGCTTTCTCAAAGAAAGCAGAGCGGCCACAACGTTTCGCCACCCGGGACCAGGGGAGATAAGACACAGCAACCCAGTGTAGCTTAAACCTACACCATAACCCACCACCATACACCGACAATACCACCACATTGAGAGCAGCAGAAAGATGGCCAGTGATCACAGCTCCCTTCCGGTCTGGGTCACCGGGAATGGAACCCGCAATCTTAGACACAGGTGGCCGTGGCTCAACCGACCGAGCTTCCCCGAACACACATGGTAGCAGTGTTAGTGTCACGCCATTCAACCCTTGTGATCCCAGCGTAGTGTAGCCTACGTACCAGTGGAAGTTCACACGCTATGTCCTCAGCCAAGGTGAGGATAGCTTTGACCTCAATGTCTTTTCTCAGCCTTGATCATGGATACTACATTGCCTTGATAGTATTTTGACGATACGCATATCGAGGATCCCATAGGATCGTGATAGTTGGAAAGAAGAAGGAAAAGGACGCACAAAAAGAATGTGAACAGTATGCGAGAAGTTCTGTGAACCGGCTCTGTAAGAGAATATTAATTTTATTCCCTGTATAGAATAGTCTATATTTCATTCACAGGATCACCGACTGCAATGATCACAGAAGGCAATCATTGACTGGGCCACAGGGTCAATAGTCTACACGACTCGGACTGGGTTTCCTTGGGTTTCCTAGAATAGCG